>JBAIZL010000001.1:33640000-34110000 GCA_036971475.1 Prosapia bicincta
TAATTACTTAGCCCTATGTTCCTACAGTTTACAAATTTGTTTACACATAACTATTATTAGATTATCTTATTTTAATTTATGTGTTAGGTTATTTGATATAACAAATTTCCTAATACATTTCCAGTTCAAACCTTGTTTACAATTCCTAGGCTTTTACCAGAATTTAGTTTCAATTTTAACCTAACCAATCTTTTAATGAATTTCTTTCTAAATTTTGAGTGAGTTATTTCTCATCTATTTTCCAATTCTTAAATAATATTATATAGCCCATTCTATAAATGTTACAGTACATTTCAGTTACAAAGTATCCATCCCTCTGAGGATGGTTACTTTGTAACTGAAATGTACATAAGGGTAAAATAAAGAAAGTTTGTGGTTAAGAGGTTTTTGTGTATTTATTATTAAATTCAACCACAGTATATTTCTAATAAATAGTAAGGTCTATAATTAGTTTACCCGTAACTCCTTTATCTGATAGGTCTATAATTAGTTTACCCGTAACTCCTTTATCTGATTGGTCTATAATTAGATTACCCGTAACTCCTTTATCTGTTTGGTCTATAATTAGTTTACCTGTAACTACTTTATTTGATTGGTCTTTAATTAGTTTACCTGTAACTCCTTTATCCGATTGGTCTATAATTAGTTTACCCGTAAATCGTTTATCTGATTGGTCTATAATTAGTTTATCCGAAACCCCTTTATCTGATTGGTCTATAATTTGTTTATCCGCTAACGATAACTCGTTTTTTTAGGAACCATGTTGAACGACAAAATGCATTCACAAACACAACGGACCGATGCGAATTAAAGACACACTGACTGTGTAATCAAACGATTAGTGGCAGTCTCGCCGAGACAGGGACTTGGTGACGGACGATAGTCAAATATAGTGATCCCTCGTTAAAGCGAGGGTTACGTTCCCCGAACTTACCGAAAATACTGAAACCGACTGTAAATGGAAAGGGAGGGGAGGTTACGTCCTACAAAATGTTAACATTAATTAGTTATACTGTCACTTATAATACTTACTTACTACTTACTAACCAACACCCACCCTTGGCTGTTGAGCGATTAGATGGCGCGCTGACCAGTTTAGACGAACAAGTAGGTCATCATCATCTCCGGAATGGTGGAATGCATTGCATTACGGCAGATGATCCTCGTCCACCGTATTGTATCCACAGAGAGGACTTATAATACAGTCTGCTATATTTACGTACTACATAATTACTTACTATTTTGCTTACATAATTATTGCTTATTTACGTTTTCCTTCAACCCGAAGGAAACACCTCCACAAGTAAACGAGACGTTTCCAAAACTAGCAGACACAATAAGCGAATGTGACATCTCCCTGGTAACTGACTGGGAAAACGAAATCCGAGTTATTTACGGTTACTGGATACGATGATTGATGTTTGGGTTTTGAAAACTATTATATTAGCAGTAGGTAAACAGAAATGATACTAAACTTATATATATGGAGTTGGATGGGGGCGCCGGATTGACTAATCGTTAGTTCTCAGTGGCGATATCGCCTCTTGTTATAAATCAGCAATGTCTATACGTTTTAGTAGGCCTAGTAGTGTACATGTAACGGATGTCTGAAGAATAATCTGATTTCTTTGTGCATGATAACTACAGTATAATCACACGTATGCTGATACGTGACCTCGTAGGGCCAATAGGCAGTGAGAAGGGTAGAAGAAGCAAAACACTGTTCCATACACATTATTAGATGAGGTGTAGTATTTGTATTACAATAATGTAGATTTGACAAGGTCAAAAGGCCGCTATAAATATTATTTCATTTGATTTGTCACATTAACCTGATCATTTACATAAAGTTTTGAACGAATTTATTTATATCAGTTTTCTAAACGATCGCAACGCTTGCAGTTTTTAGCGACGGCCTTTGATGCAACACGCACTACAAAACCCATGTTTTTCAATAGGGCTAGCTTTTTCTTTTCTATCGATCGATCGCGCGCCAGCTTACCAGTGAACAGCTATACTGTACAAAATAAATAGGACGAGAACAAATTCTAGTAGGAAACCTGCACAGTAATTATACTTTCTTTTTTTTTAATACGATACATATTAGTGGGATATCCTGTAATTTTGCCAACCGCGAATAAGCGAATACCGAGGGACTACTGTACACAAAACTACACCGAGACAGTGACTCAGAATCCAAATAAAGTTTGCGCTGCTCCTACAGCAGCTTCGCGGAGAAAAGGCTAATAGCACATGTAGACAGAATCATTATTTTGGGAATCGCAGTAAGTTCTGCGATTTATTTTTTTTCTGATATACAAAAAATTCATAATTTTTTTTCTGAAAATCTGAAAACTATTCGGACAATCGGAGTTCTAAAATATATTGGACCACATGAGGTACGGCCACTGGAAAATAATAATGAAAAAGATCGTCATGAGAAAACCATCCTTCAATGTCGTTTGTTTACCAAGATTCAACTTTCTTATCAAGAACATATAGGCAAACAGCAACTACTCGGTGTATATAAACGGACCAAACTTAATTATGTTTAGGGGCAGAGGGTTTTAAACAGTTGAAAAGCATCATCAGCTCACGTCTATCACAATCACAAACAAATATTTTGGGGATGTTTCACACTTGAAGGGGCTTGTTCATTAGTCCACTAGATAGCATGTTAAAAAGTTATATCATGGATAAATTAAAATTTGTATGTCAAATACTGTGGCTGAACTTTCAAAAGATGTTTCCACATGATAATGGAATACAGTACTTTGTATGATTTAGTACTATGGCATACTGTGAAGAAATTCAAAACATTTTTTGAACAAGAAAAAAATAGAAGTATAGTCATGGCCAGATCATCTTAAGAGCAATTGGAAATCTTTATTAATAGCGAAACGCTAATTCTTGAAAATAGTTTTGCTATAAATTATAATTTCATTATAGTCATAATATTGGTATGGTTTTGTGAACAAATTATAATCACAGTATGACAGAATCTCTCGCACAGCGAGACACACAAGTAGTGATAAAATATAAGCATCCTGTTTCTAGACTGTAATTGCATATTGTGTTAATTTGTGTTTAAAGTGTTGAAGTTCTTTTGTTTGCACAACTGTTTATAACCTCGCTGAGCCAACCTTCAGATCTCCTGAGCCAGATTCTATAAGCAATTTTTCAAGAGCCAATGGAGATTTTCAACCTTGTCCTTCCAAAACTCAGACTCCTCAAAAAGCTGTAAATTATTTGGCAGTCGGACTTCTAGTTCCAACTTTAACTCCATAAAAGTAATTTTTGTAATCTTTCATGCATACAAACATACACAGAGATACTTACTTATTGTCTTATTATTCATGGTAATTAGGAATATTGGGGTCTGAAGGTACCACTTGATTCTACAATTATGACAATTTTAACTTTTGCAAACATAAAGTCAGGTCTGAACAAAAACATGTCACAGCAAACTCTAGAGAAAATTCATAGCGTCGGTTCCCTTTGTCTGCCAAAACTCTCCATTTTTTTTCAATTACATAAAATTCTAATTTAGATTTTTCTCGTCTTGAAATCTTCTCTCTTGGTTTGACAAGCAAGAGGCCAAAGAGTTTCTTAACCTTAAAAAGCCTGGCTCTCACAATAGACAATTTCAATGTTGCCATAACTACTTTAAGGACCTGATTATGCCGCCAAGTATATGTATCTTTTTTCAGATATACTAAACAACCTGACAATATATGCAGAGCTATAGCAAGATCTCTCAAACTTAATGTACAGTTGTCACATTACTTGGTTTAGGCAGGACAAATCTGATGGTATTAGCATACAATTTTAACATCTCAGGAGTCCAGTCAAAAGTAAAAGATTTTCTTCCAAGCATAGAAGGAACAAAGAACTCCACCAGAATCAAGCTGTATTATCAATTTCTGAGTCTGAACTAAAGAAATAGTTTAATCTTCCTGGAGCATAAAGTCCTTCAAATTCCCTACTTCCAATCTCTTTTTGTCATCTTAATCCTTCACAGTGGAAGCTTATTCCTACAAACCTCTCTCAAAATAAAATTTATTGATATGGGTTCAATCCAATATAGATGTAGAAGCAACATTGTATATTACTGGATCCTTAGAAACGGCTAAAATATGACTCCTAGTAATAGAAAACTGTCAACTGATGACACTTATCTTCTTAATATTTTGTATAAAGACTAAAGAAGGACGTATTACTAAATAATTGCAATTGAAATGTATATAACTTTTTTGTAAATAAAGTTACATATTACGTAACATTTGTGTCCAGATTAATTTGCATGTGTTATACAAAACTCTAGTTTAAAAAATATTTTTTTGAATTCTACAGGATTATTTTTTTCTAATTTATCTTGACATGCAATTTGTCTAAATTTTCCTATATTAACTGAGATTGTTTTTGTAGAACTTTACCTTCCAATTTTACTTTATTGTTTGTAAAATTTTTAACACTTTAAATGAAGCAGTTATCAAACCAAATAAAACATTAAATTCAGCTTTTTCTTTTCAGGGAAACAAAAGCATATTTCCGCAAAACTTCTAAATAAGGAATATAATACACATAAAGCTACTTTTAGTTAAAAAGAGTAGCCTAGAGTTCAGTTAATTTTTAGTATAGTGTTATTTATAATGTTCACTTATTAGAATGGTAATGTAATTAGTAAATTACATTTTATTATCAATACACTTATAAAATTTATTATTTTGCATGCTGACACTATTCTTCTTCAAAAGCATTATTTCAAATTCGCCAAAAATTTGACACAGCATATTAAAATTCATAATTCTCAAAATGTAAATAAAAAAGCAAAAAGTAACAAACGGGTTATAGGATCTAATTTTTTAAGAAATATTTAAATAAGACAAATGTTTAAATTCAAAATTGTATTTCGTTAAATTTTAATTATGTATATTAAATAATAGAACAAATAGTATTTACAAAGAAAACTACATTTTGATAGAAAATGGTTATTCTAATGAGCAATATTGTTTAAGAATTAAAAATTTCATGCATGCTTGCTTTTACATAGTTCCATTATTTAGGTAATATATTAATTTATACAAACACAAACAAAATACATGATTCATTTTTAAAGACCTTAAATTAAAATTCAACATTATTTTCGTTGGTAAATCATATTGCTAGATAAATTGGAAGACAATGTAGACATTATATACACAAAACTAACATAAATTAATGCATTATAAAGTAACTTCATAAAACAAAACCATCTTCTAGATGTATTAAAAACTTTTGGCATTTATAATAAAATACAACTTTGAGTTTTCTTTAAAATTATCTTAACCTAAATAAGCTTAACCTATCAAAATTTGCTTTTTCAGATTTAAAACATATATAATATATTAGCAATGTATATATTGGCAAACACATATTATAAAACAAAATCAATTAAATACAGTTAGAACAAACACAATAAAAACGTGTCATAGTAAAATCATACAATATGGATTTAATTATTACTCCCAAGACAACTTTTTGTCGTTCAGCCTGATACAGAAAATATAAAACAACATACAACTTGAAAGGGGAAGTTCAATAATAAATCCCAGAAAGGATATAATTGATAACTTATAAAAATAAATATACGGATATAAAATAAATAAACTGTAGGCTATACATTTCAATTATTTAAAAATCTAACTTATAATATATAAGGTATAAATGTGGTAAAATGGTAAAATCAGACAAGATTAAAATTTAATATAGTATTTGTTTGGAAAAATACATTGATTTGGAAAAAACTCACAATTGAAATTATTAAAAGGGAAAGATATATCAACAGATTAAACCAATTGAATGCAAGGTAATTACAGTTGTTAAAACATTGGTAGAGAGAATAGAATCTAAAAAAATTTATTTCAACATGTAAGTAATTTTCTTGGTAACAATTGAAATAAAATGTAAATAGCATGGTTTTTTTCATAATGAATCAAATTTAATTTTTACAATAATAATAATAGTCTGTATGTGTATAAACAATATGTGAGTGTATGTGTGTGTGTGTGTATGTGTGTGTATGTGTATGTGTGTGTGTGTGTGTGTGTGTGTGTGTGTGTGTGTGTGTGTGTGTGTGTGTGTTTGTATATGTGCGGTTTATTATAAAATGCAACTCATTGTTTTGCTTCCTTACACTATTTAATAAATACCATTGAACATGATTTAAGATTATTTTCTAAAAGAAACATTCTTTTGGGATTGTTAAGTACATTTTTATAGTTTTTGTCTACATCAAGTTTTCTTTCAGAACAACTAAGAGTGGATGCAAAGTTATTACCTTCTGTCATCCACTTTTGGTTGTTCTCCCTACTTTCAGTTTCAATAAAAATAAGGCATTCATTTGTGGTACCAAAAAAAAATTGAAAAATACATTAATTTTTCGGATAAAAAACCATTTGTATGCAGTGAGAACAAAAAATAAATATTTGGAAAAAAAATTTGATTCTGGCAATTGGGAAAAACAGGTTGGGTGTCAACAGAAGTGAAAACTTTTATAGCCAAGTCTACAGAAATTTTGAATTGAGAAAAAGATTTAATAATGAGTGTTGAGAAATTACCTAAAAATTTGGTATAAGAAACAATAATACAGAATTTTTACATTCAACACGAAAATTTGAGCAACAAATAACAAATTATAGGTAATAGTTTTACAAAATTTTCATTGAAAATCGATTAAAAATATCACTGTGCATAAGGGATTGTGCTTAGAGTTAAATCCCAAAGGCAAACGGTGGAATCCAAGAAGACTCAAATCAGAAATAAATAAATAAATATGTATGTATATATATATATATATATATATATATATATATATATATATTTATATATATATATATATATATATATATATATATATATATATATATATAATATGTGTGTGTGTGTGTGTGCGCGCGCGCGTGCGTGTATGTAAAAACATAGAACAGAAACAGTTCTTTCTTCGCTTGCGTTAGAAATCGGTAACGTGATAAAGATTCGTAGCAAATTAGACTTTTTAATAAATAATTACTCCAGTTTCGATAATACTTATGACTAGAGAATATTATTAATTTTATAATAAGCTATTATTATAAAAATTGTTTATTAATTAATATAAGTAGTTATTCTTCCAACACAAACAATTCCGGAGTCAACTGCGAATATTACGCTTGCAAAATTACGTATTGAAAATTATATGTTCGAGACTAAGTTTCACTAGCGATATCTGTTGGTAAAACTTTTAGACGTTTACGAGGGTATGCCGAGGAAACGTGTCACATTTTCAAGTTAAAAATTAAAATTTTATTTTTTATTTAAAATAAAAGACGAATTAACTTAGGTAAATTAAGTTAAAATTCGAGCGTATTTATAAACATAGACTAGTATTTGATAAGTGATTCTATTTTTGTAATTATTCAGTGCATTGCAATGTTACAAAATTATTATTATATTTACTACAGTTAGGATTTTATATTTGAGAATATAGTCCTAATTATCGAAAAAAGTCCTAATTTAATGATATATTGTCGATTTTTAACCCAAAGTTCTTGAGGGTTGGGGGGGCGATCGCCCCCGCCTTGGATACGCGCCTGTCTCAAATACATAAGTACAACAAACTATTAGATTATATTTTCAGCCAACAGGAAGATTTAAAATAACTTAATTAATTACTTACAAATTTTAATTAATTTTTTTTCATAAACTTTAAATCAAGTTTTTTACATTAAACCACTTTAATCTATTTAGAAAGATCCCAAATAATAACCCATGAGATTTAAGAGTAAATAACATTGTATTTAAGAAGTTGTATTAGGAGAACAGAAGGCTTCAAAAGTCCACTTTCTTATTAAAATTTTGTATTGGTTATTAAATTAAAGGTTATCATAGTATCATCATAAATGTATTTAAAATCATAACTGTAACTCAATTTATGTCAACTATAACTCATTTAATGTCAGGTAGAATAAAAAGGACATTATTAAATTAATATGCTTGCTTTAATCATTTAACAACCTAAAGGTGTAGCTTCAAGTATAATAGAGTTTTTGAAAACAATATAAAGATTAAAAAATATTATATTTGTGTATGTGTGTGTGTGTTTTTTTGAGTGTTTGTGTGTGTTACACCAGCAATATGTGAAGCTAGGCAGTCTATAGAATGTCCAGTAATTCTATTTATTCCAAATATTGACAGTCTGAATTATAAACAAAGCATACTACATATTTTGCCTACCATTTATAAGAATGCCCTTTACAACTCAAAGTTGCAGATTAAGGCAAAACTGCAGTGTTCCTCTAGCATACATACTGCATGTGGTCACTAATTTCAACATAGTTGAAAGTAACAATGAGGTAAAACTGTAGTGTTCCTGTAACATACATGCTGCATGTGGTAATGAAATGGAAATACAGTAGTTAAAAGTAACAATGAAGCAAAACCGTAGTGTTCCTATATCATACATACTGCATGTGGTCATTAACTTGAAATAATTGAAAGTAATAATGAGGCAAAACTGTAGTGTTCCTGTAACATACATACTGCATGTGGTCAATAATTTGAGCTAGTTAAAAGTAACAATGAGGAAAAACTGCAGTGTTCCTGTAACATACATACTGTATGTGGTGATCAAATGGAAATAGTTAAAAGTAACAATGAAGCAAAACTGTAGTGTTCCTATATCATACATACTGTATGTGGTCACTAACTTGAAATAATTGAAAGTAATGATGAGGCAAAACTGTAGTGCTCCTGTAACATACATACTGCATGTGGTCACTAATTTGAAATAGTTGAAAGTAACAACGAGGTAAAACTGCAGTGTTCTTGTAACAAACGTACTGCATGTGGTCACTAATTTCAAATAGTTGAAAGTAATAATGAGGCAAGACTTAAGTGTTCCTGTAACATACATAGGCCTATTGCATATGGTCACTAATTTTAAATGGTTGAAAGTAACAACAAGGCAAAACTATAGTGTTAGTTTAACATACATAATGCATATGGTCACTAATTTGAAATACTTAAAAGTAACAATGAGGAATACTGCAGTGTTCCTATAACATACATACTGCATGTGGTCACTAATTTGAAATAGTTGAAAGTAGCAACAAGGCAAAACTATAGTGTTCCTTTAACATACATAATGCATGTGGTCACTAATTTGAAATAGTTGAAAGTAATAATGAGGTGAGACTGTAGTGTACCTGTAACATACATAGGCCTACTGCATTTGGTTACTAATTCGAAATAGTTGAAAGTAACAATGATGCAAAACTTCAGTGTTCCTATAATATACATACTGCTTGTGGTAACTAATTTGAAATAGTTGAAAGTAACAACGAGGTAAAACTATAGTGTTCCTGTATCATACATACTGCATGTAGTCACTAATTTAAAATAGTTGAAAGTAACAATGAGGAAAAACTACAGTGTTCCTAAAACATACATAATGCATTTGATCACTAATTTGTAATAGTTAAAAGTAGCAATGAGGAAAAACTGCAGTGTTCCTATAACATACATAATGCATATGGTCACTAATTTGAAATAGTTGAAAGTAACAATGTGGAAAAACTGCAGTGTTCCTGTAGCATACATACTGCATTAGATCACTAACTTGAAATAGTTGAAAGTCCCAATAAATCTGACGAAGCAGTTAATGGGGGAAAATACTACATGGTTTGTACATAAAAACCGAAATATTTTTGAAGAAAAGAAAAGGTCAAAATATTGTCTTGAAAAAGAGACAAAGTGAATAAAAGCGCATTTTAATAAAAAAATGTGTCCACAGGTAAACTGTTTCTTTAAAGAAGAAACTGTTCTCATCCCTGAAGTTAATAAATAAAAAGTAGATAATGAATATTCTGGCAGCATTGAGATGACAGAAGGTGGTTTCTACAAAACTTGGGATGCAAACAGGTTTTATAAACAAATGTTGCCAGGACCACAATTTTTTTATATAAAAGAAGGCCTAGTTCTTTTCATATTGAAGGCAATCTAGGTCAAGAATCTTTGGCTATCAAAGTGCAGCTACAGCCCAATTATCATGGAGCTTTCCAGATTTTGTGAGATATACATGTAACTCTAAATATAAAACCAAAACATGTTTGTGAGTAAAAAACAATAGAAAGATCAATACAAATTGTCATGGTTCACTCTCCTGCAATGATAAACACTCATAATCTAATAAAGATTAACTACCTACTTAAAGACTGAATGAAATGACAGGTAACCACATGTAGACTCAGTATGATGTCATTAGCACTAAACATGTAAAAAATAATTTGCTGTTTACAAATTATCATTAAGTTGGTTTTCATTTTAAAAATAAAGAACTAGATGTTTACTAATCAATTTTATATCAATTTATGTTATATTCCCTCATTACATTTCCATTAAAAAGTTGTCTACCTTATGTGACATGAAAATGAATTTGCAATGAAAGAAAAACACTTCTATTTGTAGTAATTTAACATTTTGTAGCTAAATAAATATTCAAGTCTTGCACACCCATATAGTTTTTATTTCAAAAATATATAATTTTCAATTTACAAATCAGAGCAATACTTTACCTGAGAGACATTTGAGATATTGTATAATATTTAGTCATCACACACAATAGCTAAGCAAAGTATGTAAAACTTTGCGAACCTGGCCTGATTTCAAACTTTGAAAAAACTAGGGAAGGTATAGAATGTCCAGTTATTATATAGGCAGCCTGGAATACATACATTCCAGGTGTGTGTGTGTGTGTGTGTGTGTGTGTGTGTGTGTGTGTATGTGTATGTGTGTGTGTGTATGTGTATGTGTGTGTGTGTGTGTGTGTGTGTGTGTGTGTGTGTGTGTGTTTGTAAGCTTGTGTGTATGCAAATGTGAGTGTGTTAGTTGATTTTGGGATTCTCTCATCTCCACAAGTTGTATCATGTCTCCAGAAAATGTATAGCAATATACAATTATTGCTACAAACACGCACATAGATATGCACACACACCCAAACACACAGACATAAACATATTTAAAGTAAATTACACTACAATTTTCATGACATACCTATTTTAACATAATAACCTGTTAATAATCTTTAACATTTATGCAACCAACCAAGCCTTAATGACTAGTATATCGATAATAATATAATACAAAAACAAGAAAGTGCTTAACATCAGAACAAATAAGAATTATTGCCAAAACCTCCTTTTCAATTATATATAATTTTTTCTACTCATAATCCATCATACTCACTATATAAATTCCTATAACTTGAATTAAATGTTGTATCATTATGGTATGTGTTGCAAATTGGGCCAGCCTTTTAGAATACCAATTACACACACACACACACACACACACACACACACACACACACACGCGCATACACACACATATGATAAGTGAAAGCAACTGTTATATATTTTTAAAGAAGAAAAATTTAGTTGCTGATTATTAAGATTTACACAAATAATAGCCATCTTGTACATTAAAGATGTTCTATATTAACTCATTAGTATTTATTTTTTAAAATTTACTAAACTAATTTTGTGGTATGTCCTTTACACCCTTTAGCTCAAAAGTGTTAGTTTGAAAAAATCCGAATAATATTTTTAAGTTTACCACTGGTAAAAGTAAATATCTGCAGATTTAGAGCTACTGTATGCAATTGTCACAACTATATTGCTCATACTTTAAACAACGTTTATTATTTATTACAGAGATATTTCATTGTTATGGTTTTTAAGAATACATTCAAGTATTCTTAAGAAGGTTAATTCTTAATACGTTTAGGTATTCAAAACTAACTTTTATTTTCCTGTTTAGAAACAATGCATTTGAATTTGAGCAAAATTTTATCACAATAGTTATACTACGGTTAACAAAATTGGTACTATGCTTATAAGTCATGTTATAGATCATTGTTTTCAATTTTTTAACCAACCAGATTAGTTGGAAAGTGATATTTAAAAAAACGAATTTCTGAATTAAGGTACAAACACAATTTTCAATATTTATTTTGAAAAAGACATGTCTGTTTTTAATTAAAAAAAAGTTAATTTATGTTAAAAATACTTAAACTGGTAATTTTTCTTGATTAATTATTTTTTTAAACATAGTTTGATTTATTTAACAAAACTTATTAGTCATATTTTTTTTAATATAGTTTTCTCTAATTAAAAGAAATTTAATGTGCTCTGTTTCCAAATTAGTGCTCATAAATTTTAAAAGTCTTGAGTTTAAATCATATCCCAAAAAAATTTTGGTTTATTTGAATAAAATTCAATATATTTACTATAACTAAATGACACTTAACTAAGCGAATATGTGTTCACTTAGTTAAGTATCATTTAATCATAGTTTAGTCATTGAATTCAAGATGATTACAACAAGCAACTTCAATATATTTACTAATTTATTCAAAAAATCCTTAATTAATTACTCTTTTGCAACTGTGGAATATAAATTAACTAAACACACTAACATAACCCAGTAATCAAAATAAATTAATGTATTTGTTATTATTATATTATTTATTTATTTTATATGGCAACCATCTTCAAAAGTAGAATGAAATTCAATAAATGGTTTCATTGTAACTGAAATAAGATGTTCAAATGTTATAGTGAATAAATTAATTTATTGCAACTCTTGGGTTTTATTTTTTGGTTAGTTAAATCTATAAGATTTTTTAAAATCTCATGTGGTCTTGTGCGAACCTTAAGTTAAGTATCGCTAAAAGACTCATTCTTGTAACCTCTCTGGTTTTAACTTGAAGGAGAAGTTATTCTTTCTTTGAATAATTTTATCATTTTTTTGTTGTTTTGTAAAGTTTACCAATTAATAATAAAACTATTACTCTAAATTTATTTAATATAAGTAACACAAATAAGGAAAGTAAACAAAATTGAAATACATTATATTTTCAATGCAGTATTTCTTAAAATAGATCATTTCCTTATTATATTTAAAATAGAAAGAATTTTTCATTTATTACAGAAGTGTATAAAATGGTATGAAATTATATTGCTCTTTATCCTTTATACATTAACATAAACAAATAAATCACATAGATTTTATGTTTGAACTAAGTAAAAGTTTGTGATTGGACAACAAAATCCATGATATATATATACATCAAAACAAACAATTATTAAAAAAATATTTTATCCCTTTCTCAGTGTCAAATTTTTAAAACATTTGTTCTAGAAAATATGAATATAAGGAATAATAAAAACAAATAAGAGTTTGATTAAACAGAAATGAATCAGGTTTATAGAGCAAGAATTGATAAAGTAATGTAACATCTTTTAATACTAATTGTATTAATAATAAATTAGCTAAAATAATAAGAAAAATTAACAGACTATTTGTCTTAGTTACTCATATAATAATAATTTTGATGATTCTGAGTTCATGTGAAGTCACTCCAATTTATACATATAGTATACAAATTAAATAGTGTTATTTCATATTTATTGCAAATAATATTACACAAATTTTAAAATAGGATGGATAAAAATTTTAAAGCCTTCTATAAATGCAAAATCAAAATAATTCACAATAAATAAAAAGGTCATTTTATTTTTTTAACTAAGTAAGAAATTCTTATAGTCAAATCTTTCTATCCAAATAAAATTATTATTAGTCATATAATGCAAGAAATAGTGATTATATTCATGAGTTAAACAGTTCATGAAGTTATTATTTAACTATTGTGTTTTAAAATTTTTTAACCACTGTAATAACTTTTTAAATAAACAAGGTAAAAATGTCATGAATATGCTTAAACACAACTATGACAAGTAAATATCAATATTATAGACTGAATAACACATAATGGTCTCAGATTTCTCTGTTCATTTAAAGAGATCTTTTATATAGTTTTAATATAGTTTTCTGAAAAAATTAGAAGGTTTTGCTTCTGCAAAACACTGATGAAATAAGTAGACACTTCTCATTTTTTACTATGATTAATAGTCATGGTTAATGATGCTTTAATTGATGGATGTTACTTGACCAAATATCTATATTCAGTCTATACTCAAAACTCTAGCAAACCAAACAAAAAGAAATACATTCACAAGACCAAATATTTGAATGCGAAAAATCCATGAATCACTGATTTCAATGGAACTGTGATTTTGCCAGCTTTTATCGGAAGTAATAAACTTTTGTTGTAACTCTGATTTGACATTTCATGAGGCAAGAAGAAAAATAAATAACCTTTCTCTGATTATATTTTTTTAAGCTAATGAAAACAATTTACAAAATTAATTTTCACCCTCAAAATATGTCAACTGACAAAAACACTAACCACTTTAAAAACAAATTTTTTTTCAGGAATATATTTCTTATATATCAAATCCTTTGTCGTTTTGTCCTTTCTTGCCATATCAAAATTGGCCACAATCAGTACATTTCTCATGATACTCAAATGGTCTCAAACTTCAGTTCCTCTCATCAATGCTAGGCTAACTGATCTTTTCATAGACAAATTTCATTAGTAGTCACCCTCTAGACCTACTTACAATACAGTCCATCTTCGATTCTGCTATCTAGCATTTTGACCTGAATAGCTATACCCTAACTATTCTTGTGAGATCTTCAAATGATTATGAGACTTCAAATCAAAATGTTTTCCAAATAAACTTTAAGAGGAGGTTAAAACATGTGCAATTCTATAGCACTTTACTTCACCTTCAATTAGCTCATCAAGTATAATTGGCCCATATTTGGGCTATATAGAGTAAAAAGACAAACTGGCCAATCAAACTTTTAAATGCAAAGGACTATATCATACCAAGCTTTTCTAATAAAGACCATCGAGCCAATATTTTTATTCAGCTATTTGGTTTTCTTCCCGCAATTTAAATATACAATCCAAATATATAAAACTGTTTTCATTTTTAAATATTTCTTTTCAACATTGTTCTTTTGTTTCATTGACACATTTGTTTTGTTTTATGCGGGTTTGTTGTTATATCAATTTTAGGTGTTTCTTCATCTAGGTCGATTCTGTAAATCCTATGGGTTTCCCACCAATACATCATCATATAATTTCTTATAAAGGTTTAATTTTTGTCCACTTAATCCCTGCAGTAGTGAATCTTTAATCCTATAGCACTTGTCCATTTAATGCTTACCTTAATCCTTTGAGTGCTGAAATATGATTTTATATTTTTCTTGTAGAAAGCAAATTTTAAAAAATATATAATTTAAAGTTGTTTTCAGAAGCTGATTGAATGGGTTATACAGAGTAAAAAAATTGTATACATCTAAGAAATATACATGTATGTGTGTGTGTGTGTGTGTGTTGCAAATTCATACATTTTTGGAAACATATGTTTTCACTAACTAAATTAACATTTTATAGTACAGTACTTACTACAAAAATTTACAAAGTAAAGAAAAACAGTTATGATTTATTGACAGTTTAGTCTTAAAATTCATATGTTTATAGCATATGTATGGATTATCTAAATGTAGAGTTGGAATGCTCACTCGTTTTTCAAAAGTATATTGTTTATTCTATAGAAAATTCTTCAAACAATACACCTTATTGCTTGACATAAAATGTCTTATCAAGAGTCTGGATGGCTCATTAATACCTGAATAGTCTTTGAAGCAATATCAACAAAATTTTAAAAATAAATATACAGAACCTAATTAAATCAAAAGATTTATTCATGTCAATAATTGATAATGTTTATGAAACTTCACAAAACAAGAATATACTGCTACATAAACAAAGAATAATCTCATAAATTAATAACTTTACATTTGTTTATGACTACCTGAACTTAAATTCGGATAGTCGTAAACTAATGTAAGGTTATTAATTAAGTTTCAACGTATTCAAGAGTTTAACCCAGCAAGACAGGCTGCAGTCCACAATGTCAGAAACTTACAACACAGCAATTGAATATTCGACTACTGCAGCCTGCTGGCTTTGAGAAAAGTGTGGGCTATAATGTGTGAGAATAGAGCATGAACAAATGTGTCCCGTTATGGTAATGGAATATTCAAGATTGGTGCATTAAAGCTTCAGTTCACTATTTGTTCAACTACGCTAAATCTCCAATTCCTAAGTGTTTTAGTGAGTTTTCATTGTTCTTTCATTGTAGTAAATGAGGAGATTTTATTTTCTAAGATATCCTGTTGTATGTTTGAAGAGAAATTACAAGATATGTAGTAAAATAAAATGCAGGTGTTAATATTCCTTTAATTAAACACTGTTATCAGATTAGTATTCTTTGACTAGTTTATCTGTCTAAAAAATATTTTGCATAGACAAAACTAAGTGAAAGCACTTTATTTCTCACCCTGACTAATCCACTTCTTTAGTCATACTGACGATTTTAAAACAGATATTATTAAAACACACTAGTTAGTCATTATAATTTATTTAAAATAAATTTTAAAAATCAGGTGTGTTAATCTATACTTAAAGAAAACACAGGATCTGGGATCTTTTATTCCTTTCCCATGCTAATTGACTGAAAGATGTAAACTTTCAATAACCTCTACAAGGTAATAATTCGCTCTTTTTTAATTGAAGATCATCTTATATTGTTTTGGATTTGTTTATATCATCTCATCAGGTTATTCATTATTCTTTGTCTTTTCTCTGTTATTTATCTGAACTCACTGAAACCTTGGTGATTGTAAGTGTGTGTGTGTGTGTGTGTGTGTGTGTGTGTGTGTGTGTGAGCGTGTGCATGTGATTCATACTAATATATCTCTTATTTCAATTTGTTCTGTTTTTATGCACAAAAGATTTCAGCAACCATCCTATTTACTTCCTTTCAAAAATATTTTTTTACAAATGGTAACACTGGCTGAGAGAAGTGTTATTGATATGACAATATGATCATTGATATGATCTCAACAGTTCATTGAAAATTGGATGAGAAAATGCAAATATAAATAAATAGATTATGTCCAAGATATAAAACACTATCCAGCCTTAGTTTGCGAAGGTGCAAACAATACCTGTATTTCTAATATATGAAGCCACTAAATACAAAAATAATTAATAAGTGAAAAATAAAAAAGGCTTATTTTAAAGATTTTTTAAACTTTTAATTGCTGCTGAAAAGTACATTTTTCTCCATATTTAAATCTTTATTTTTTGTAACAGTTAACAAAACATTTTTTTATATTGAATTCCATTTATAACATCTCAAAAAGTTTATGAGTGTTATATTTCTCTAAACATGACCACACGTATAAAATTTAGAGCTAAACTTTTGAAGGGATGACAAATTACTGAAAAATTGCAATGTTTATTACAAAAATTATTATTTGGAAAAATCCGTATTTGAGATTTTCACCTTGGTAACAAAAAATATACTAGGTTTTTCTTTGTGTTATTGTATTTTGTTTTGGTGTAAGGACTGTGTTTGAATATTCAAATACAAAATAAACAATTCTATAGTTCTTAACTATGCTAAATTAAACTTTTTACAATAAGCTAATTTAGCTGATATTTAAATTGATAACCTACAAAGTTTAAAGATATAAAAGAAGATCATTTAATTTTTATTGATACAAATTTGTAGAAAAAACAGAAAGATTTAAAAAGAATTATTTACATTGAAATTTACTAATATTAATGACCAGCAAACCTTATAATTAAAATAAATGTTTTAAAAATTACTGTTTAAAAAAAATGTTTTAGAAATATTTTGTGTATTTTGTTGTCCATAACGATTAGCAAAACTTTTATTTTTGAAACTTAATCAATTAATGCCTTCCTGAATTTATAATTTAAGGTTAAGTATGAAAAACTTACTAAGACAACTTTTTCAATTCCACTAAGTAATATTCAACAGTGTCTACGTTAACCACTTGAAGGATTTGTTGGGCTAGGCATTTTAATGGTAGGCCTAGGTTTTCAATAATGTAGTAAAAAAGAGCACTAAAAACACTTGTAAATCTGTTATACTTGCATGTAGTAGCAGGTACCTTTATAATTGTTGAGGATGGCAGTCCTCAAGATTTATAAAATTAGGTGCTGGTACAGGCAATTGCAACATATTTACAAGTGTTTTTAGTTGAAAACTAGTAGATCACATAAAGATCGAATCAATTAATAAAAGAAAGAGCAGTTGAATAGAATTGGTTTTGTTAATTTAACATGTTTTTATATTTTTCTTTGATATGCTTGTGAATTTTGTATTATTCTGTGTTTTACAATCTGAGTCAGATTGAAGCTAGCTTATGGTGTATTTTGTTGATAGATGTTGCTTATTGTGATTGGAAATAAGATCACAAAGTTGTTTCAAATGTAAAACTTTTGCCAATCAATATAGATATCAAAATTTAACTCAATTTTTAACATTTGTTATATCAGAAGATGAAATTATTTTTTTTAACAATCTAAACTAAGCTGGTCTGAGTGAAATTAAATGAAAACTTGTAGTACTATTAAATCACTTAAATTTATTCATCACTTAAAATCACTTGAAATTATTAATTTTTTTTCTTATTTAACGCAAATAAACAATTATGGTATTCACTTATAAAACAAATAAATAATATAAATTTATTATGCTAATTCAACCATACATAATACTGTATTTATTTTTTACATCAATAAAATAAAATTTATTAAAAATTAATAAAAATAGTTTAAAAGTAAACTACTTTATATATGATTTTATAAATTTAAAAAAACACTTGTTTCAGCATGTTATCGTTTTAAACATAAGAAATATTTATTTTGTATGATAATAGGATAAAAAATGTATTTCATCATGTTTTAAAAACAATAAAATATCTTCTTTCTTTAAACTCTTTTATCTTACACCAAGCTGGGCTTATTAATCATTTTTTAAATAATTCTAAAACTCTATATTTATTGTAGTTATGCTTGAAATATTTCCAATTATTCACTATTTACCACAAACAACATTTCTTGGTTAGGCCTATTGAAATTATTTTGTAGAAGGGAATAAATATAGATAGAGTATTACCATTTTTATCATTATCAATAACATTCACCTCTTAAAAACAGAACAACCAGTATCAAATAATAGACTAAGTAAGTGAAGACCAAACATACGATCTCAAAAATACAATTTAAATCTAGTATATATTAAAATTAAAAAGATTATTTGGAGGGTATTTATCACATTTAACAAATCTTAAAACAAACTGGACAACTTTTATACAGAAAGTGAAAGAGTTCAGGAACTTTGACATATATTCTTACAAAAAATATTATTAATTTACTTCCAAGTATACTTAATGTAATTACAAAAATTACATGGATAACTAAGCAAAAGTTTTGAAGAAGTAGAAATGGCAATTTGAGAAATACATTTTGATAAATGATAGTTTACTAATAGATTTTATTTTTTAATAACATAACATTGGTTAATTTTTAATTTAAAAATAAAGCCGGAAAATTATGTAATGTGTTATAAAAACCATAGAAATAATAATTCCTTATATATATATATATATATGATGATGAATAGTTAGTTCCAACGTTTCGCTAGAATCTCATCTAACATTGACGAGGTAATTCCAGCAACAGTTGAAGCGCGAATTCAACTGATGTTGGGTTCACTTCGTCAATGCTAGATGACATTCAAGCAAAACGTCGGAACTGCGATTTTATGCACAGCAGAATGAACGGTTGTAACTATTCATCATATTTTCCATCCATGAAGGAATACGTATCAGCATATATATATATATATATATATATATATATATATATATATATATATATATATATATATAGTTTGTATCTGATTTGTAAATGTTTTTTTTGTTAAACATATATTTACTAATGTACATACATTTCATTATAAGAATGTTTAAAAATATAATGAAATATAAGTAAATTAATCTACGAGGGTCATCCAGAAAGTAAAGAACGTTTTGGTGTAGGTCAATGAAAACAAAAGATACGAGGATGAACATTTATTTACAACTATTTATAACCTTACTCTATTTTTCAATAAAATCACTAGAATCGTCAAGGCACTTGTTGTAGCGTGACACCAATTTTTGAATACTGACGTTATACTCTTCTGCCGTCAAGGAATGAAGCCACGTTTTTACTCCTTCTTTGAGATCATCGTCGTCCAAAAGGTTTTTCCCGCCTAAAAACACTTTCAACTTTGGAAACAAGTGATAGTCACTCGGAGCCAGATCCGGACTATATGGAAGATGTCCAAAGATTTGCCATTTGAAAGATTGAAGTTCTGCTTGGGTTTGTGCACTGCAATGAGGCCGAGCATTGTCGTGGATCAGCACCACCTTCGACGACAGCATTCCGCGTCGTTTGTTTTGAATAGCGCGGCGAAGCCGATGCAAGGACTCGATGTAGGCCGCTGAGTTGATTGTTTCTCCTCTCGGCATGAACTCCACATGGATTAGGCCTTTCCTGTCCCAAAAAACTGTTGCCATCACTTTCCTGGTGTTCAAATTTGGCTTTTCTTTCCAGTTTTTTTTCGGCGAATTCAAGTGATGCCATTCCATCGACTGGAGCTTTGTTTCCGGGGTTCGATACGAAACCCAAGTTTCGTCACCCGTTACGATGCGGTCAAGAAATGTCTCACCATCTTCGTCATACTGAGTCAAAAACTCAAGCGCTGCTCCCATCCGTTTGGTCTTGTGGACATCAGTAAGCATCTTAGGCACCCAACGAGCACTCATCTTTCGATAACCAAGACGCTCCGTCACTATTTCGTGCAAAAGCGACCTTGAAATTTGTGGAAAAATGCCAGTAGACCGCTCAAAGTGAAACGCCGGTTTTCTTGAACTTTTTCGTCAACTTTTGCTGTCAACTCGTCAGTAACGAGTGACGGCCTTCCACTTCGTTCCTCGTCGTGCACACTAGTTCTGCCTTCATTAAATTTAATGCACCATTGACTCACCGATGACTCGTTCATCGCATTGTCACCGTACACTGCCTTAATTTGCCTATAAATTTCTATGGGTCGAACATGCTGCACATTCAGAAACCGAATCATACTACGGACTTCACACTTGGCGGGATTTTCAATTGGCGCCGCCATTTTGAACTTCCACAAGAGACGCAAACGTGACCTCACGGCACCGCTACATAGCTCAAACTGAAGCGGAAGGTTTGGACTAAAGAATAAGTCCATTCCCGCGGTGGTGGGGGATCTGCGCCGTCCGTGATGCGCAATTGTTCTTTACTTTCTGGACGACCCTCGTATATATTATACATACAAACATATCATTTTAACAAGATATGTTGTTTCTAAGGATTTTGTCGCTATATTCTATTTCCATTCTTAAGAATAATTTCCTTTATTAAAAACTACAAAGAGACTCTTACTATGATAACCTAATAAAAACGTAATAAATTTAACCATGTAATATAAATAAAAAATTCAAAAATATTTAGTATTGGTTCTGTCCATTTTGGTCTATTTTGTGGATTATCGGTGGAATTGGCTTACTTGCTGTTTTAACTCCTCTCTATTTTGCTGATAATTAGGAATTTATGTGTGTAACAACTGGAAAATTCGCTTTAATTATGATTACACGCGTACAAAAATTAAGTTGAATGCAATAAATGGTAACTTTTGAATATTTAGAATTAAATAAATAGCATTGATCAAAATATTTGTTGATTCCAAGTGACACTATAATAATGACAATCAAAATATCTAATACATATTAAATGTTGCACAACAACTACTAATGAACATTTTATTATAGCTCAGTAACAAAATGCCGAAGGAGAAAGAGTGAGGAAGAAAAATTCTTGCGCAGTTTTAGCATGAAGGTTAAAAATGGGATTTAACTAAAATATTAATTACACTTTTGGTATCAACTTGGCAAAAAAAACCATTACTTACTGATATTTTCCAGCAGACGCATTTCATACTTGGTCAGCGCGTCGTTCAATGCTTTGAGTCTTGTCCGTGACTCACAAGATTGAACAACAAGCTAATCTAGTGGCAAACGAGTCTGCTGAAAAAATCAGTAAGTAGGGTTTCTTTTTGCCAAGTTGATACCAAAAGTGTAATTATAGAAAAATCTCAAGATGTACAGTACAAAAATTGCAGGTAAAAAATTAAATTACTCTTTAGTAAAAATGTCTGAAATATCAGAAGTGTTAGGAACATAAACCTGAAAGTATAAAGACATGTTTATCATTTAATATACCAAACATTTGGTTTATACAATGTAATATACCAAACGAACATAGTAATAATAATGCCAACTAGTAACAAAGCTTACTGCAAAAAGTTGATAGAATGAAAAAGATACATGATGCATGGTTGATAAAGTAATGAGTTTCTAATGAACAATAATTGAAGTGACCAATAATGATAATAAAACTTATTTAATTTATTAGATTACGATAGACTCAATGTTTTTAAAAACAATGAAAATATTTTTACTTGAAAAATTTTTTTTATTGTTTTTTAGAAATATGCTGATTAACATGCAATGAATTATTAAAAAGAATATTTATTAATTATATTTGCTTACACCTTTATCCAGTAGATTTCAATTTTATTTTAATATAATTAACTACCCTATAAAAAGTGTCGATCTAGACATAAGCCGATGATAAGTGGAGAGGGTTTTATAGCAAGGAGTAGTTATGAGTGTGAAATAAAAGGTACCCCATCTCTACTCACCGTAACAACATAAAAATCGACCAATTTAAAAATACTTTATAAAATTTTAAAAACATAATAATTTAAATATAGGCAAATCAATTACACTTTTTTGCATCGACTTGACAAAAAAACCACTACTTACTGATATTTTTCAGCAGAAGCAATTCATACTAGGTCAGTGCATTGTTCAATGCTTTGAGTCACGGACAAGACTGTTGCTTACTACTTATCAGTAAATAGCTTTTTTTTGCCAAATTGTTGCCAAAAGTATAATTTATAAGAAAAACCTCAAGATGTATAACACAAAATCTGCATATTCAAATCATACAAAATTTACAAGCACTCATATACTATAATTCTCCGTGCTACCTAGCCATATCCACCTTAAAAATCTTAACTTTGAAGTGAGTGCTTGATTCTTAGTTAGCATGAGTAATCCTTAGCTACTTTATTCTAAGACACATAATAAGAGCTGTAAATGATTTGTTCTTCTATGAGGTGGGCGTTTTGTTACAAAAATGAATGTCATGAAATCACCATGTCCATACTTTTTTTAAGAGTCTATTTTATTACTGTTTACGATTCAACCAGAAAAATTTATATAAAAAACAACATTGAGGATCAAGAGATATAGTAGATTAGCTGGGTTCAGTTGTCTTAACTTCAAAAAATCTAAAAAAATGAAATTTTAAACTTTTTTATGACAGCTCGACATAGTCGTCAATTCTTTCAGGATATATAGTGACAACAACTAAACAATCATTTTTATAATACAATTTTCTGTTTTTTTTTAAAAAAAATATATACCTACAATACTTATTTGCGATATTCAATTCATTTACATACTTTTAAAATAATATTTTTAACATTTTTATTATTGTTTTTATTTTTTATTTGATTATAACAAATCGATCAAATCCTAATGGTTTTTTTTATTTAATGACCTGAAATTTGAAAAACATACCATATAAAAAAGTTTAATTTTGGGTAGGTTTTCAAAGTTCTTGAAGTATGGCCCAAACATATTTTGACCCCAAACGTTACTCAACTTCAAGCCCATGTTTAAGGATTAAGAAAGGATTTACTCAAATTTATTCTTTTCTGTAAATTAACCTAGACTCCTATCTCTCCATATTTATGCCTTCTTATTTCTAATACACAATTCTCTTTAAACTCTTCCTTTCCACTGAATACAGTGTACAAATTTGATTGTTTTGTCGGTCAGGGCTTTATTCAAATTGGAGTTCATCTCAAAAACAGTTACTCTTATGTAGGTTTGTAGAAAAGTAGATTATACATAGATAAAAAATTGCTTTAATATTTCTTTTCATTATTACATTATCTTTTGGCAGACTTTCAATTGTACATCTAGTGATTGAAATACTTAATTGGAAATAACGTTTTTTGTTTTAGGCTTTTTGCATAACTACTTATTTATCGATATAATTTTTTTTTTAAATCACTACTTACTTGTATTTCTTATCAGATAATTTTCTCACTTGCTCAGTGCATTGTTCAATGATACTCGTATTCAATGATACGATAAATCTGCCGGCACAAGTGTGTTGTGGTATTGATAATCTGTGGTTTTTTGGAGTTTGGTGATGTGTTGTTTTTCTGGGAGTATTTTTCTATTATTTGTTTAAATATAGTGTTTCATTATGAGTGTGTTTTGTCATTTAGTATATATTGTGGTTGTTTTTGTGGTGTTTGTATATTCGAAATTTTCTGATGTGTTCAGTTTATTGCTTTTGTTGATGAACTGTATAATTCCTAGTTTTGTGTTACAATAAACTGAATATTATAGAAAATTTCAAAATATTCGAACACCACAAAAACTTATTACAACTCTGTAATAAAATTAACACATAATTTTTTTTTTAAACTACTGCTAGAACAATATTATAGAACACAAAAATATTATAATAACACAACATACCTTAGCATGCTGTCCAGTGACTTACAGCATTCACCAATACACTGACCAAATGGGAAACGTACTTGCTGAGAAATACTATTAGATACTAGTTTATTCTTATGTAAATCAATAAATATGTGTTTATTAAAAAACCTTGAGATATAAAACATTTGCAAGCTTTTTACATAGTTTAGAAATTGCAACAGACTTCTGCTGACACAAAACAAAATAAAACAAATTTAGTTATTAAGTAAACTAAAACCAAATCTACATTTTGGTGAGATTCAACCAATCTTTGAAAGTAGCCATCTTGAAAAAATATTTTTTAAATTATTTACCTTCAAAGATAATTACTGTATAGCCAAAATATACTTGTTTATGAAGTTCAAACTTACTTAATAAATAAACTATATTGTGTTAGGTTTCATTCAATAATTCTCTAGAATTGGTTCATTTAACAGACTACAATAATGAATATATTCAAGCCCATTGAAAATATATCTTAATACATATATTTTGTATGAAAATTTATAGGTGTGTTATAACAATATTTTTCAATACATAGCAATATTCAGTTTGCATAAAAAAATATAATTTTTAATAAATAAATACTGGAAGTGAATATATATGTGTGTGTGTGTGTGTGTGTGTGTGTGTGTGTGTGTGTGTGTGTGTGTGTGTGTGTGTGTGTGTGTGTGTGTGTGTGTGTGTGTTCGAGTGTGTTATAAGTATATGAATGATCAATATTTTAAAACTGAGATTTACCCAATAACTTTTAAGAATTGGTTTCATATCAATAGTACTAAAGGGCTTATTTTATACTTGGGAAATATTAGTCAAAAATATATAAATTCTCTAAGAAACAGACATAGTATTTCAACTTTTAAATCTCATGTTCAAGATAGTGTTATATTTTAGTTTTTCACTTTGTATTCTGAATTTTAGGAATTAGTACTGTGTTATTTAACTCATTATATTAATGACAAAGATAAAACGATAAAAACAAATTAGAAGCTTTCTCAACTTTCAGCTTCTATATATAGTTCAGTTCAGCGTATATAGTTTCTCAGTATGTTAATACGTTACTTCCAAACCTCATATTTTTAAAAAGTAACAGTTTAAAAAACATTTAGTAAATATAAATCAAGTGACCTGTTAGAAACATCAAATTGAATTTTAAAAGTAGAAGGAAGATCATCTTTAATTAAAAATATTTTTACACTAAATCATTTTCCTTCAACACAAAATGTATTTACCAGAAATATTATTACACAAGCAAATTGCATTTCTACTTCTTTCAACCTACTTAATAAAATTCACAGTCTTGTTACCTTAAGTATTCATAACTGTTGTTCGTCTTGAGTACCCTCTTCTTGTAACCGTGGAACCTTGTGCTTCACATTCTTTTTTCACTCTATCAATAATCTCAGCAACTAACTTTTCCTCCTTTTCTCTTTGTTTTTCATATTCTTCAACACTACCAGAAATGTCCTCAATATTTCTAATAGCACGCCTACCTTTAGAAATAGGAATGTCTAACGATTTAAACGAACTCTTTACAGATTCAGGATCATCATTTTTTTGTTTTCTATCTGGATGTCTTGAGTTAATATGTCCAATGTACCCTTTCCGAGACTTAAAGAAAACATTACATCGATAACACTTGAATAAACTAGAAGTACTTGGTGGAGACAAGGCATGGAACTTGTATTTATGCCTGTACCAATGAGTTCTTGAGGGTAACACCTCGCCACACCACTTACACACTACAGTCCCATCCTCTTGTATTAAATATTCTAATAACTCTTTCCGGCCTGGAATCACATCTAAATTAGTATCATCTTCAATATCTTCTAAAAGTTCTTCTTTTGGTACAAGCAATGAAGACAGTATTGAATCATGGCTAAGAAAATGAACACCAGAAGCAAAAAGTGATTGGACAGGAGTTAAATGTGGGTCATCTGGATCTGGGCCAACAGGAGTAATAACTATGTCTTCTGCTGATGATACAATTTCAGCCCGTGGAAATGGCACAGTTGATATAGAGATGTCATCACACAATGTCAATGTCACTGCAGGAACGGCTTCTGATTCTTCTGTAAAATATAATTAATTAATATTCTGAAGAATGCTTAGTGTATACATGATAATAATATTCAACGATAACATGAGTTATAATAACTTAATTAATTTTTAAATATATTCCTCTGAAAATGATTGATTGCTTTACAATTAAAATGTACATAGAGATTCAAATAAAAAGTTTATTTCTGATAAAGAGGTTATTTATTTTAATTAATAATACTCAACAAATAAAACATCCAGTTAAATGGTAAAAAATTCAAAGAACCTCTTTTAATGCAAATTTAATTATTTGTCAACAAAAGTTCTCAATACATTTAAATTACTTAGCAATTCCAATTTTAAAGGAATTTTATTTTTAGTATTTTATAAATAATACCATTTAAAATTTCAAAATTAAAAAAAATATATAATAACGATGTGCTGTTAAGTAGTTTTTATAATAAACTTAAAGGTATTCAAATTATCTTATTTCAATGACATATAGTTAGCTGAAGAACTATTTAACAAAGAAAGTTACAGGACAATGTGAAGTTTAAGATATTCATCTAAATAAGAACAAAATTAAAGCTGTAAAAAAGTATCTTCCTATCCAATGGTGCCCACTTAAATTCTAACCAACTAATACTCTTTCAGGTGAATTAAAAATTTTTGTAGACAGCTAGACAGCTTGAATTACAAGAACTGTACAAAAGTACTAAGAGGCCAGGTGCCTATGTCTTATTGTGTATTATCTTCTTGGCTGAAGCTGTGTGATTATGACCTTAGCCTACAAGTTCCTGCCTTCTTTTACAAACCTAAATCATAACTACCTAAACCTAAATCTAAATTAAATCTATGGTGTTATTAACTTCAACAAATTATAGAGTTCTTTAGCTTTTAGAAAGAGAAAAATAATTTAAGAAGATGAGGAAGGAAAGACAAATATATTAAGCTACTAACATCTAATAAATCAACCATGATATAATTCAATTAATGTGCAAAAAAAACTAATTGTAATAAAGATTGTTTATTTTAATAATTAAAGAAATTATATTAATTTTATAACAAAAAGCAAGTATAAAAATTTTTAATAATTTTCTCCTTTTTTTAGTTTAAAATAAATTTTTTGAAGAAGTATTTGAATTGGTAAAAGGATTCACAAAGATCTTTTGAGGATATGGATTAGGAAGAGAATAATTTTAAAAATTAACTATATTTTAATATAAAACAAATACTATACAGTACATTACAAGTTCATTTACCTGGATTATCTGAATTAGTGTTTACAGGTATTTTTCATTTGAACAATACTGTATTTACATATTTAACATTAGATAATTTTTAATAATTGTAGTCAATGTAACAATCTGTAAGGTGTTACAGTTGGTCTGTTTTAACACATGCACTAATTACATTCTACTAATTATAATAATAAATAACAGTTTTATCGAATTTGGTAGCAATGGCCGATTTTTGCGGTTGGAATAGTTGTTTACTCACCACCTTTTGCACACACAGAAATGATGAAATTTTACATAATTATTTATATTTGTCTCACTATATGTACTGAAGAGGGAGAGTTGTCCTTGAACAAAATCTTACTACTCTTACTAATCTACACACTTTTCTATACATCAAATGCAAATCGTTCTTTAAGTTGCAAATCGTTACCAAGCCAATTACCTGATGATTTTTATCAATAGTCCAAAACAACATTATTATGGTTTGATAAACAGAAAAAAATGTTTAAGTGTAAAAAGTTTGGTGTGTAATGAGTTGTAAATTGCATAGTAGCCTAAATACTGGTTCCAAGTCTTCAGATAACACAGACAGATATTGTGTATAGATTATATACATTATATTATACTTATGAGTATAATAATTCTTATATTTACAGTATAATTCTTATACTATTATATGTAGGAGTCGAGAAAACTCTAGTTACATTTTTACTATCGACATGAACACAAATGTTCAGCATCTACATGATGCTGACAAATGTACACATGCTTTGAACAAAGTAGAGCAGAACAATTCTTTGTTAAGAAACAGAATTGCATACTGGTAATAAGCTATTCTTAAATGTTCTCTTTACTCTGAAAGAGTATATTTTCCATAAATGGAAAATTCTTCATATTTCCATTTTCAAGATGTAATTAGTTAAGTTAATAGAAGTCTAGTATTGTACTGTATTTCCCTAAACAATTATTAATAATGGAAGAATAAATCAAATTAATTCTACAGTTTGTATACACAGAAAAACAGGAAAGGAAAACATTTATTTTGAATACTATTTAATTCTATCTGTACTTGAGCTACTAGTTTTTAGTGATTCATTTTTAAATAAAATGAATATATGATAATATTATCCTTGTAGAATCTATTTCAACAAGCCAATTTTTGCTATCCCATACCTAGATTCCAATGATAAACTCTTTTGTATACAGTATGTATGTGATTTAAAAGCTTGTCTTGAAAAAATTAAATCTAACTTCATCCTGTTTAGAAATGTCAAATTATATTTTGACTGCCTTTTCACTCAAACCATAAATATTTATAACCTGCTAAAAATTACACAATATGTAACACATTCCTGAAAAATTCATATTAAATACAGAATAGTTTTATTCAAATTATTTTATTCCAAATCCAATTTAATTTATTACTGTAAAGTATTTAACTTATTTATAGAACACAAGTATTAAATTTGACAATGGAACACATCAACCAAATGTCTGTCCTCATTAAGGAACAAGTAAATGTTGCTCTAAGAAAATGTCACATACTAATACATGTCTCAGCATTTAAAGTTTTTTTCATATAATGCAGGGGTACCAAATCAAGAGATGCACGGTGCAAGTTACGTCACAATTAACACTTTTGGGAGGACACAAAATTGTATTACTTTTTTATGCTAATAATTATCATAACTTGTTTACTCTAATAGTTATCATAATAGATTTTCTTAAAGAATGCTCCAAATCTTAACTAAGCAAATGTAATGTAGGCTTTGTACATAGGATTGAAAAAGTTGAATTTTTCAAGCCCTCTATAACTGAAGATATATACACTTTTAAGGACTTTATAATTGAAGATGTATACACATTTCACAAAATTAAAGGTAAATTTACATCTCAATGTTTAGATATGTGTACAAATTTATAAAACAATGTAATCAATATACCAGATTTAATTAATAAATGAGAAATAAACCAGAGATTATTGTGGTAAAGAATCTAGTCAGGAAGAATATTAAGATAATAATGAAAGTGAAGAAATTTCTGGTGACAAATTATAAATAATGAAAGATAAATAGATAAATGGTTTTATTATCCTGTAGCAATAGCTAATGCATATTTCAGGACTTCTCAAATCTAACACTCAAGTATAGAATCCTGCTTTCCCTACTAGTTACAAGTTGTTATGACACCAAACTATGGACGGAACAGTGGAGTAATGAGACCAATGCTCAGCTGCCAACTGTACTCCATACTGAAGTCACCAAATGACAATAACATCTACAAAAACATACACAGGTCCATCTCAACCTTTGAATCGTGAGCAAGAACAGGGTATATCGTTGCCCAGTCCTATCTGTTTTGTTTGGGACTTGCAGAGTCACCTTTTGTGACTCAGAAACAAGAAGAGACACTTTTGCATATAACAGAGAGAATTAAAGCTAAAGAGATATTGAATATTCTATTCTAACCATATTGTACACTTCGACAAATTCTGCTGAACCCTGGTTACTGGAAGTTGGCTAGCTGTCTGTATAAGAGACATCGTGAGGTTAGTATTACTTTGATGCTAAACGCATGCTCCAAAAAGTAAAGTACTGAGTTTTGAAATAATGCATTCAAGATGGTGATCATTAGCATCAATATACTGACAACCTATGAAGTTTTGAACAGCTCTTGCACATACATTGTGGGGTATAACAATCACTTCAATAGTTTGCCCCTTTAGCTCTGGAAGGGTGTAAGAGCAGTGTTTAGAACACCCTTTTTTAGATATCCCCAAAGAAAGAAATCACAAATGTACAAATCTGGTATCAAGAAGGCTACCCAACACTATTGTTTAGAGACTAGAGTTCTGGAGACATTCTTTTCAAAACCATAAGTCATTTTCAGGCTGCATGAGTTGTAGGACTGTTGGGAACCCCAAGTCCCCCAATCCATGTTTAACAACCTCTTCCATTCTTGGTTGTAGAAAATTTTGAGAAATTGTAACACAATATCTGGAATTCACAACCACACCTTCCTCTTTAAATAAGTATAGACTTACTACACCACTGTCACTTTAAGAGAATGTTGTAATCTTTCATGAATAATTCAGATGTTATTTTCAGCCCAGTATCAAAAATTACAATCCAAATGATGTGAAAATATGCCTCATCACTACTGAAAAAAGCTGCACTCACATACAATTTAGGCGGTTGGTATAGTCTCCTTGACTATTTCTTGACTCATCTTCATTTTAAATGGATGAAACTTCAAATTGAAATACAGAATATCTTGCCAATTATTCAAGTGCTACTCTCGCCAGTTGCACATTTTATGGCATTCTCATGGATGTGTTATCAATTATCTCCAACTGATTACCCAGAACTGACTTATGTTCTCATCAGGAACAGCACTGTTGTGAGGAATGTTGAAACTTCACCAAAAAGCTCTTTTTCTTGTGATCACAGATCAGTTTATAATGCACATGCGAAGCACAGTGTGCTCAGCCAAAATTATGTTAGCTACTGAAATGGAATCAACAATGGTACCAAGGCAGACCTTAAGCAACTGTGGTTACCCATACCACCACCTAACCAATAATTAATATAAACTGTTTAGTTGAATCTACACATTATTAAATAATACATGGCTTTATAATTTTAGCTGTATAGATTTAATTCATTTATAATGGCAATTTAACTTCCCACAGTAAGTACCTATTTTGTGGGCGTATTTACAAGATAATATATTGGTATATTAATGACATCCTAATCCTATACAATGACAACATAAGACAGATAAACACCTTCCACAATTACATAAACAAATTACACAACCCAAACCAAATTTTGCCACACACTACACTTACAGACTAACATATACACAAATCTAAAATACTATATCATAAAAAGCAACAAATACAACAGAAAACTATGAGATGTACAAATACCATAAATACTATCCTCACCACATTCTAAATGACAAAACAGACTCACAATCAAATACCATATTTGAACACAAAATTAACAACTACTCTATGAACAATAACACACCACAGAATACTAATACACCACAGACTCATACCAACACAACACACCTGAACAACAGTCATGTCCGTGACTCACACCAGTGAATAATGTGCTAACCTAGTACGAAACATGTGTGCTGAATAAATCAGCAAGTAGTGGTTTTTTGCCAAGTTAATACCAAAAGTGTAATTATATAAAAACCCAAGATGTACAACACAAAAACTGCAAACTTTAGTTATTTCGTTGATGTAACTATCAATTTAGTTATTTCCTGCACCTCATTCCAAATTTACAGTAAATCCTAATATTACAGTAACCTTAGTGGTGGCAATCACCATTGAATTTAATATTTTATCTATTGAAAATAGTAACTAAATTATACAAATTATTATTTATATTATAAATGAAAAATCACACTAACCCAAAAAAAAAGTTTAACTAGACACTCGAAAGCTGTAGATCTTTTACAGGTGAAAAATTTCACTAGACTTGAACTGGAATTCACTAAAGTAAGCAATTTTTTCTTGCACTTTTTGTGTTGTACATCTTGAGGTTTTTATAGAAATTACAATTCTTTGTATTATCTTGGCAAAAAACCACTACTTACTGATTTATTCAGCATACGTGTTTAGCGTTAGGTCAGCGCTTTTTCAATGCTGTGAATTACTGACAAGACTGTTGCTCATGTGTTGTGTTGGTGTTAGTCTGTGGTGTGTTATTGTTCATAGAGTAATTGTTAATTATGTGCTCAAATATAGTGTTTGATTGGGAGTGTGTTTTGTCATTTAGAATGTGTTGTGGATAGTATTTATAGTGTTCATATATCTCATAGTTTTCTACTGTGTTAAGTTTTTTGCTTTTATTGATGTAATGTAGGATTTTTAGATTGGAGTCTATGTCAGTCTGTGAGTGTAGTAGTTTTGCATGTGTATGGCGAAATTTGATGTGGGTTGTGTCATATCACAACACATCACAAAAAATAGCTCCCATATTCTGCAAACTTAAATACAAAGTAGCATTTACAACATCCAATGCAATTAAAAAACACTTACACAGTTTAAAAACACACCAGGATAAACACGACAGGGCAGGCATATACAAGATTACATGCAACAACTTTCCCAGCTTTTATATAGGACAAACAGGGAGAACATTTACCACAAGATACGAAGAACAAGTAAAACAGATAAGAAAGACACAACCCACATATCAAATTTCGCCATACACATACAAAACACACTACACTCACAGACTGACATAGACAGCAATCCAAAAATCCTACATTACATCAATAAAAGCAAAAAACTTAACTCAGTAGAAAACTATAAGATATACAAACTCCATAAATAGTATCTACAACACATTCTAAATGACAAAACACACTCCCAATCAAACACTATATTTGAGCACATAATTAACAACTACTCTATGAACAATAACACACCACAGAAGAAAAATACTCCACAAACTCACACCAACACAACACACCTGAGCAACAGTCTTGTCAGTAATTCACAGCATTGAAAAATGCACTGACCTAGCGCGAAACAAGTCTGCTGAATAAATCAGTAAGTAGTGGTATTTTGCCAAGATAATACAATCAAGTGCTATTTTTTCATTGATAGCAATTTAGCATATCCTATTTCTAATTTATTAAAATCATTGAGGTTATAACATTTTCTTTCCACGAACTTTGGGAACTTTTCCCATTCACCATTAAACAATATTGACTTCTGCCTGCTTACCACACAATTTTTTTTAGCATAAGTACTCATAACAGTCTTCAATGAATTACTTAAACCCTATACAACACTCACAACTCTATTTAGCACTTCTTCAATATTTTTTAAAATCCACTAGTCATTTTTCTCCAGATAAAAACATTGAATTAAAGGAGTTATAAGTTTCACGAGGTAGAGAATGTACAATTCATTTTGATGCACTTGAAGACAATTTGAGAAAACACTATACAAAGATAAACTAATTTCAAAACATCACAAACACATATTTATGTAAATTTTGAAAATACATAAACCAACAGACCGTTTATCACTGCTTATTGAAGATGTCAATCACTCATATGTGAAAGCTGATTACCCCACACCAATATTCTAGAAGGTGACTTGGAGAAGCTACACTGTAATATTGGTGTTACAGTTTTTCTGTGTCTGTAGTAGCAGTGAGATCTCTTAGAGCTGTTAGGAGCCGTGGCCATTATGAGCTGAACAGAATATAAAGCATCTATGTAGTTCATAACATTACTTTCACTCGCACTTTTAAAATATCTAGAAATGTCCATAAACAAAGAACAGTGTAAATGTTACACAAGCAACTCACCACAAACACTAGAAACAGAATACATCAATTCATTATATGTTTATTATACACTATTTTATATGTTCAAGATGCTTTCACTTACAGAAACAACACCATGCATCCCATTTACAATAGAAGCAATTATCAAAAAGCATATCCTTTTCTTGATTTTAGACAGCATGTTTCTTATCTGTGCAGAGAATAAAGCATACTAAGTCTCTGGTTCTCTAACATTTTTTATGTTAACTCTTTCATACTGAAAAATTTTAATTTTCTTCTATGATTTGTCAATCGTCTGTCCTTTTTAAAATTTTCTTTTTCTCCATCATACAGTTTTCATTTGGATCTAACTACAGATAAAAACATTTTTGGCCTTTTACTACTTCAAGTGTTAATCTACTATAAAACTTTTCAATCTGTTAAGAGAAGATACTGGTTATTTACAAAAGATTTTTTTCACACCATTTTTAGCAAACATTTCTAATTCTAAAACACTATGAACTAGAAACCATTGGAAGAGATTTTTTTGAATTATAAAATGCATTACATTTTTCATTAATACAAAAATGGAAACACACACACACAGACACACACATTCCTCTTCATATCTGTATTCATATGTAAATAACTGTTTACTGATTCCAGAGTTTTTTAGTCTTGATGTATTTGTGTAGGGGTTTTTCCCTATTTTAATTGTTTTAAACCATTGATGGGTGTTGTATTAGAACAATTTATATATTTATCTCTTCATACAAAAAAATGTATGCCTCTAATAAATAAGTCATTCAATAAGAGTGCTGCTATGATTATTATATTATGAACTCTATTATTTCAAAAACATGATCATTTCACCTTCCCATTTCAGATATAGAAATTGATGTTGGTTAGTAATATGATTCTATTGTTCTGGCATCTGAGAAGTCTCTCCGACTAATTTACCATAACTACTTAATAATTTTCTACTTGGACTTTCCCAACAGCATGTCAAATTTCTTCTTTTAAGTCATAAGTGTTTTAGGTTTTATTCATTTTAGAGTACTCTGAAGGTAAAAATCACAAGAAGTTGTCACATAACCTTGGTGATCACTGTTGGTCAGCTTTATGCGAAATAAGATCCAGGAACTGTTGATGGAGCAACTGAAATGTTTTGCAGGATGTGTGGCCGGTGACACTATCCTGCTTAAACTATAACTATTTATTGTCCATTTAAATAAAGTTAAAAACTTCACATTACACTGTATTGGTTTCCATTATTTGTAAAAACTTGTCCTAAAAAAATAATAAATAAGAGCCACTGATTCCGCCTACCAAAAAACCTCTTGAATTTCATTTTTTTTTTTTTCTTGAAACATGTGAGTATTGTCTAATACTCAGATACTGCAGTTTATTTAACCCCACATTTTGTTTATTGACACATCCATTTAATTAAAAATGTGCCTTGCTAAAGATTTTGTTCACAAAGCTATTGTCTTCAAGGAATCTAGTCAACAAACATTTGCCTCTTTCAGCTGCTGCCTCAACTGAATTTTGTAGTTTGTATTGTAAGTCATTCAGAAGAATTCTCTGTACTTAAAAATAACATAGACCCAATTGTTGGGAACAATGAACAACCAATAACACTAATAACTAATAACCACTGCCTGATCAATGATGCCCAGAACTTTTGAAGTTTACTACTGAACCTGTTTTGTTAAACTTTTTCATAAGTCTGTGAAATGTCAGTTTATTTGATGCTTCATTATGCCCTCGAAAACTGTGAAATCGCCTAATGTTTTATGCGACTTTCTCTATCATAATAATAATAATAGGTTTTCACTATAAGAATGTTCCATAATAGGACACTGCTCTATGGCTAGACAGTAATTGGAATGTTAAAGCAATTACATTATACACCAATGGTGCAAACTACCAAACAAAAAATTTCCCATGCTATTAAAAACTGCTGATTTTGTTTAATGACCCTGTAGAACTAGTGAGAGTTGACATGATGATATCTGTATACAATAACCAGAAGTAAACTATTTCCCTGGAACTGTTTTATAAATCCAAAATAACATTTAATTCAGAACTATAATTTTCAAAATAAGTGAAAGACTGAGTTTGTATCCTCTGATGAATGTAACAAAATATTCTTTGAAATATTAAACAAATAAGCCTTACACCTATTTTCAAGATCTTCAATTTATTTTCACTTTCAATTTATCCTATAAAACAGGGGTCTCTCATACTTTTCAGCCATACTGATTACTTCAGTGAGTTCCAAGAGCCAACACAATTTTTATTTTCCTGCCAGTATCTATATTTCTAGATCCAGATTAGTTTCCGAGTAAGAGTTCTGAACAAGCTAAATTCGCTAGTTCAATCACTATTATGTTGTGCTGTGGTTACGACTGTGACACTGAGAGATACTGATTTATCATATCATACTGCCATTTGTTGGCTTTCTTACCTAAAAGTCCTTCAGCGCTCCTTTGAACTTCTAGCAGTGATTGAAATTTTTTAAATGAAAAGCATTGTAATTTATTCAAATTAGAAAATAGCGAATGGCTGTGGAAGTTAGTATTCTATTCTTTGATGACACAACATACAAACTAACTAAATTTGAGGTCACAAGGAAAAAATCACTATTATTAAATGTTTCGGCAGAAAATAATACACTTCCAATCCCAATTGTGAAAAATGTGTAGTGTTTCACACATTTTAAAACATATGAAGTATTCAGCCACACTACTGAAACTCAGTTTCCCATCGACTTTACAGTCGAAGATTTGAGTGCTTTGAATATAAATTTCTATACTCGTTCTACAGATCTCAGTAAACCAATGAGCATCTTAAATATTAAATGTTTCGGCACAAAATAATACACTTCCAATCCCAATTGTGAAAAATGTGTAGTGTTTCACACATTTTAAAACATATGAAGTATTCAGCCACACTACTGAAACTCAGTTTCCCATCAACTTTACAGTCGAAGATTTGAGTGCTTTGAATATAAATTTCTATACTCGTTCTACAGATCTCAGTAAACCAATGAGCATCTTAAATCTCTTTTAATAATTGGTACAAGTAAAATTGGTTCACAGCTACACACTATTGTCAGTGAAAAATCCCAACTGTATAAATCTCTTTAGTATATTATATGTTATAATGTTTATATATAGAGTAGAGTCTTGAAATTCTGAATCCCAATATTTCGAGCTTCCGTTATATTTGAGCCTATTTCTATTTGATCTATTTAAAATAAAATGAGTCGGGTTTCCAAGAAATGTTTATATCAATACAGTATGCAAAGGAAATGAGCAGATCTTCCAATAAATGTTTATGTAAGGTTTTATAAACTTATTTGGTGCAGTTTTAATTACCTATAGTATTATTGTTCATTAAAACTCCTTTTTGTCTAATTTCCATGTAATTCAAGTTTTCGGTATTCGAGGGGAGGTCTTGGTCCCATTTACCTCGAATTATCGAGACTCAACTGTATATTTATAATGTTAATTGGATTCATTTAAATTATTCGTTAATTATTGCGCCCAAGTTAAATTTTCTGCTTATTATACTCATACTTGTCATTAAGCTTTACATAGCAAGTAAATAAAACAGAGTTATTATCGTTTTGTTTTTTTTTCATTCAGCTTATAACAAGCCATTAACTGTTGCAAGCCAGATTTGGCTCAAGGTCAGTATTTTGGAGACCTCTGCTCTAAAATAAACTTTGTCACTGAATATAAATAAATTAGTAGTTTAGTTTTTCCTTAGACTGTGCAGTTTCTGTATAGGAAAAATTGGAACATTTATATCTACAAAATCTTAACTGTACTTTCTGACAATGATAATTAACATCATTTAAGGATGCAATATGTGATCGACTATACAGAACAATTTTTAAAACAGAAAACATGAGTTATAGCTCCAGGTAGAAAAGATGGCACAATTATGACAACAGCTGTGATGAGTATTAAAAAAAACACCTGATTAACCAAAATTGGAGGCAACCAATTTTGGTATTGGAAATAATATAATTTTAGTGATACTATAAATATGATTTAAAGCTGTGGAAAAACTAAGATTTATGTTGTACTAGAATGTGGTGCATTATTCTCATGCTTTTACATTCTTCCTTACAAAATCTAGAAAAACACAAATGTGTTATTACAACTTATTACTAAATGTGTTGTCAACTTATTACATCCCAATTTTGGTGCTAGACTTGTGTTTACAAACTTGACAATTCTGTAAAACTGGGGGTGTATGGAAGGTGCAAAATTTCATAGAAGAATGTGAAATCTGAATGAAACGGTAATATAATTTTTTTTTTTTTTTTTAATTCATTATACACTTTATTACTTTTTTTCAGAAAATCCTTGATTTTATATGAGATTTGCACAAAATAAGTTTGAGTCACATTAATTCAATTTATAGTAAACATCCATCTACCTGTAGATAACAGAAAATATGTTTCCTAAAACGTTTTCAGAACCAATATTTGATTATGAAATATTTTTTACTTCCAATATTAAAGGATGACAGTTTGAGACATTATACACACACACACACACACACATATATATATATATATATATATATATATATATATATATATTTGTAGCTTTGCAACACTGTTTTCTTGTATTCACTTATCACTTTCACTATATGTACCTAAACAAGAATCTTACTTGGAATTTATGCGAGTTAACTTTCAAAGACTGGTCTTGCTGACGTACAGACCTAACCTAACCGCACAGTAGTTTTTCAAGTAATATAAGTACTTACAGATAGGTAAAAAGACTATTTTTAATACGAAAGGGTGCTGTAATCTGACGTTTTGTGTTAAAAATGTTTTTGGGAATGACCTCATCATTTTGACCTGCTTTTGGCCAGGGCTCTTCTGCGCCAGTGACAGTACCTGCAGTGCTAAATATGCATTGATGACTTTTTCTTGCCTACTGAAGAGACTTGGTAAAAAATTTTAAACCAAAACTATTATAACAAAACTGTAATATGGGTAACAAATTTTTAAAACATTTGACATGCCATAAACAATACCAATTATAGCAGAGCATTACTGACATTAAAATAAATAACTCATTACTTGTTTTCAGAATTTGCTTCTTTTTCAAGACCTAGGACACAAGCTTACATTTAAGATTATAAATTTTTATATAGGATTACAGAAAATTGTTCAAAAATAACATAAGACAACAAATGCCACCCACTTACTACTATCATTCCAATAAAATCCTTAACCAATTTTGACATTTGATTTTAATTAATATTTCATAATTGTGAACCTATATCTTGATTTAACTCCATTCACTTATTGTCAAATAATGAGAATAATTGACTCACAATTTTAACAAATTTATGAGTCTTCTATATACATCTGTGACTCACTTTAGTTTCATTGTCTGATTGTCAAAGGATACAACATACCTGAAGTAGGATCATTATTATAGTGTTCATGTGTATCTAAGATTGTAGAGCAGATTATTACCAAAATAACCTTGTTTGTCTCTTTTTAGTCCTAGAAATTTCAAATAAGTCATAAACTCTATTGTAATATATTTCACTAAACACTTGTAAATATTCACAAACTTGCCTATAGTAGCACTTACTTATATTTGTTGAGGACGGCCATTTCAGGAGATGTGCTGTGAGTATTAGGGGTTGATGTCAAAAAGTGCGTGCGAGTTGTAATGTAATTGTGTATTGAGTAGGGGTATAGGGTGTAGTTTGAAGTGTCTGTATATTTCGTATTTTTCGGTTGTGTAGTGTTGGTTATTTCTGTGTTGTTTATGAAGAGTTTGTAGGTTAGATGTTATGTCTATGTAGTCATGTTTTGTGGAATTGAAATTATCAGCGAAGTTTGATTGGTAGTTAGTGTTTGTTCGTGCCCCAGTTTTTACATAGGCCAGACAGGGAGGTCCTTCTAAACACATTTCCAAGAACATATAAAAGCACTAACACACAATAACTACCAATCAAACTTCGCCGATCATCTCAACTCTACAAAACATGACTACATAGACATAACATCTAACCTACAAATTCTTCATAAACAACACATAAATAACCAACGCTACACAACCGAACAGTACGAAATATACAGACACTTCAAACTAAACCCTACACACATTCTCAATACACAATTACATTACAACTCACACACACTTTTTGACATAACTCCTAATACTCACAAAATACACCCACACCACCATAATATCCCACCCCCAACCTAATACCCTAACCTACGAAAACCTTGAGATCAGTTACGGTCTGCGTTGACAATGGGACACGTCTCCCAAAACGGCAATCTTCAACAAATATAAGTAAGTGCTACTATAGGCAAGTTTGTAAATATTTACAAGTGTTTAGTGAAAATTAGTAGCTCACGTGAAGATGGAATCAACAAATATGTAATATATTCATTACAATATACAGTGGGATGTGTTAATTCGAAGTTTGATAATTCAAATGAAACTCTAATTCCCTTTAAGATTCTATTACAACACCATATAAGAAAACATTTGATAATTCGAATTTTAGAATGTTTCGTACAGATAATTAGAATTGTTTAAAGAATATATTGCAAAACTTTGCAAGGTCAGGTCTCAATATACCCTATGTACTGTAGTATATTACACCCTACAATAAACAACAATACTTCCAACTTGCATCCTGTTTTATTACCTAGATTGTTAGAAACGTTAAGAATGTACAGTATGAAAGGTAGGTCTATTACAGGGTAGAAATAGAAATATTTAAATTTGTTTTTTTTCAATTTTTGTTCCTTAATCCTTGTCCTTTTACAACCAGGTTGTGATTCTAATCAGAGTAGTCAAAGTGGTGACATGAAATAAAAATCTAGTAACTTGTCTGGTTGTAATATGGTCATTAATAGTTAACGATGAATTAAACATAATCCAAGGAGTATAAGAGGAGAGAACAGAAAACAGCGAAAAACGCATCTCAAAATAATATAGGATTTTATAAAACACTCAATTTTTAAAAAATAGTAAAAACTACAATACTTGACAAAAAGGCAAAAAACTACATGAAAAGCTGATCAATCAGAACTGGAAAACTGTGTTTTAAAGCAATTTTGTAAACAAAACATTACTATAAGCAAGCAAATAATTAGCACAAAAGTAGAATTTGCAAATTGGAGTTTAGAGTAAGTATAGATTGGTTTGTAAACCTGTGATACAGAAATACATTTTCATTTTAAATACTTTAGGGAAAGTGGGATGGTTAATAAGGATTTAGAGAATAAGTGGCACATTACACTTGTAGTAACAAAAGTTATTGAAGATAAATTATAAGTGGTAAAAAATTTTTAGTCCTTACAAAGCAAGATATTTTTACTAAAAATGAAAAATGTATTTTGGAAAACAGTAAGAGAGAAACAGCTGTATTTGGGGTAAATATAGATTACCCTTAAAAGTTACCACTTTTGATGTTGAGCAAAGCCAAGTTGCTTCAAATCAGTTTAAAGTTTACTAGTAGCTTATAAAAGAAATAAAGACACTTTGGATGTCAGCTGTATTTACAGTCAAACAGATGAACGAATTCCAACTCGTAACAAACTTGACTGTAAAATCAGGAGTGTTGGAGGTGAAAAATTCCATAGAAGGAACCAGGAAATACGTTCTATTAGGATATTCTATGATAACTTGTGAAATTATTTATAGGATCTTAGACTTATGTAACAAGAAAAAATTATGTGCAGAGATAATGTAGAAGGCTTGTGTGCAGAGATAATGTAGAAGGCTTGTGTGCAGAGATAATGTAGAAGGCTTGTGTGCAGAGATAATGTAGAAGGCTTGTGTGCAGAGATAATGTAGAAGACTTTACACTTCAAAATTAATATTAGAGTATACCTTGAGATGCCAGAATTTTGCAAATGTGTTCAACGAGATACGTCATACTTACAGGTTTTGACATCTGTATCCTACCAGAGTTTTTAAAAAATTAAATAGAGTACTGCTTATCAGCATAGTATAAACTGACATACACTACATTCATCATATCTGCCCCTTTCTATTTGTTAGGAATTCATTATAAGAGCACAAAGCAGCCTTTTCAGAGTTTGCCGTAATTTCTCGGGACGCATTAAAAGCTCACTGTTGCCCAAATGTGTTATAAATTTGCTTTTTAATTCTGTCCATTACCTGTTTGATTTATGCATTTGTTACACTGTTGTTATAAATGTAAAATTTATGTATCTAACCCAAAGTCACACCCAGAAGAATGTTTCCAAATTTATCAAACCCAATACACATATTTGATTTGTTTAACCTGTAAAACATAAGTTTTACCCTTTAAGTTCAAATACAGCTTTAAAAAAAAAAACCTTACACACTAATTCCTCGCAAGTGGTGAATTGATTTTTTTCAAATGCGGCATGCTAAGGGTTAAAAATGCAAATAAAAATTACAAAGTTCCTGCCAAACATCAAGCTAACCCACATACTGTTCTTACTTTAAAATAGATTATACAAATAATGTAACTATGTTAACACCAAAATTCACTACAGCATATAAAAGTCATTGTAGTAGGGTAGTAGTAGTTGTAGGGTACAGCCCTCAGTCTAGTAGGGGTAGTAGAATGAAGATAAGCCAGTTTTACACTGTTTGACCTAATTTAAAATTCTATTAACTATAATATGGCAGTTTTACACTGTTTAACACTAATTTAAATTTCTAACTACTTTATGACACAAATTTTAGAATTTTTTTACATTTCGAATATTGGAGATTCATTTCTTATTGAAAGTTCAACTGTACTTATAAAATCTTTATTTATATCTGTAAAGCTTCCATATCCTGTAAAATTTGGAAATCTAAACACCTATGACAATTATCAGTTCTCTATCTCCCCGACTGACAGAAGATATAGTGTAGCGCATCTTAAACATATTAAATATTTTATAGTGCTGATGTGAGTTTATTTCCTAAAAACCAAATTACTTGTCAAACACCTATCTAATAAAAAACAATATCAGATAAGCTCTGAGTTTTAAAAGAACTAATTTAAATTTTTTGTTTTTTCCCTCACGATCAATTTTTTTTAATGCAAAAAACTAGCTTGTAAATAGATCAACAAAGTTCAAGTTTATGTACAATTATAATACTAAATATTTTCTTATTTATTTTAATTTTGAAAATATTCCTTTAAATAATTTTTAGAAAAAATATGTAAACGTAAAAACCACTAAGTTTCTATTTAACTGTTAAGGTTTAAATACCATTAACTAATGAGGTTGATATACAAAAATTAATATAATTACTCTAGGACGAATGCCCTCATAATACAAAATATCAACATATCCAGTAAAAAAAAGCATTGCGCCATAAAATTTTACATTGGTCAACATAACACACCTATAAAGAATTAACGAAATTCAGAACCAGGAATGGCTGACAAAACACTAAAATATCATTTGTTGCCTTTTACATATATGATAAAAATAGCTATTTTTAAAACTAAATGGGATATTCTATAACCAATTTATGATCAGGTGATTAAAGCTGATCATTTAATATATATCAATATTCCGCATAATTATCAAAGTAACTGCAATCGAACATACTGTATAACCTCTCTAATTCGGCACAGAGGGGGTGACGAATTCGAGAAAAAGACGAAGTATGGAAGTCGTGAAATTAACATGTAATAGTGGGTAAACAGCACATAAATAGGTATGTAATATAATTAATGTTGTACTTACATCATTTATATCAGCAAAAAAATTCAACAACACCATCACGCAACAGTATAAAAACACTAGTAGCCTTCAGTATAGTTTGTAATTACAAATACAATACTATACTCTATTTTCATAAAAAAACCTATTACAGTACATTGTAAGAACATAACAATACTAAGAAAAAATATGTTATAATAAATCTATTTATGCTTTAGTTCTGAAAAATGTCATTTTCTTATATAACAGAGAATTTTTTTCCGATGGAGTGACAGTAGAGAAGATGTTTGTTATTAGTGTTACGAATGCGGTGATGAATTACAGAAGGTGAGAATTAAAGAGTGACAAATTAGAGAGGTTCTACTGTATTTTAAAAGAAATCATAAATGACTGGAATACAAGGGTACTCTTAGTAAATACTACAAGGATCATAATTTTTACTTAATATTAAATATGCAGAATATTAAATTATTGTCTATAAACCGTGTGCTATGTACATAAAACATAAATAAAACAAAAACTAGAGGTAGATTTTTATATTTATTTAATGGAAAATACAACAATATTAATAATAAAAAGATGGGAGGAAATAATGAATAAAGTGTCTTTACAACATAACAAACTGTTGCATGCTTATAAGTTAAAATATAATGTAACCAACCAATATGGATGAGACAAAGCTAAAATAAATACAGGCAATACCACATGAATGAATGACATGCAATATAGAAATTGGTAATGATTACAGACTGGTTTAATGAGTCAATATTTACATTCATAACTATCAAGTTGAATGTTATTACATTGTGCATTATCAGATCTTATTCATCAACCTCAGAGTTAGCTTTTGGAAATGGATTGTTACGTAACTTGCATCAGATTCATTTTTTATTTTCCTCTAATATGTAATTTGGAATTAATCTAATTGCAATTTGAAAATAATTTATTAAAAAAATTACTATAACTGAATAAATTTTACTAGTTAAACATTTAATGGTTCTATAAATCATCTAATAGTTAATTTCTTAAATTTGTAATGGATTTCTGTAAAAATTGAAGTAATAATAACTATTTGTGGTCAGATTTATAAATCTGTGGTCAATCTCAGTAGCTTTTGATATCAAAGAATGTTTTTTTTTCAGTGTTTTATAAAGGCGTTTAGAATTTTAACAAATTTCTTTCCATTGTGACAATTCTCAACGATTAAACTCTAGAATTTTGTAGTCCGTTACGTTCGGTGAATCTTATTAACCACTTAAACAATAGTTTCTGACTATTCGAACTTTAAATTAAACTCTACTTTGAGATTTGTTCTTAAAGCTTAAAAACATTGTTACAGAGCTTAAACAAAAGCTTGTCTTATTACAACAAATAATTAGTAATGATACTGCATCATAAAATATAATCTAGGGATAATGGCATTTAATGGACCTGTGAACTGATTTATCCACTACTTTATTATTAATTTCAAATCTCATTCGAATAATAAAATGAATTTTATATTTAAAAATAAATATTTATGTTTGTTGACTTTGTAAATATGCTACTAATCATATGAATAAAATAATGTCTCATAGAAGGTCAACTTCTTTCTTAGGTTTAATTCCGAATGCCTTTTTAATTGTTCTATTAAACTTACTATTACAAATTTTAACTGTTCAACTATTATACATTAACATATAATAATAAAAATGACAAACCATAAACATTGAAAGTCCAAAGTAAAGGGACAAGGATCTACAACTCTAAAAAGATCCTTTACATTTCCTGCTGTATTTACAAACTTAAAACAAATTGAGCTATTATTTCAAACTCTTACCATTACACAAATCGCCATACATAGGACTTACAATTATTCCTATAGCCCAGACAACTGGCCATATAGCTACTGTCATCCAGGCATTTGGAGGAAAATTATATCTGCCTACACTATCTGCAGAATCAATAACAAGTTGTGCAAATAATGAATTCTCATTAAATTTTCATATTAGTTTTCAAGCCACATATCAGAAGTTATGTTGCATGTACAGTTGATTTGTATGCTATATAAAAATTTAGTAATGCACAAAAATTCAAACATATTGTCTTTTTTTACAGTAAATATAACACGATATGCAATGATAAAAAATTGGTTGGTTACAGCAGGAAAAACCAATACAAAATGTAACATATATTTATATATAAATATTTATATATCTAATTCTAAACCATTAAATTGCTTCTGTGTGATTATTCACAAAATATAAGTTTGTTAGTTCTTTCTGTGACTGTGAAAAACAACAATTTTTTATATATACTTTTATGGATTTTATCCCAATATATCCTAAAGTGCAATACACTTATTTGCGGTAACTAACTATATTTAATAATTTAAAAAGCTATGATGTTTCCTTTAAAAAAAAGTTAAACATAATAATGTAAGATAATTTAATGTGTGTATGTGTTACATGTGTGTTTTATGTATGTATATGTATGTATTTGAAACCAAAACCCTCACCATCAGACTGAACACACATACAAGTTTCACCCTCCTTTTTTTTCTCACCTCTCAAAATATACAAAATAAATTAACAGTTGTAAACATTTTGAAATATTAGGAATACCAAATCATATTTTTGACAACTATCAATTTTATTATAAAATTATTATTTTTATTAACTACTGTATCCCATCAATTTAAACCAATTGGACTGGAGATCTGGTTTTGGTTGAACCATAATTCGTATATGCCATGAAGTACCTGCAGGTTTATAATATTCAGACAGAAAATTGTTTGCTGCATGCAGAGAAAGGGCACCATTATTTACTGGGATGTTCTATTCAGTTGATTTCTATGACAGTTTGTTATTTTATCAAGGCCATGAGCTTTTTATAAATTAATTTGTTTCAAATTATATGATATTAATTTGTTATGATATTAGCAATAGCCACAGATACCTGTCCGATGTGGAAATCATGGCCTTTTCATGCAAGTTCCAGAACAAAATAAAAAGATAAACAGACATACCTACCAACAAGTATGTCAAAAAAACAGCAACAGTGGTATTTAAAATATCCCTTTGTTACAATGAGTAACAGACTGCACTAACCTTAGATATGATGTTAATCAGGTGGCAGCAGAACATCATATCACTGAAACTTATTTCCTCCTTACGTCAAATTAACGACCAGGGTTATCAATATAAGGAAACCTAATAATTAATGCATCTTTAGTTTATAATTACTATACTCTTAACCATATATTTGTGTTACAGTACCTGAATAAATTAAACTGTCTATAAATCTTTAATTTTAAAATTTCCTATTTTGGGCTGGTTCTTCCTATTTATAATTGGCAGATTTTTAGGTAGCATGATTTAGATTATCAGGACTTTATACAAAATACATCATTCTGTCTTTTTAGATAAATGATACTTGAATAAATAATATTATCTGTTAACTTAGTGGTTTGCATCAGACTTAAATAATATACTAAAGATAATTAAGACGTTAAATAATTTATACAAATTATTTGTAAATAGATAATTTTGTACTGAAAAGAAGTTTTCTTTCAAAATCTTTTAATCAATTAATAATTATCAAAATGTATTTTTGTAGTAAATTATTTTCTAATATTACTGTTATTTAAAGTTTGTTTAAATAAAAAGTTTTTAACACAAATTTTGAAATGACTTTTTAAACTTAATAGTACAATTTATTTATACTTAACAAACTTGTTTAAAGAAAAACGAATTCAATTAATTTTGTTCAGTCTTATACAATTTTAAAACCGCCCAAACTAAGAGTAAGGTAATTGTATCAGTATACACCTGACATCTGGCTATAACATATTAGAAGGAAAATATTTAGAAAGAGTAGTATACAAACAACTTTCAAATAAATTACAATTATATTTCAAAATGTTTAGTTCCTGTAAAAGAATTAAAAGAAAACAAAACTTTACATAAGGCTTATTATTATTAAACAAAAGACCAGTTCCTCAACAAAATGCTAACATATATCTTTAACAAAGCAACAACTCTTCTAGCTTACACATTATTTGAACAAATTAGGAAAATGAGAATTTTTAATTGTCCATTTGTTTTTGTTTATGCTCTATATTTTTTTAGGTTTGTAATATTGTTTCTATCCGCACACCAACTACTAACTAATTTACAAACTATTAAACCACATTCCAGTTTGTTTTATCAAACTGTAACTAAACCGCAATTTAGTTTTACCAGGAAACTTCCTCAAAATATGTAATCACTCCCATAGATGTTATTATGACAATGGTGATTTATTTTAGTAAAAATATTTTCTGAAAGCTGCATACAGCAAGATAGTTGTGGGCAGCCTAATGTATAAACTGGTACATGTTCAAAATTAAGGTACAGTTCACCCACCAGGAGAACCGAGGCAACGTATGAGGGATGCGGGAAAGTATTCTCAGAAAATTCCATCTACCTAACATCCCTTCCACTCCCAAAGCATTGTCTCTCGCACGCGCCAGTTAGTACTAGCCCAGTCACGAACGTTTGACTGAACTTTTTAGTAGATATTGTGTCTGTGTCAGTTGTCTTGACCGTAATTGACAGTGTTACGGCAAGGTCTAACTGTGAGCAGGTAGGAGGGGTGATGTTTTTACAAATCTGCAAGGGTAGTACACTTAACAAGTGGGCCAAATGTGAGGATTTGTCACCGAATTTCCTGCATTCCTTCCAGCTCAGTTCTCCTGATGGTTAAACTGTACATTTGTGTCAATAACAACCAAATTGGTGTTACAGAAAGTCTGATTTTTCATTTTATTTGTGAAGATATTTTTATTAATGTATTGGTCAAACCTGTTTCAAAACGAAGACAATCTAAGAAAATGACTGGAATTTTGTGTACAATCATTATTAGAATTTGTACGACAAAGATGTATTTACTTGAACTATTTTCTGATACACGCAAGAAAATTAGAATGATATATCAATCTCCACACTATCGGAGCTTCTTTTTGTTTTATCATAAATAAAGAGGATATAGAGGAAAATTAGTTTCTGAACACTAGAAGAAGAGATTAAAAATAAAATTTGATCAAGTTGGTGGGTGTATCAAGTACGGATTTTAACCTTTTCTTTATTAGAAAAGAGCAAACATATTTTATACTTAGTGGGGACTAATGTAAGTGATAATAACCAATAGAAAAAAATTAATGTTAAGATTAATATTCAATTATCACATCTTATAAATTTACTGTGATTTTAAATCCAATACTTAAAAGTTAAACCTACTTGCCATTTTTTTATTTGAATTATGTTGTCAAAATAAATCTTCTTTTAATGTTTTATATTATGAAATACTATTACAGAATTTAAACTAAATAAACAAAATGACAAATTTGAAAAATTATTAAGGATAATATCAATTGTGCAAGTAGAAGTGTTGAACAGTTGTTAAATGAATATATAATTATCCTATGCTGATTAGAATGCCCAAAATATACTGTTGGAAATGCTGAGGAAACATGGGATAGGGTGGGTAAATACAAGAGGGCTCAGATTTTATAAAATAACAAATAAATATTACTTTCATATAACAAATTAGTTGTGCAAGAAGAATAACATATTATTAAATATCTGCAAAACTTAATTTAATCGAAATCTGAGACCTCCAGTAAAAAATCTTTTTAAACTTAACTATAACTCAAAATAAAATTAAAATTATACAACCACAGTGTTTAAACAAAAATAGAAAGAAAACAGTGGGATTTGCATTTTATAAACAATATACAACAGCATAAACTTATTATAAAATGTTAACCAATACCAATTGTGGTACAATAATAAATGTTAATTAAGAACTGAGTTCATCTATACTAAATATTAAATTGCACATAAGGTTTTTCTTAATAACTTGAGGCTTATCTGTGTTGTTAAAATGTGTGCCACAATTATATAAATTTTAAAACATTCAATATTTTCCTAGAAATGTTTATCACTTGTAGGCCATATTAAAAATTATTAATGAATTGGTAAAAAAATCACTGGCCTTCAGTATCAATGCGTCCTGGAACCAACATTAAAAATGTTCCGGTTATACCACGCTTTTTAATACGGCACCACTTTTAAAAAAAATCACATTTCACCATTCTCTATAATCTAACCCAATATATACCCTTTAAAATGTCAGTTGATATTGCTTCGCAATCTGCTGACTAATGCTACTTTTGCTAACTATAATTTTAAGAACCTTTTTAAAGGTTGCATTAATAAGACAAATGTAGAGACAGAATTATTTAATAAGTGTATTTATATAATTATATATAGAAAATTTAGTACTCTCTTAACTAAAACAATTAGTTATATGATATATATATTATATACATATGTATATGTTCGACTAAATAAAATCTATTAAATTTGTCTATGATGAATATACAATCACATTATACCCAATGTTACTAGAAATTGAACTAACATGGAGGGAAGAAATTAATATTTTTAACATCTGTGAACAAAGCAAATGGTTTTGTGAAATTACAAACTTTCAACTTTTAATGCCAAATTTAATTGCTTATTTTATATAAGTAAACTTAATTTAGCTATAATTTTGAACAAAATCTAGTGTGAATTTAAGAAACTGAAATTTATTCAATTTATATTGCAAACAAATTTTGATAAATTACAAAGTTTGTAAATTTTTATAAGTTTCAAAAATTCTATACTTTACAAAAATTACAATAGTATTGCCAGTTCAAGCATTCTCCATGACCTGGTCCATAAATTATTTAATCAAATTATTGTATAATTATCGTATCCTAGCATGCTTAAAATACGAAAAATATTTTGTTTATAAAGAATGTAACACCGAATTTCAAAATTTTATATTAGGCGTATAAATCACAACTTGCTTATTAACTATTTTTCAATTTCACAAAACTCTTACAAAAATTCAACTTTTTAAAAATAAACTCTGATTATAAAGGCACTTTAAAAAAAGAAAAGAAAAAATAAACTTTATAATTAAAACTATATTACAACTATACAAACATTCAAAGGCACCTTCCTTGATATTAAATATTTTGTATTACCTTCTAAGTTACTTGACAATTTTTTGTCCCAAAATAATATTTCTAAAAAAAAAAAGAAAACAGAAAACTCAAGCAAAGGAAATTCAATAAGCATAACAATTGAAACTAAATGTTCATAAAAACAACCATGCAACATATATTCATAAATCTGTTCTGTTTACAAGATAACCAATTTTTAGTGTGCGTATTGTAGCATATATAATATATGTAATATATAATACATGTAGTGTATATATATATATATTACATAGAAGACTGCCAATATTTACCTTGGTAATAATCTGATCTGGTCTGAAACAGACATGCATAATCACACTGAAATTTAATTTTGGACCTATAGCATATATTAACAAATATTAGTTCTTTTATTCTGATTTGCTAAGAGTGTAGTAAATTCAAAATATATATTCAATTGAATGTATTTGTGTCTATTTCATGAAAACATACCACATTATTAACAATGTAAGTCTGTCAGTCTCTTATTTAACTATAAAAAAGTTTAAATAAGCTTTGAGCTTTACCAGAACTAACCTAAAATTGTAGACATTTAAATTTAAATTCAAACTACTTTAATTTTTAAAAAATAAATAACAATATACAGTAGAAACTCGCTTAATCATTAAAAAATTAGTAATGTCTTATAGAATAAAGTAAAATATGTCTAATATAGTCTAAAAACTTTTTTTAAAAAATTTGTAAGCTTTACTATAGATTATATAAAAATATTTAAACTATCAACTGGATATTTATTTTAAATGATTTAGTGTGTACCCACACTTAGCACTTTTAATGAAATTAGCAATACTGAATGCAAATGCATATTTAGCGGTTTACTTCAAAATGCATATTGTCTAGATGGCAGCATCATATTTTATTTGCAGTAAATTGTAAAATAAATATAGTAATCTCAAGTGAACAATTAATTTACTACCTTCAGATTACAGACTCAGTATAGTCATCAAAATATTGTCTGCTATTTGAAGTTAAACAATTAATCAATTGAGATGCTTGTCATAACAACAAAGAATGTTGTTAACATTCAAATTAAGCCAATTTATAGTTATCTGCTTTTCATATTTTGAAACAGTGTGTCACAGCTTATAACACTGTCATTTATTTGGGTAATTTACACTTGCATGTAATTTAGAGTAAGGTATATTGTTTTAAAAAAAATGTACTTTCAAGGCGATTAGCCAGTACGACTATTATTACATTTGAAAGATAGGGTTGTGAATGTTTTTATTTCAAGATAAAGGTAGGGCCAAAAAAATGTACTTTCAAGGCGATTAGCCAGTACGACTATTATTACATTTGAAAGATAGGGTTGTGAATGTTTTTATTTTAAGATAAAAGTAGGGACAAAAAACCTGATAGGGGAGATCATGGATAGACCTTTTTTATAATAGTTTATATTCTGCGTTCAGGATGACCCCATCAAAATAGTCTGGTCTACAATATATACAAATATTTTCACATATTTGACAGTCTTCATATGTCAAAAAAACAAATGTTAAAAAAAATTAAGCAATAATAGTTTAGATAATTTTATTGGAAAATTTATAACAGTGGACGGTCTGCTTTAAGTGACAAATTATAGAACCTGAATTACTGAGTTGCAAATTAATGAGTTTCTAATGCATATATACATTTTAGAACTTTTTAAACATTAAATAGTTGCATGTATTCTAATTTTATTTAAAAGAAAAATGTTTACAAAATATTTTGAAAGTTAAAAAAATTAGAATAAAAATTATAGAACTTAAAATAATTTTCCCAGTTTCATTTTATTAAAAATTTAAATAGAAAATAACATTGGTTAACAAACTAAAAGAAGAATTAAAATAAAACTAAACAAGAAAAGATCACAGACATAATACACTATAAACTATATCACGAACAAGCAAGCAAACAAACAACAACACTGACAAGGTAACAAGAAAAAGAAATAGAAATATTAATTTGGGCAAATCATCACATTTTGGTAATTTAAGAAAAGAAAGATGGTGAATGTTCATTAAAAACATATACATATTTACAGCTTTCCGTAAAAACTTTAAAAATTAATAAGTCAAGTGAATTGACTTATATACATTGGGTAATTTCTTAGAATTATATTATTTACAATAAATACACTTTTAGTACTTTCTATAAATTTCTATTGTCCAGCCTTCACTACTCAACCTAGGTCCTCTTGACAGTTTAACTAAGTACTATTGCAATTCTATGAAAATCTTTGACATTATTCAAGTAGTGAAACCTACTCTAGAATGAGTGGATAAAAATTTGAGGAAAGTACAAATGAAGCATATTTATTAACCTGATTAATATTGTTATTTATAATTCTCTAAAACTATTGTTTATAATATGATGTAAAAATTAAACTGTGTGGCTATAAATTCATATGAAATTCTTTGACTTTAAAGTGTCTCAGATAAAAACATTAAACTTTTACTAAATAAAAAAACTCCATGAAGTGCTACAATAAAATGTCATGATTATAATTATTTTTCTGTCTGGATGTTACTTCAACCATGAGTTGTTTTTTAAAATCTAGTATTAAAAAAAATGTGGGCAAATAAAAAAGCCATAAATGAATATGACCTTTGTTACTCTAATTGTTGAGTATTCTACACAAGTATAAAAAGAACAAAACAAATCTTTTTTAAGTAAAAAATGTTTAATTACAGTGATTTGAAAGATGATTTAATAAATTTATTGTATGTTCCAAGTTCTCTGTAAAGTTTTAACAATGCCAAAGGAAAAATAGTTACCTGTCAAATGCCTCCATTTTCAAAACTCAAAAACATGACTGGTTCATATATTTATCTCTCTCGCTGTTTGAAATACTTGAAAAAAAAATCCAATTCATTGCTCCCTAAGTATAAATACTAGATTATCTACTTCTGGCTCTGGCTTTCATGGGACAGTACTCAATTTTGACATTAAAGTAAACAAAAAATCAAAATATCTTAGTATTTGGCTTAATCAATGCAACAGTGCAGAGTAAATGTAATATTGGTAATCCACACGTTGGTTATCAGTCCAGTCATCATTTAGAGAAGAACCAAATGCATATATTTCAATACTCACTACACAGCTGCTGGGAACCAGTAAAAATATCACTTAGGTTATTTTAATGCTTTTCTACTGATAAGTAAATTCAAAAAGTACTTGATTACAATGCAAGGGAATTTACAGAAAAGTAAGAGTCTTCTCCAAAATTTATTAATATAAAAACTGCTAAAAGTCTAAACTGATATTAAAAAGATAACTTTTATAATCTGCATCTTTGTGCCACAAAAAATAAGAAAATGTCATTATGGTGTCAGTATGCATAAAGATAATGCAATTTGTAAATCAACAGAGAAGTAAAAAACGGAAAGGCAATATTCTACAATTCCAAAACAGATAGTGTCAACACTTTAAATGAACTCTGATTTTTTTTATTGCTAATGGTAATACTGGTTGATCAAATGAAGAATATATTAGGTGTAAATTCACAAACCTCCTAATAACAACCCAACTGTTCTTCTACAACAACTCTTAAGACTATTTCAGGAAACTAGTAGTAACACTACTGACAACTAAGAATGTGTAACTTAGGTCATTGTTGCTAAATATTCCTCCTCTAACAAAAGATGTTACCAGTCTGAAGATTACAGACTTAGATTGCACTTCCGAGAAGAGGGTTATATTTGAAGATGAAAAGACAACAAAACTGGTGTTTTTACAGGATTTGTCAAAAATTAATTTGTCTCAGTTATGCACACTTTTTATATCTAAACTGCCCAAATTAAGGCTACAATTAAGACCAAGACAATCAAATTGAAGTTTTTCTAATATGAAAGTAAAACTAATTTAACAAAAAATTATTACTGTCAAATGGGCAGTTGTAAGCTAAATTTAATGTGTTATTCCTAAATTATTGTTTTTAAGTAAAATATTAATTTAACTATAAAACATTGTACTTCATTCATTAAATTTTGAAATGTTTCATAATTTACTAAAATGTAGCTTTTTTTCACACACAAAATTCACAATAAGTGTATAATACTACAAAATTTAAAATTAACTTAAAATAGGTCAACAACACCAGGCATTTTAAACTGACAGCTCTACAGATTAATCATCCTGAAATTATTTGATCTCTATATGACCTCACTGAATAAATAACCAATTGGTTTATGTGTAATAGCAAGTAAAGAAGTGTATAGACTAATAAGGAGAAAATGGTCAGCAACAACTTTTGTTTGTTGAAACAAAATGTTGCATTTGATGAATCTTTTTAAAGACACATGCAGGAAAACAATTTGAAATAAAATTTGTTTCTCGACTAGAATGAATTTTACTTAATAACAAATTTGTTAAAAAAAATATTATTAACCCAAATTTTGAAGCTATTTCCTTTTAAGATAAAACAATAAACTTTAGCACACTCAAACACCTAATAGTTATAGACTTTTTTTAATCCATTACATTCAGTGAAACTTCTATTAAAGTCCCAACACCAAATTTTCCTTGTTTTCTGTAGAAGTAGTTACTATACTTAAAATACTATTTACATTTAAAATAAAATTTACTATTTTTATACACAATTCACCATCTTTCTTTTCATGGAAACAATAAATAAAAATCACAGGCTGGTATTTTTTTTTTATCACTCTACGACAGATAGTGTGCCAATTAAATCAACTCAAAATAAAAAACAAAGATAGATTGCACATAGAATAAAACAATGAAATTGCATGTTTTTAAAACATGCAAAAATATTTTTTTCTAAATATTGGTTAAATATGTATAAATATATATATATATCTCTATATATTGCTAACAAGAATTAAAAAGTTTAATTTTAGAACAAATTCTTGGAAGCACGTTAATATCTTTTAAAAATTATGTAAAGCTATGTTACAATTTGTCGTTAATATTTATCTTATAAACCCAAGTGACTATGCAATGGCTTCACAGCTAAATCACCGGGTAGCGAAGAAATCCCTCAACGTAACATTGTGAATTGTGCCTTCTTATTCATCTCCATTTCAAGCCTAAATCAGACATTCCTGCACTAGTTATGGAGGCAGATAAAACCCCACATTTGGGTATACACAATCTTTCGGCATAAAGCAATCGTGGACAGTCTTCATATGGTTCTTCATTTTGTCAGGACGTGAGAATTCTTTCGAACAGACTGGACAAGGAAAGACTTTGCGTTGGTGACCTTCATGATACAGGAATGCATGTCTTTGGAAGCTGTATTTGTTCTTGAATGTCTTCAGAATATCCGCTTTGGCACACTCCATACATTTATATACTCCTTCAGATACAGAGGCATAACGGAATAGATTCAACCCTCGCACAGACATTTCTGTCAGTTGTTCAGCTGGATCGGAAGATGATGCTGCACGACGACGTACCCTTCTACGTGTGGGTGTGGGTCGTGCTGGAAGTGGTTCAGAAAAACAACCTCCTCCTACTAAACCTAACGGAGATGGCTTCATCTCCATTTCAAGAAGACTTTCGTTGTTGTTATCGTTGTCGCCGTCTACCATGCTTCCTCCCCCACTGCCCCCACCTCCTGCTTCACTCCCACAGATTCCATCTTCACCTTCATAATTCCTGGCATTAGATGGCATCAAGTCTGACCGAGGCACCAACCGAAGTACAGGCATTTCTGTTAATCAAACGGTATTATTAAAATTTGTAATACATAGAAACAAAAGAGTCAAATATTTTTCTATTTTAATGTTCAATAAAATGAGAATTTCAAATTTTTCAAAAGTTGTAACTATGAAGATTTTAAATTTAGTATATGAATTAAAACCATGCAATTCTTATACAATGTAAATAAAAATAACATTTCTTAACAATGGAAATTATAATTCAAATTTGTCTTTCTTGTAAAGAAAGAACAATCAAAAGTTAAAATTTCTAAGTTTTTTTTCTCAGCTGTCAAAATTTCACTGGTAGAAAACCTAGTTTCTCTATTGGCAGGAACAACAGTTTTGTCAAATAACACATCTAAATAAATTTTTAGTAGTAAATTACCAATTAAATTATATTGAATATAGGTATCAAATATTTATTTCAGTTTTCCTAAACTTCCTTCAATAAATAAAAATAATAAAGAATCTAAAAATAAATACAATATTTAAACAATTGGTACATAATTCATGCACGTATAACTCATGCAGATAAAACTTGAAACTAATTGTTAGTAGTTTGTTTTATTACTTATGTAAAATTTTCAGGAATATTTTTAACAAAAAATATATATAAATATATAAACACATATTTAAACACTAGCATTTAAAGATGAAATTAAAATATAATACAACAATGACCCCTATTTATAAGTAAACAAATTTAAGCTTAATCTGTTAAGTGGAAATGTCACTTAACCAACGTTTCACAGATATCCAACGCTTATTCCAACAAGTGACTAGCTTGAAATGTTAAGTCTGCGACAGTAAGGGACCGGTCTACATCCCTGGGTAAATGTCTTCCAAATTTTAGATACAAAAAATCTGTAAGCAAAGGTGATGGTGAGAGCTCAATACATGTCTCCAAAATAGCCATGTCCACTCATGTACTAATTTTTTTTTATATCTTTTTCATTTCATTTTTTTCAATTTTACACATTATAATTGATGTGGTAAACCATTTAAAAACATTTGTGACTGTGTGAAGTAAGTGACTGACAAGCAGTGTCCTGCCAATCTAGTTGATAAAAAACTTCTTCGCTTGAAACCCAAATATAATTTGTGAAAACCACTAAAATACAGTTGCCCGTGTAGCAAAAAGAGTTGCATTAAATGTCGGCATAGGACATAAGGCACAGTTAATAACACCATCAGAAAGAAGTTCATATAGAATAAATCAAGCACCAGTCGGGTCCCACAAGAGTTAAAAAATACAACTGAGGTAAACAGACTCATAAGTGTTTCAGATATGAAAGAATGCGATAAAAGAAAACGTTAGTATTAATTAAACAAATAACAAATGATGAAACGGGTTCACGATTTTGAAACAGAGTAGAAGACAAAGCATGATATGAATGCACATCAGCACTAATGTATCACATCCTAGACACCTTTTTTGTTGATCTATTAAAAATTGTTTGAATTGTTAACTTTTTACACTATACCAGGGAGATCCAAAAGATATTGTGCAATGAAAAATCCCATTATACTGCTCATGTTCACATAATGTGCATGAAATAAAATAATATTGAATTATGTTTAAATCACTGAAGCAATGTTTATTTCTTAAATATTGAGTTTTTTTTACTGATGTCCTTGTCACCAGTTAATAATTTGTAACAGAATTTTAATTCAAGGTGTGTGCGCATATATATATATATATATATATATATATATATATATATATGGAGACAGAGAGAGAGAAATGAAAGAACAAGAGTGCACACACAGACACACACAATAATAGTGTTGTTCTACTATATTATATATCATCCCGCTTATTTGATATGTGTCACAGTTTTGGCTTGGATCAATTAACAGATAATTAACTTAAGGTACAAAATTAAAAATAAAAAAATTTTAGCCGTAAAAATAGATTAATTAGTGCTTTATAAGTGAGAATATTTTTGTAGTGAAATAAGTCAATTGACTTGAGGAATTAAGTCATATCCGCTTGTGACTCCGGTGTAGATGTAATTAGATCAGCAATGGGTTAATAGAATAAACCTTGGTCTGAAATGTCATTTGCATGAAATATTAATAATTGTGTCAGCAAAAAAACAAAAGTTTGTTCAATAGATGACTAAATAGATAAGAGTAAAGAGAAACAACATATGCTTTACAAGTTTTGTAATATACGCATGTATATTTACAAAAATAAACAGTGTATATGATTTTTATTATTATACTTAACAAGTTTTCAAGACATTATTTTATTAACACTTTCACATTTTAACAAAACTATTAGAAACATTATTTCATTGGTTCAAACAAGACCCCTTTATAAGTAATCTGTTTTACCTCATTAGATTGAGGGGATATTATTTTAAAACTGACGACCATTCGAAAAAGCAACATAAAAACACATAATATACAGACCGTAAAAATTCTACTTCTAAATATACTTAAACTACTTAATAAAGAACATAGTACATAATGAAACGAAACTACAAACAAAATACAAAATTAAAATGTTTATTAAAAATAATAAAATGAATGAAACAAATGAAACAGTAACTCCATAAAGTCAAGTCTTCTCAACTTACTCTCACAATTCCTTTTTTGCAAGCTGGAAAAATAAAGACAAGAGATATAAATCATTTAAAAATAAGTGGAGTATATACTATAAGCATAATTCATATTAAACGACTCATAACAATAACTGGCATTAAAAATATTGTAGTCGTTCACCTTAAAGTATTTGTATTGCATAAAAATACTGTAGTACTAGTACACCAGAAAATAAAATACATAACTTTTTGTAATAAAATATCTGTAACACTGGTTAGTGAAAAAGAATTTATTTTAAAGAAGTTAGCTGTTTTCTTATGAATTGCTTAAAATCAATCACAAAAATGGAATGAATGATCCACGAATTCACTTACTTAAAGGAATGAAATCACTTGAAATTACTTTTGTTAAATAGAAAAGTGAATAACAACGCAAGCTACTACCTTATTTGTGAAAAAGGACCAGGAAACTGTCATTGACATAGACAATTGATTTCTTTGCGGAAATGTAGTGGCCAGATATAATGAATAGCTGGACCTTGTGTCCAGATATAAAGCCATTTTTGATCGTCACCAAGTGTTACTGGTGTATTCGGTCAAACAAGTCTTACCAGTTACATTACAATCACTCATATAAAATTAGAAAGTACGAGTTGATTTTATATATATATATATATATATATGGAGTTGATATATTATATTACTCTTTTAAATACTTTTATCCACCACCAAGTGCAATAATTTTACCTTGTGTGATGAGGCATCTTTCGGTCAATTGACCATTGTCGAATCAATGATTAATTTCCTGGTGTAGATGTTCGGTCCGTGATGTTGGTAATTGTTGACGTTACATGCATTTTCTCTTGAGTCGAGTGTATGTTTTTGAATAGTATGTCTTCTGTATATGTTGTCTGTAGGTTCATTAAATTGTTGCGTGTTTTTATAAATGTGCTATTTTTCTAGTGAGTTTAATTCTATTGGGTTATTATTTAATTCAAGTATGGTTAGGTTATTTTCGTAATTTGTCATTTCATGTTTATTTGATATTAGGTGTGCACAATTATAATATCACTTAATATCACATAAACATGAAATAACAAATTACGAAAATAACCTAACCATACTTGTAATAAATAATAACCCAATAGAACTAAACTCACTAGAAAAATACCACATTTATAAAAACACACAATTTAATGAACCTACAGACCACATATACAGAAGACATACTATATAAAAACATTATACATGCAAATCAAGAAAAAATGAGTGTAATGTCAACAAATACCAACATCACGGACCAAACATCTACACCAGAAAAATTTAATGAACCTACAGACGATGTACTATTCAAAAACATTATACACGCAACTCAAGAGAAAATGCGTGTAACATCAACAAATGCTAACATCACGGACCGAACATCCACACCAGAGTGAGTGGTCAAGTGACCGAAAGGTGCATCACACAAGGTCAAATTATTGCACTTAAGAGGTGGATAAAAGTATTTACAATAGTAATATATTAACTTCATATATATGTATATAAATATATATATATATATATATATATATATATATATATATATATATATCAATTATCAATTAACTAACTTAATGCATTTTTTAAGTAAGAAATGCAATATTCAATACTTGATCTTAATTTTACTGTAAATGAAATTATGAATAGAAAACATGAAATGTTGACTTACCTCTTATTTCTGCTTGTTGGTTTTTTTGTAGGATTTTCTTGTTTATTTATAAATTCATAAAAAACATTCAACTCATTGCAGCCTTAACTTTCTCACTCGTTGAATAATGTAAGGTATGTATATAGAATTACATTCTAGTGTAAGCATTTCATTGTGTTAACAACTGCGACACAGGATTCAAAAAACAAGCATATTCTTCATGTACTTAATGACACTGTTACAGTGGTTGCAACTGATGAAAATGATGAAATCAGTGATATGAAAATCATATTATTTATAAACATGTTGACATTCTGATTAGTTTTAATAAAGTAATTAAATACATCAGTAATTACATGTAAATATGCAGTAAATATTTGTTATACTTATGTGAAAAAATAAAAATAGGTTTCGCAATTACGATCAATTCAATTTAATTTTCCCGTAAACTTTTGCAACTCTAAAAGAATAAATAAAGTTAAATTAAGACTATTTAAAACCTGTCAACTTATAACAACTTGCTTGTAGGTGGCTGACAGATAATTTTAGCAGCTACCCATCCTCTTGTGTGCCATGTTTAGGTATAATCCTAGTTCAAAATATCTTTATAATGATAGCTGGTTATTTGTACAAGTATCATCACAAGGCAGTCACCATTACCAGTTTGTTGCTCTTTCCCAGCCATTGTGATTTATGCGTTTATGATTAACTAAAATTTTGAATCTCAGCTTCTTAGGCAATATTTAGGTCATCTGCTCATAACACTTACTTAGACCTTAAAAATTTTGAGTTGATAAATATTTTTGTTTTGCTTCATAATATATTTCTTTAAACAATTGGAACTTTTAATTGCCGTATACAATTTTAACAGATAATTTAAAGCAGTTATTTACTGTTATTGGCTCCTCCAATAGACACATTCAAACAATGGATATTTGGTGAAATACAGATTATGTCCACTGATTGGAAATTTCCTGTATAAACAATGCATAACACTGTTGGTCCACATGATAGCAGGCTCTTGAAATTCCCAACAATAATAGGTCGTGAAAAGCTTAAAGCAATATATAGTTTAAAATTATTTCGTGTCATAGAAGTATGTATAATTAAATATTTTATAGGAATATTTTTTTTCAAACTAATCTGCCCTAAACCTTTTGCCAGAATTCACGAGCTAGAACTCTACTGAGTGACAACCCATTACTAAATCTAAAACTATCGATTGCATAACATTTACTCCAATCTATACTCCAATAGATTATACTTGTCATTTGCCCATCATTTACAAAGTCGGTGTAATGCTTCAATTTCTAATTTAATTAATTTATCTGTATCTTTATGCTTGTACATTCCCAAATGTATGTATGTATGCATGTTAATGTATTGTAACAGTATAGTTATAATATATTAATTGTATAAATATATCGGAATCTTGTTGCTGTTCATGACGAGCTGGTTGTAAATTACAAATTACACTTTTGTTATTACTTGCGACCAGACATTTGTTAACTAAAAGTTGTCAATTGTTAACTTACACTTGGAGGAAATTATTTCGTCTTACAACTTCAGCCTCGTATTTTTGCCGCTAGGAATGCTGCTGTTGTGCTTTATCGGTACCATTTTTTTGAAAGTTAGAAGTGATGTGATCGAAAAGTATGTGTGATCTGTGCCACGTTTGTTCATTTAAGATGTCATTTTTATGTGTGTTGCTATGTCTATATATTTCAAATTGTTCTAGTGTGTTTAATTTATGGCCTTTGTTGCATATGTGGAGGATGCTCATGTTATTTTCCATACTTTTGCATGAGTGTTTACTGTCCATGAGGTGATTTGCGAAGATGGATTCAATAGTAGTGTGCAGTACCCTAAAGAACACAAAAGCGCACTGCACACTACTATTGAATCGTCTACGAGGCTGAAGAAGTCGTAAGACGAAAACGTTTCCTCCAAGTGTAAGTTAACAATTAACAACTTTTAGTTAACAAATGTCTGGTCGCAAGTAATAACAAAAGTGTAACTTGTAAATATATATTCATTTTAAACCTTTACCTTTTTCTGTATTAAATTCATATTTGTTAAATTAAGAAACAAATGTACATACAAATTACGATACAGTATGTAGTAAAATTACATATGTAAAAATTCAGGATTTATAAATGGCATTAAAAAATTGTTTTTATACTGTGTTTTCCTTCTTAGTTTGCCCTACACAATTTCTACCTTGTCATATTTTATAAACCACTGTGACGTTTCTTTTGTTGCTTCTATCCATTCATTAACATATTACTGATTTCAACAGGTTCGCTAATGCAATGTTAACAAAATAACTATTGGTATAATCCAGTTCATGTTAATTCAAAGGACCAAACTTTCCTCCTTTCCTAAAGAGAAGTCAAAGACAATTGACATAGAGATGAGTTTTGGACTTCACATAGAATGCTTTACCTTTTTGACGTCATTCAGTGGAAGATATGTCTTATATATGTTACAAAGTGCATCAATACAACTCCCTTTTCCTATTTTTGGAATGATTAAAAATTCTCTTATGGTTTGGAATCTGACGTTTTTTTTAATGTTTGGTCACAGCTTGGGAAACCGTCACTAAAAACATTTTTAAACCAAAGATGCTATGTGATGGTGGTATGGAGGAAAGAGTTCATACTTCTGAAGCATTTTTGACAATTTTTATAAGCCGGTCATCTCCAAAAAGGTCACAGTCTTCATAAATGTGAAGGAGATAAGAGTGTCAATCATTACCTTGATTTTCTACAATATTATGCCCACCTTTAAATTTCTAAGTCCAAACATTTGACTCTGAAAAAGTTATATCACCATCCTGTTTGTAACTCGCTCAAAATGTTTGTTGGTTAAGTACTTTCATTAGTTAAAAGCTTAATGTGTTATGCAATCTTTTCCTCCGTCATGGTTAGATGATTTTGAGGTATGATGGTAACCTTAATTTTCAGTTTGCGATTGATGTGAGCATGGCTATTTAAAAAATATTTTTTTTTTTTTGATAAAGAGACTTTAGCAAACACGAATCAATGAATGCTGACAATTGAAAAAGAACTGATTATACAATAAAAAAAACAAAAAGTTACTAAAAAGCTATAGTCTGGCTTCAATCCGATTACAATTCGAAATAATAGTAATCAATCTTTTTTGATACATTGAATGTTGTTCATATCTACAAGTTTTATTGACTGAAATGAAATTCTAATTCATAAAGGTCTTCTCTATGTTTTAGGTGTAATAGAGGTTTATTCAAATTTGTTTGTAAAACTAACTTTAACACGTTCGCTACCGAGACCATATATGCGCCGTCTGGTTTTTCACGAGGGAACGGCGGTAAGAATTCGATCTTTCCACAGAACACGCTAACGTGGGGCTGACCTATATTACAGACCAAAAGTGGAAAATTGTTATAACTTATTATGCTCCATACAAACCCTTAGCAAATGTGTGTTCGTTGTATATTTTTGTTTTTGCTGGTTTTTTAGGATGGCGCATATATGAGCCCGTCTGTCTATAGCACGAAAATAATATGTTGTGGGCTTCCCATACTACAGTGTAGCCCCTCAAATCCAAAACCAAATATGATTTTGACAAAAACAAATTTTTAAAAGTATGTAAAATTAATAAGTTATAAAAAGTATATAGGCTATTAAATTTTGCTATATATATATATATATATATATATATATATATATATATATATATATATATATATATATAAATTCAGTTTATATTTTACTCATATTCATATTTTCCCATTTGTTCAGATGTCTAAATGTTATTTTATTAGAATTATATGATAATTCTCAAGTTTACTATTTATAAAATCTTGTGATTATTTACAAAAACAAAATCCCTTAAATTTTTCAAACAAATTCTAAATTCCACACATTTTATAAAAGTAATCTGGTAATGTCAAAATACCATCCATTATTTACTAATTTCATCAAGAATATACACAAGGAAAATTGAAAAGCCACAGAGAAACACCAAATAAAATATATATTGTTGGTAAGTACCATACAAGTAGAAGATAATATATATTCATTAAAAATTAACAACAATAAGTATTTAATTTAGTTGGTATTTGTAAATAAGGCACCTTGATCACATTATATTTAGTTATTGTTACAATTACATTTATTAGTAGACATTAAACATTTTATTTAGCATTTACAAAATATATCTTTCACATTTAATGACGCACTAAATAATGAAATTGTGTACTATAAAAAGTTGTAGGAATTTGAACAATGTTAACTTTTATTTAAAACATGGGATTAAAGGACTTTAAATCAGTATAATAACAATGACCAGAAAAAAAAATTATATAAGTGCTTTTGGAACAATTTTTCTTAACCCCTTCATAGGCAAAGGGGTGTAAATTGGATAAAGAAAAGAAGAATCAAAATAGATTTTTGATGATGTAGAGATAGATTCCTTTGTACTATAAGATCAGGAAATTCTTTCTATTGGTAGAGTTGTTTTCCGACAAAAAAACCTGTTCTATTCAGGACATAGATGGGTAGTTACCCCATAAACCAGCTACATCATTTATTATGCAAATTTATAAAACAAAATAGATTTAAATTAACAAGTTTAACCCATAAATTCATTAATTACTAACGATTTCACCTCTAAATAAAGTTTACACAAACTATGTATTTTATAAAAAATACTGACACACAAACTCTCTAAATAAACCATTTTAGAATAAAGTTGTAATATATATAAAGCAAAAAATGTAAATCAGCTTTTTGAACTAAATTAAATTGTAACACTTTTACAGAAAAGAGAAGATCTATATTTCATGGAAATTCTAATCTTCCCTCAACTAGAGGAAACCATCCCTGCCTTAATCATAACTCTAATTCCCAACCATGTAGAAACACAAAGTAAAAAAAGAATAAAACATTTGTATTGACAAGATAAAATAACAGCTGATTTTACAACTCAGGTAAAAACAAGAGTTACAGCATAAGAGCCTAAGCAAAACTCTGTGCTCTTAACAGAAACATATCTTGTCAAAATTAATGAAAGTAAAAGGAACGATGTTATTACTCTATTTTCTATTGCCACTTAAAAATATAAGAATGACTTTTGAGAAAAAACTATCCATTACTGGAGTTTATTAAATGTGTTAAAACTCAGATGTCATAAATTTATAATTTGAGCATTAGCTAGAATATCGTTATAAAGATTTAGAAAAAAATCTCTAAGTGATATAATGATTCAGCCAATAATTAGTTTGGGTTTAATTACAACTGATTTTTTTATATAAGAAGAAATCTTATGTCAATTTAACTGTAAGTAGAACTGTAATTATATTTCTAGAATTAAATCCATGTGATTAAAAAAATCATGTGAAGTAAAATAAACATTTGACTATATAATATCTCCATTAAAATATTCTCTAGTGAAGTGAACAAATAAATTCAGAGAAATTAAAGCTAATATCATTGTCCAAATGCTACAACCAAAGAAAACAAAACTATTTTTGGCATCCATTCTCAGTAACTTAAAAACCTAACAACAACATCAAACAGAAAAACTACACCACACAAAAAATACACCCCATTAATCACACAATATATTGCACAGACTATATTCCCATATAATTAAATATCTACACCCTAACATTATTTTTTTTGTTTTTTAATAAAATATGGCCTTTTATAAAATAAGTATATTTCTTTTCTTCATGTCTTGAACATATGATTTGGATTTTTATTAAATGTAGGCTCTTTTATATAAACAGTAAAATAAATTAAGTAAAAATTGAACAAATATAAACTATAGAACTATGTCAAGACATGAATTCAACAGAGTGATTTAATGTTACAAAATAAGGTAACAATATTTTTTTATACTAAAAAATTTTACTGTTGTAGATGCAATAAACCATGACTAGATTGAGTTTTGTATAATTGACTAGGCCGTATTATGGACTAGGCACTAGATATCTTTGACTTTAAGAGAATAAAATATTACTTAAATGGATTTATGTTTCAAGCCACTTGAAAAACTTAAACACTATTAATATTAGCTTGTTCTGCACAAAATAGATCTTTTGTGGCTAAGGCACTAAATAATGGATATGCCTAAGTTAATTTAGATTCAATAAAACAATTCATAATTTAAATTAAACCAAATATTTTAAAAAGGAGTCTGTGCATCTCCATGTAGTTTAATAAGGCACTATATAGAAATATTTTATGATTAAGTTTAAAAAAGAGCTAAGGCACTTAAAAATCATCTATAACAAAGAGACTAACCCATTTAAATGAAACTAGGAAAAATATAAAACCGTAGTAAATCCCCTTATATATCATGGCACAATTTTATTACAGCTTGTAAAGAATTCTGCAACCTTTACTTGCCTACTTTAAACCAATTTATGGATCAAATTAAATTTACAGCCCTGCTTCGATTTTATATAGTATTGGGAACACAAAGTTAATTAAATTATGGCTAATTTTACCATTATTAATATGGAAATAAAATTTAAACAAAAAGTTATTGCACTGTAAGAAAAAATACTGTAAATTAAATTTAAATCGCTTAACAAAAATGATTATAGATTAAGTAATGGCACCTCTTGGCTTAACATGCTTGCAAATTAAAAACAATGTCGTGTGCTTTGAAAAAGATGCACAGATACACACAACATTGAGCAACAGCAAAAGCTTTGTCAAAAACATATTGAATATAACAAAAATAAATTTTCAATATTAAGGCTTTTCTTACAATAAAATTCTTAAAATTAAATTTCTTACAATTATTTTGTTTTATCATCATGAAAATACATTATTTATCTACTCATAGATAATAAAGAAATGTTGACATTATTTTTACCCGACATAAAATATATCTATATAATTTGATTAATGTTTACTATGTTATTATTTTTTCTTGTCGTTTAGGAGTTTTGATAAAAAAACTTTGAGTAATACATGGGCAATGCCACCATGAGCAATACTGGTCATCATCACAAGGTAACCAGGTATAGATTAACTACACAACTTATGAATACCTGTGAGGTAACAGCACTTCTCATAGCAGCCCGAATATAAAACATTAACTTAAAAAAACAGCTGCAATAAACATCAAGGCATATTTTTTTTTTTTTTTTTTTTTTTAAGAACAAAAAGAAACAAGCACATCAAAATAACAGGAGAGAAAAATTGAAAGAATATGCTAATATCTCTAGACTCAACACCACAATTACATCCAATAATTCTTCTTAACCAAGTAAAACATTGTTAATAATTAATTCATCTTATCCAAATATAACGTTAATGTCTTGAAATCTATGAGTTATAAAATTGCTAGTGCTTTAAATATAACAAGTTATTTCCAAATTAAAAATATTAAACACTCCTATCCATTTTTAAAACTTTAGCATAAATACATATTATATTTTATTTTGTAACATTAAAATCTGGCATTTAATAATGGTAACATGAATCTACTACTAAACCATTTCTTATCTCAAACACAACAGCCAAATATACTTAAGCACTAGAAAAACTTTAACCCTAAACTATATAATTTAAAAACCATATTTTTCAAACACAATTAAATCCATTTCATTTAATATAATAAAAAACAAAAACATGACTGGGAAAATATATTAACCTTATAGTATATAATAAATAAATACGAGAATTCCCCACATTTTAAAAGTAAGATGGTAAAGATTATTTTTATACATTGTTCTATAGAAACAATATCAATGAAAATCTGATCTTTTCAAACCATTTATATGCAAAACAAAACATTTGTGTAATTTAAAACTGAAAATCACAGTGTATAATTAAATAACACCTTTGACTATATGAAAACGTTTTGAATTAAAATTTTTCACATAAAATGTTGTCCTCATTTGGCAACAATACTGAATTTAATCCAAAAAAATTAGTAACTAACAAATAAGCAATATTTTATACAGTTTAAAAATTATTATTAAACTATAATCAAAACCCAAAAGATTTTCAAAATTGTTATTTTACTAGGTCAAAACTTAAAGCATGCATGACTGAATAAATGTGACAAGAAAATTTAAAGATCAATGTAATAAAAAAGACACAGTTTTTAAAGTAGTATTGAATGAGATCTAAAGCTTTTTTGAAAATTTTGCGTGTTACATAGGATTAGTTTTTACGATTTTTCAAACCTATTTTTCATACCTGTGATATAATAATTGCACACAGAATTGATCGAACAAAAATATGAATCCTGCAAACCAATATGACTAGGGTTCATGTATGTTTTCATAGGTTACAACATTTTTTTTAAGATAAGGTTTTCGAGATAAAAATGATAGCTGATAGATTTTGTTGTCCTTATTGGAAAATCTTTTAAAATTGAACTTAAATAACGTAACAACTTTCTAACAAAACCCTTACCGATAATAAAATACAAGATCAGCTGAAGAAAAATTAAATTTTTGTATTTATTCTAAAATATTTGTATGAAACAGGATTTAATACTCCTTCTTGAAAAATCAGATGTTCTGGTCTATTATTCTAAAAATGAAACTGAAAAATCTTTGGTAATTTATTTGATATCAAAATTTAACGTAACAAAATCAGCGGGTATAAACTATTCTAGCACCAGTTTTCTAGACACGCTGGCAGGGCAAGCCCTGACTCCATTAGGGTTATCTATATGAAGTAATGGTGTGATATATAAATACTAAACACACTTTTAGTATCTTTTTATATTTAGAAATCAGGCTTAATCCAATAAAGGTTGGGATAAATTACATTTACTATGTAATTACTACGTTAATATGGCATATATATATATATATATATATATATATATATATATATATATATATATATATATGTTTTTGCCAATCATACTTCAAGAAAATAAACCAGAATATGTAGGACTAGATCAAATATTGTAATCAATATTAAGCAACTGGCCGACTAGAACCATCCAAAAATAAGCAGTGTACAAAAAATGGTTACATAAAAAATTTAATGGTTCATATTTTAACAATCTGATAAAATGTAGTGCATATTTAAAAGTTCTTTCATAATACAAAAATGTTAATTATAAATTCAGTAGAATGCCACTAAGGCTTGACTAGTTTCTTAGAACTATTTTAATATAACACAAATTTCAATAATTAAATATAAATTGGTTTTCTTATACAAACATTGTAATGATTAAGTATAATATACACATACTTTTTCAAACCTTTCCTACATTTGTTAATATAAGTGCCAAAATGTTTTATAACCTATCAATGCAATATTTTTAGAGGATTATATTGATTTATGAAGGCGCAAACTGGGTAGACATTTTTATCTGACAAACAAAAGTGTTTAGTTCTTTGAAAATAAATTTAGAACAATATTGGTTATAACAAAGTTTTTGCTAATTAAAGCTAAACACAAAAAGTACATACAGGTTCTTTAATCTTTTTTTTTTTTAGTTGCATGTTGTTTATGTAAAAGATTGCACAAAATAAACAATATATTTAATGTTGTCATTGAAGTGGCAGATTTCTAAATGCAACTGGGACCTGTTTCTACTTATGAGCATTGAAGCAATAAAATTCTTGTAGAGCAAGTTTTTGGGTTCAGTATTTCCCCAGCCATTGAGCCTAATTTTTGGACTATTTCTTAAACTGTAAACTACTGAACTATCATAACCATGAGTTTCTAAATCAATTGGCTTGGAGTTGTTATGGTCAGCAAAGTTAACTTTAGAATTTGTTGTGAATATGAAATGTTTCTGCTTGCCCTCGTAGTCCCTCCAGCAAGTCTCAAGTCCAGCAACATAGTGTCCGACAAAAATTCTTACTCAAGTTTCATATTTTATCAGTGTTCATCAATGTCTATAACTGATAAAGCTGAATATTCGCTTCCTTTGGATGGAAATCTTAATCTCTCCAACCTAACCTGTCCTTTAACCCGAACTTAACTGCCCTCCAATCTAATCTAATAGAAGAGATCTTCAAGGACTTGATAGTTACATTGTGGTTTGAGCTTTAATTTATGGATATCCAAGGAGAAATGGAAGATAGAGGACATCCCTACAGTCACAATCCAAGCCCCGCAGCCAGGAATAACTGTTCTATGACAGCATACAACATTTTAGAAATTTTGTTGCTTCTATCCATTCATTAACATATTACTAATTTCAACAGGTTCACTAATGCAATGTTAACAAAATAACTATTGGTATAATCCAGTTCATGTTAATTCAAAGGACCAAACTTTCCTCCTTTCCTAAAGAGAAGTCAAAGACAATTGACATAGAGATGAGTTTTGGACTTCACATAGAATGCTTTACCTTTTTGACGTCATTCAGTGGAAGATATGTCTTATATATGTTACAAAGTGCATCAATACAACTCCCTTTTCCTATTTTTGGAATGATTAAAAATTCTCTTATGGTTTGGAATCTGACGTTTTTTTTAATGTTTGGTCACAGCTTGGGAAACCGTCACTAAAAACATTTTTAAACCAAAGATGCTATGTGATGGTGGTATGGAGGAAAGAGTTCATACTTCTGAAGCATTTTTGACAATTTTTATAAGCCGGTCATCTCCAAAAAGGTCACAGTCTTCATAAATGTGAAGGAGATAAGAGTGTCAATCATTACCTTGATTTTCTACAATATTATGCCCACCTTTAAATTTCTAAGTCCAAACATTTGACTCTGAAAAAGTTATATCACCATCCTGTTTGTAACTCGCTCAAAATGTTTGTTGGTTAAGTACTTTCATTAGTTAAAAGCTTAATGTGTTATGCAATCTTTTCCTCCGTCATGGTTAGATGATTTTGAGGTATGATGGTAACCTTAATTTTCAGTTTGCGATTGATGTGAGCATGGCTATTTAAAAAATATTTTTTTTTTTGATAAAGAGACTTTAGCAAACACGAATCAATGAATGCTGACAATTGAAAAAGAACTATGATTATACAATAAAAAAAGCAAAAAGTTACTAAAAAGCTATAGTCTAGCTTCAATCCGATTACAATTCGAAATAATAGTAATCAATCTTTTTTGATACATTGAATGTTGTTCATATTTACAAGTTTTATTGACTGAAATGAAATTCTAATTCATAAAGGTCTTCTCTATGTTTTAGGTGTAATAGAGGTTTATTCAAATTTGTTTGTAAAACTAACTTTAACACGTTCGCTACCGAGACCATATATGCGCCGTCTGGTTTTTCACGAGGGAACGGCGGTAAGAATTCGATCTATCCACAGACCACGCTAACGTGGGGCTGACCTTCATTACAGACCAAAAGTGGAAAATTGTTATAACTTATTATGCTCCATACAAACCCTTGGCAAATGTGTGTTTGTTGTATATTTTTGTTTTTGCTGGTTTTTTAGGATGGCGCATATATGAGCCGGTCTGTCTATAGCACGAAAATAATATGTTGTGGGCTTCCCATACTACAGTGTAGCCCCTCAAATCCAAAACCAAAAAACAAATTTTTAAAAGTATGTAAAATTTAATAAGTTATAAAAAGTATATAGGCTATTAAATTTTGCTATATATATGTATAGCAGTTATATATATATATATATATATATATAAATTCAGTTTATATTTTACTCATATTCATATTTTCCCATTTGTTCAGATGTCTAAATGTTATTTTATTAGAATTATATGATAATTCTCAAGTTTACTATTTATAAAATCTTGTGATTATTTACAAAAACAAAATCCCCTAACAAATTTTTCAAACAAATTCTAAATTCCACACATTTTATAAAAGTAATCTGGTAATATTTTTGCTGAAATATACAATAATTACATACATATTTGGGAATTGGGACTTGTTAAAAAAAATTAATAATAGTTCATTAACCAAAAATGAAAGAAACATTATCTAAATCTGTTCCATATTAGAAAAAGGGGGTTATTTTCACTGTTCCTGATCAGAAAATTGATCGCTATATTACTCTATTTTTTATTGAAGATTAAATAATAATTTTTAATAAATATCAGTATATAAGTTTAGTATGTTAAGTATGTTATTTAACATAAAAATCTTATACGCTGCCCTGCTGATAACTAAGTCAATATGAAGTAAATTATTCAAAAAGTATCTGACAAAATGCTAGGAAAAAATTAATATAACAAAAATCTCTTTTTAATATCAATGCATACAAAAATAAGTTTTGTTATTATAATTTTTTGGTTTATTTATATACTAAATTTGTAAAAGGATTATTAAATAATAATAATAACAGAATAGGGAATTTAATAATTCAAAAGTTGAAGTTAGATTATGCATCAGAGTTAACATTTGTTAGATTGTGTATGAAGTTGATATTTAATGTCAAATTCAAACACACACACACACTATTTTTTTCAGTTAACACCATTCGAAGTACATAAAATACTCTATCACAATTCATTACTAAACATATTTTTATAGTTTATGGAAATTAATATGAACAATTGAACATGAAGAAACTGAAGGAGTAAAAACAAATTACAATTACAAAAACTTAAAATTGTGCTTCAAACATTTTACATGAAAAAAAAAACAAAAAACATATCTAAAACAAAAACTTTTTTACAACAAAAATTGTCCAGTTTTTTTTTTGACAAAACTAGTCAGAATATTAAAAAATATTTACATGTGAATATACCCCAAAGAACATCTAACACACCCTAGTAAAGAATAAATTTGTAAACATCAACTACATAATCTTAATTTTAAACATTTTAAAGTAATTTATATTAAAACAACAAAAATCTATCCCAGTCACTATGTAATTACTTAAAGCCGGTTAATCTGATTAATTTACAAAACATTTAAAAAAATCTTAATAAAAGGTCTTGAAGGCACTACACAATAAATATTTCAAAATGGTAATATTTCAACATGGTATAACAAATTTATATATTAAAATCTTGATTTTTCCAACATTTTGAAAGTGCACTTAACATTGTCACTGGTAAATATGCTCAGAAACATTATAACAGTCAAATAAATCTATTTTAACATATTTTCAACTTGATTTAAAGGCGATTGTTAAATATAAGACTAAAATTTAGTAAATATTTAGTTAATCTATTTATATGACTAGAGACAAATAAGTACTATGGCAATAATGGTAATAATCCAGGTTAAATATCTACATCTTTTGGTAATATATTATTATTAGTGTTTAATCCAAAAATTTCAGAATTCTACGTTAGGTTTTCTTCCATATTTGAAATGCAATGCAACACAACTAAAAATAGTTATCTAATTCAAATGTCTGGGAATTAAAATTGTATAGAGAACATTATTTTAAATGTATAAAGCTGCAACTATTTTAGGAATCTTTAGGCCTATTACTTGTTATAATTCCTTAATTCAATTAACCTAAATTTAAACATATCAAAACAGGGCAAGAACAATTTGTATAAAAGTAAATTGATTAATGTTTTATGCAAGAAAAAGTTCCGACATGAAATACCAACTGTGGTTAACAACAAAGTTTGATAAAATTGACAACTGGGTTAAAGTCTGGTTACTTTTGACAATATAATATTTCTTTTTAAAAAAATACTGTACAATTTACAGTGAATATAATAAATAACATTTGAAATTTGTGTTGTGTTTAGCATTTATAACCTTATTATAAAAGCAGCTATAGGCCTACAAATTAAATAAAATTGAAAATTACTATAAAATTTCAACAGTTAGTTAGCAAAGTTCAGTCAAAGTAACACAAACCACAAATTTCAATAATGTTTATTTACATAATTACCTATTTTATTATAAACAATATTAATTTGTCATATTTTTCAAGTAGAATAACGTCTGACAAATTTTTGAATCTGCTATCTCTAGATGACTACTGATTATAAATTTTGACACTCTACTGCATATGTTTCATTTACAATTACTTATTACCAAAGGGTTCACACATAATTAATTATTTATAAAAACATTAGCAGCTTTTAATGATTAAAAGAAAAAACTTGCAAAACTTTGATCAGATACATGCAAGTATATTTAGGTTGTGTTGCAGCAATGGACAAAAAACCCTAAAGTATAATTCTAACTTATTGAAATAAAAAAGGCACTAATTCAGTCATTCCATACAACATCTAGATTAATTATATTAATATTCAATAACAATATTAATGATTTTTATGGTTGTTTCGAAACCCTGGCAAATTCATTATGGGTATATTTTACCCAGTTATTGTACAGAATTATTATTTTTAAAAATAACTAGAGTTATTCATTTAAAAATAAGTAACAGTATGTTCTTCTAAGCAAAACCAAAATGGTAACAAAATATTCACTTTTAACTAACACTTGAAAAAAAAATTGTGCAACTTTTATCACTTTAGGCAGTTTATTTCGTTGTTTTTTTTTTATTTATTTATTTATAAGTAAAATGCTAAGCAATTTCATATTTTTCACACTCAACAGATTATTTTTAAGAAATAACAATTACAAAACTTTTTGTTATGGTATGTATGTATATATATATATATATATAGGTTAGTTTTGGTTGGTAAAGATTATTTAGATTTTTTGGACTAGGAGACTGACAGACTTACCTTGGTAAGAGTCCACTCTGTAGTCTTGAAATAGAAACACATAAAAGCACTTAAACAATGATATATTTCAACCACACAGTGGTCTTTGTCAATCGAAGAGAAAACACAAAAAGAAATATGAGAGAATGAAATAAAATAATTGTAATCACAGGGAGAATGAGTCATTCTCTCATATTTCTTTATTTCTTTTTTTGTGTTTTCTCTTCGATTGACAAAGACCACTGTGTGGTTGAAATATATCATTGTTTAAGCGCTTTTATGTGTTTCTATTTCAAGACTACAGAGTGGACTCTTTACCAAGGTAAGTCTGTCAGTCTCCTAGTCCAAAAAATCTAAATAATCTTTACCAACCAAAATTAACCTAAATATATATATATATATATATATATATATATATATATATATAAAATATACACACTTGACTTTAAGGAGTTTTATTACAAGAACAGATAAATCCTGAACTACTATCGAACCTAGTACACATTGCAGCTGGATAGTAGAATACAGTAGCTGAAGCAATACACAGTAGCAATAATTCCACATATTCTCAATTCACAATGATTACTTGGTCTGGTAGTAAAATGACAACAATATTTTCCTCTTTGTATATTGTTTCTTTTTGAAAAAGTGGATCTAAATTTTTAAATATATATAGTAGAGTCTCGAAATTCCGAATCCCGATAATTCGAGCCTATTTCTATTTGAGCCTATTTTATCTATTTCTAAAGAAAATGATGTATCGGGCTACCGAAAAATGTTTACAACCATAAGGTATGCAAAGGAAAAGAGGCAGGCTTCCAAGAAAGCCTCCTTGGTGTCAAGTTGAAACTTTATACAGACTATAAAAAAAATGTTTGACATTGTTAATTTAGAAATTTGAATTTTCTTAATTAAATTAAATAGAATTATCAATTTATTATGCTTTCTTTGATATATTAACTACCTTTATTTCAAAAATATAGCAAACATTTCAATACTTTATGCAAATATTAAAAAATGTTTATTTATAAATTGTAAATGTTAATGTATTATGATTTTAATTAAATTTATAACCAATTTGATTTACTGCATAGAAGAATATAACTGTGTAATAGCATCAATGTGAATAAGTATGCAATCCCAGTTGTACAAAATTCAATACCTATCACAATAAAAAATATTAACAAACCTTTATATTTCATAAAATAGATAAAAAGCTTTTGAATAGAATTTAGCATTTGAATTCTCTTTGACTTATAAAAATAATTTGGTAACAGTAAATGCACAGGAAGAATATATCTTTAAACTGAGTCGTTTAACACAGGAAACTGTTCGGAGTTGGAATGCTCGCCAGAATCATTAGAAGGCTGAAAATTGTTGCCTCGCATTAAAGTTAATCTATGTACTTGTTTAATATGGGTCATCATGTTGTCTTTCCTTGTAAATAATTTAAAACAAACAGGACAAGGAATCTCTTGCTTAACTCCGTGGTGTGTTGACAAAAAATGACGACAGAAGTTACTTATATGAGTATATGTTTTGCCGCAAACATTACAACGGTAAACATTCTCAGCTTCATGAGTACAGTATCTTCTAACGGATGCTTTATCTATGGGTTTATTTGGATCAAAATGTCCAAGAGGCAAATTTGGGCTTACTGGTCCATCAAACTTTGAAGACATCATTGCCTTAAATGAATCTAACTCATACTGCGATATATCTTCATCCATCATTTCATCTGTGTCAACATTCAATTCCTGCTTCCATCCTGTACTATTTTTCCCATTATTCGTTGGACGTTTTTTTATTGAATTGTTTTCCAATTCATCATCTGATGAACCTGGTGAGCAGGCAATCATATCATCATAACATTCTTCATCTGATAAGTTTTGCTGCCTGTTTACAGATCCATCAAAATACTTTATTTCTTGTTTCACACCTATAAAAGTTAAGCAAATTGGTTACTCTAAATTCATGTAATGTATCAGTTACATACCTAAACTATATTTACAAATATTGATTTAAAATAATTATGTAAAAATTAAAAAGGAAGTGCCCCTTCAATTATATTCTGTTTAAAAATCTTATAGTAAAGTTTTTTCAATTTAATAATTTGTAGCTATTATTAATTAAAACATTATTCAATTCAAATAGAAATTAATATTCCTGAAATTATATCATTAATACATTTCATAAAAATAACTATAATTCAACTATAAATAATTTATAAAATAAAAAATATAATGCTCCTTTTTAAATTGTTTAATGTTTTAAAACTCTTAGAATTTGATTAAAAAAAAGTATTTAAACGCATTTACATACATATATATATGAAGTTAATATATTACTATTGTAAGTAATTTTATCCACCATTAAGTGCAATAATTTTACCTTGAGTGATGAGGCACCTTTCGGTCACTTGACCATTGTCGAATCACTGATATTTTTCTTAGCATAGCTGTTAAACTAATCTATTTAGTTCTGGTCGATTATTATAATAATATAATTGCATATTCAAAATTTATATATATACATATTCTTGATATTTAACGTTATCCATTGTTTTTCCGTTGCACTGACTTTATGAAGTTAATATATTACTATTGTAAGTAATTTTATCCACCATTAAGTGCAATGATTTTACCTTGTGTGATGAGGCGCCTTTCGGTCACTTGACCATTGTCGAATCACTCAAGGTAAAATCAGTGCACTTAATGGTGAATAAAATTACTTACAATAGTAATATATTAACTTCATAAAGTCAGTGCAACGGAAAAACAATGGATAACGTAAAATATCAAGATATATATATGTGTAGGGGGGCTTGTGTAGGTGTGTGTGTGTGTGTGTGTGTGTGTGTGTGTGTGTGTGTGTGTGTGTGTGTGTGTGTAGGTGCGTGCATGTGTATGTGGGGGGAGGGGGAGGTGTATGTGTGGTGTGTGTGTGTGTGTGTAAATTGTGCATAAACAATATTATTATTTAAAAAATTATAAGGTTCTGGTTAAGACTATTATGTTTTTATTTTTTTAAACCAATAATGCTCGACAAAATTTTTCAATGTAATTTCTACAATTGTTTCAGGAATACCTAAATTAACTATTATCAGTTTAAAAATATTCTGCAATTAATTAATAAGCTGTAGATTATAAACTAAGCCAAAATATTACAGAACCATACAATCTAATAATTACCTTTTAAACCTAATTATAATTACTATCATTATTTATATACAATTAAATAAACAAATGTAGTAAAGAATAGCTTAATATAAATATAGAATACTTTAAACAAAAGATGGGGCACATTCCTCTAAGTACACAATAAACCATTTACGACTATAAAATGCAGGATATACCTCAACTTACCTTAATCATTACGCTCCTTTAACTCTTCTGAAATCTTCGTTAATAATTTCCACAACCAATTTAATCCAATCACTTTTGCATTAATTAATTAAATAGAATTGCATAAAACAACCAGATGTCGAACCTTTCTCTTAGCATAAAATTAAACTAATTTTTCTCTACTACTTACAGTTCAGACCAGAACTCCTAAAATAGAAAAATTAATTTCCTAGAAAAAAAATGTTTCCTAGGAAACAAAAATTAAGAGGAAGGTGTCCCATCTGTTTGCTTTTGCATCTAATCTTAAAATGTGTTTATTGCCAAAAGTAAACGTAATAAAACGGGTAATATTCACTTAAAAATGTTTCTTTAAAACACTATATGTAATTCCTACTAATAACAGTATGTACTACTTTGTTATGTATGCTTTATATTCATATCATATATAACTATTTCATAACTGAAAAAAACCCCTGATAACCAACAAAAAAAAGAATAAACATAAACCTGTTCTAAAATTCCTTCCTGTAACATATATAAATTAAAATAAAACTCCGGAATTGAAGTCCGAACCAATATTAGATTATATAAAATGTATTGTGAGTTTGAACCTATAGTTAAAACAATACAGGCAGTTGTTTGAATACAAATATTAGGTGAATAGGTTTTAAATCTCATTATAGTAAAACCTCTCATATATGGATCGATGTGGTGACAGCCCGATCCGGATAACCAAAAATTCGGATATGGAAGGGGTTATGTAATGCTGTATTACATAATTACAATTCCAATTGGAAGTAAATGTATGATTAAGTAAATAAGTTACATTTATTGAAGATCTTAATTACATTTTAATAGCAATATAGAACTGTAGGCCTACATACGATTGAGTTACAAGCCTTTGGCAGGTGTTGGCTGTGTGATCAATTAGTCTATACTATAATAATTTGCAGAATATAGACGTTTATTTTCATGTTACATCCGGATATCGAGGTTCCCGATTTGAGAGGTATTTATACAGCTTAATAAATATACATACATACATACATACATACATACATACATATATATATATAGTTTTTAACTACACAAATGTCAAAAGTATTTATACCAAAATTATGAGAAAAACCATGTTAAAGATATATTTGATACTGTTACACAGAGATGTCAACATCCTCTTTGCTTGTGGGAAATTTTTAATAGGTAAAATTGCAACCCATTCATGGGATAAGCTTTGTTTTACCTCAGTAACTTTAAAATAAACCTACATATATAACATTTTGGTTTCTATCGAACATATACACAATTTTTTCTTTTTGCAATAAATCATCCATACAAAAACACTTATCTAATTATTTGTTTTTTTTTGTGAATTTTAGTTTTCCCCATATTGAAGTTTGCTTGAAATAAGAATAATCAAATTGTATGACTAATAAAAGAATATATGCTAAGATAACTCAGTCACTATTGAAACAAAACAAAAAAACAAATTAGCGTATACTTCTTTGTAAACTGTGTGATGGGTTTCTTTTTGCTATTTATTACGTCTTAAATTTGTTGACAAACATTTTTGTCCGTACTTTTTCTTATCAATTATTAAATGAAGAATGGAAAACTAGAATCATGAAAATTGCAATTTAAATAATATTTTGCTTGCAAAAAAGGTCAAATCCTAGCGCCAATAGTATTGAAAATTTTGGTTTTTAATTTCTGATATTCTGGCCTACAATAAGTATATCCTAACAAAAAAATTTTATATAATATATTCTGTTTTGAAGATTAAATAATACAAAGTTGAAAACTTTTATAAATCATTCTTATCATGAGAATAAAAAAGGCAATATTACTATTCACTACAGTTTCAAGCATGATATACATAAACTCATTTTTTTAAATTATATTTCACATACTATAAAATGCCAGATAGTAAAAAATCAAGTTTTTTGAGAATTAATAATTTTTTATAACAGTATAGACTAAGTAAATAAAACTAACCTTTATAAAAGTATATATAGTATTTGAAAACGATTACTTAAATTGACATACTGAATACTACTTATTTGAAACTATAATCAAAAGCAATCCCCGCACATAGGAAATGTTATTGTGTAACTTTTTAAATATATTTTTTTGGCTTTAAAAAGCTCTTTTCAGTTCATTTCAGCTCCTGGAAGGAAATGTAAAAGGTACAAACCAGACTCAGAAATCTTCTGACATCACTAAAATGGAAAAATTGTCAAGGGAAGCTCAAACAGGAAAATAAAAAAGAAGGAACTAAAATCTAGGTGACTTTCAATCTATATTCAAACCACACTCTTGACATATTAAAATTAAAATTGAGTAGTCGTCCCTGGTGGGAATCAATACATTCGGACCAATTCTTTAAACATTAACCTCTATTCTAGACTACAACAAAGAAGGAGTATGATAACATTTGGAAATTAAATGTTAAATTTTCCTGGCATAAAGGTAGATACTTTCATACTAATAAAAAAAACTTCCTGCAAAAAACTTCTAAAAATTTGCTAAGCAACCTATAGTTCAAAGTTTATTTAAAAAATTACATCATAAACCAGCACACATTTATTTGAAGATGAGTATGTACAAAGAACATTGACATAGTATAGACATGTATTTTTATTCTAAATTTGAACTTAATTGTTAAGAGTTTCTTAAAAATAATTTCCCATTGTCATATTTCCTACAAAGTATATAAATTTATTAGTTTTATGGAGGAATACTTTTAAATAAAGATACAAACTCTAAAAAAACATTTATTTAAACTGCCGTAGATGATGACGGAATATACATAGTTATTTTTGTGCATAAGAAATACTGAAATTGTGAATTTAGTTGTAATACAAACTTCATGATCCATAAATGCACTTTTTGAGAATGATGAACTGATATCTGAAATATACTAAATCACAAAATTCTAAAAAACTAAATATTTGAAAAAGCAAAATTACTCACCCCCTGTTCCATATTGTTCACCGTCTTGAGAAGAACTACCTCCTTTGAACGATTGTGGAGAATCTTGTAAAAAAAATAATGAATTAAAACACTTTTAAAAAAAATTTTCAACCATTAAATTAATTTCAATATAGACTTATTTCCTTGCTAACAATACATAAACTAATTAAAATGATTCAAATCAAATTAAAAAAATATATAGTGTTATATAGTGTAGCAAATTACACACAAATAAAGGTCATTTATTTACAAAAGTTGATTCCTTTAAAGTTGTTTTTGAGTCAAATAAAAAATACAACTCTGGTTACCTCAACCTACAAATTAGCAACTCACAAAATTTGCTGTTGTGAATTTTTCTAGCTTGGGAATCATATAAAACTATTTAACAAATTTTCATAATTTCCCCTTTGTTGGATACAAACTACAGAACAAAATGGTAACAATAAGTAAACTTATTATGCTTATAACAAAAAATAAATTTACTAAAACTTGAATTTCAACCTTAATTGAATTTATATACTTTAATTGTTCATATAGAAGAAGGCTGAAAATATCCAATAAATTTGTTTGTATGTCCTCCTGAAATCAGTAGAATGAATGTACACTGACAAATAGAAGCATAAATTATATCACGTGAACAAAGTTTTGTGAAAGGGGTTCAATGCAAGTTTCAAACAAAATAACCTTGAAAACTATCATTGGTTTTAGCACCAAAGTATAGTTATGACAAAACGGTTGATAAAAAATGTAAACTATTAGGTAAGTACTGTAAATATTACACACCCCGTATGAGATTGAACAATGCTATTAGTTCGGCTTATATTCATTCTTACCTACTTATTCAAAAAAAATTAACTTTCAATTTTTTTAAATTTTTTTCCTTTCGAAAAATTAACTTTGGTTATTATCGCCAATCAAAAACTAACACAAATCATGACATTTTAAATGAAACAAAATAAAATAATTTTAAATATAACAAAAATTACAAAACAAAGAAAACTTTAACAAAGAATTAATATATAAAATAATTATGTAACCATTAAAATATAACAATAAAAAAAACGTAACAAATAACAAAAAACAACAATTAATCTATAACAATAAAAAAAAACGTAGATTAGGAAATAAATAGAAATATTGAAAAAATAATACAAAATATAAAACTATAACACAATAAAAACAACAAACAATATAACAGTAAATAAATAATAACAATATTTAAAACAACAATTCAACAATAAATAAATCTTAATAGCACAATAACAAGAGCATAAAATATATTAAATTTAAATAAATAATAAAAATACACGTAGATAATAATTAAAATAGAATATAAGTATAACTATAAAAGCATATATTTTAAATATTAAATTTTAAGAAATGTTTAAGTAGCGTTAGAAAGCGATGACTCGGTCAATGGCCGAGGCATCGTCCCTTAACACCACCTTTAAACTCCCTTTAGAAATAAAAAGGGCACGAATATTAGTTACACTCACAATCAATTAAAAAATGTGTTTTATTGTGAAGATATCACTGGCAAATTGGTGAATCTTCAAGAAGCATCAAATATCCATGAGTTGCAAAAGAGTGGCAAACGCGAAGGCGTGTGACCACCACTTCCTCCTTAAGTTTTGAACAGATAGAAGACCTCCATGGACAAACGGTATCTTTAATTTCCATCAGCTTATTCTGAATCACGTTATGCCATTCGTCATTCCAAGCAGCGAGCAATAAATGTTTCGCAAAACACACATAATCAAATGCCATAACCCATTGAGTAATGGGCACCAAACTTGTAGCATTCTTCACCGCTTCATCCGCTTTTGTGTTTCCGAGTATTCCGCAGTGTCCCGGAACCCAACAGAATGTTACCCCCACACCCCTCAATTGAAGCCTGTGTACAGCACACAAAATGTCCCCAACTAAAGGGTTGACAGAGAAAACATCCTGAAGAGCACTTTTGGAATCAGAACACAAAAGATAGTGGGGAGATAGAGATTAAATAACAGTTAAAGCTTTTAAAATGGCAAATATTTCTGCCATGAAAACACTGCAAGCTGAGGGCAATCTGTACGTGTAGGTTCCTCCAGACGCATAAAACACACATCCAACACCATTGTCCAGTTTAGACCCATCCTTGAAAATAATCTCACTAAATTGGTGGGATCTGTAAATTGCCAAAAACTCCTGGTGGTACACCACATTAGTATTGCTTTTGATAAAACTAGACAATGAAAAATCAAAGAAGGGCGTTTTTATTATCCAAGGAGGTAGATAGCACATAGATCGTTTAAAACGTAGTAGGAAGTTCAAACTAGGTTATTAATTATGCGCGACGTCCGAATACCGAACGGAGGGGTCATACATTCGCGTGAATTATAAAATGGTCCTTAGCTGTTATTAAACACTACTAATGTAGGATGTTTAGGTTTGCTTCGAAGACCAGATATATAAGGTATTTGTAGCATCTGACGTCGTCTTGAAAGAGCAGGTTCCCCAGCTTTGACAAGAAGACTAGCTAGGGATTGGGCTAGTTCTAAACGCACCGGCAGCAAGTCTAAATCTAGAGAGGTAGACTACATCGAGAGTTTTCAGATCTGTAAGTAATGCAGATGAATATGCTTGACAACCGTAATCCATGCACGATCTAACTACCACACGATAAAATCAAAGCATAATACTAGTTCTGTCTGCTCCCCAATTTGTACCACTAAGGACTCTCAACATATCCAATTTCTTGCTGCATCTCACCTAAAAATCACAAACATGTGGGATCCATGAGAGTCTTTTATCAAATAAAAGACCTAAAAATCAAACACTATCCGTGGTTTGAAGCTGAATTCCATCAAGATAAAGGATCGGATCCTGGTGTTGCCTACAACGACTAAATGCTACACATTGGGTTTTCGAAGCAGGGAATTTGAAACCTGTAGCTCTTGACCATTCCTCTAATCTGCTTATTACTAACTGCAAAGATCTTTCCGCAGTTGTCATATTACGAGCAGGCACATAAATACAAAAGTCATCCACAAAGAGTGAACAGTGCTCCGGAGATTGTATATTAGATGTTATACTATTTATTGCAACGGCAAATAGTGTGACGCTCAGCACGCTGGCCTGCAGTACACCATCCTCTTGTCCATAACTGTTTGAATATATGCCTCCAAGACGAACGCGGAAAGATCTGTTTGATAGAAAGTTAGCGATGAATGCTAGGATATTCCCTAGTATACTCCATGATTTCAAACTGTTCAGAATTCCTCTTTTTCATACCATATCATATGCCTTCTCAAGGTCAAAGAAAACAGCAACGAGTGTTTGATGCAAGAGAAAGGCATTTTGAACAGCGGATTCTAACAAAACCAATTGGTCGACGGATGACCTTCCTTGCCTGGAACCACACTGTTCGTTGCTAAGAAGTTAGTTGGTTTCTAGGTATCAGACAAGACGGCAGTTGACCATCTTCTCCAGTAGTTTGCACAAGACTCTTGTTAGAAATATAGGCCCCAGTAGGATAACTACTGGGATTGGTTTTATCATTACCTGGTTTTAAAAGAGGAATTACTGTCGCTTCTGACCATGCATCTGGGAAAGACCGCTCCTCGAATAAACGATTGTATATTCGAAGGGGGAAAAGTTTTGCCGAAGATGGTAGATGTTTCAGCATGGAGTATACAAGGGAATCAGCACCTGGTGTAGAATCCCTCGTTGTCGCGAGAGCTGACTCCAATTCCCCTATAGAGAAAGGAGTGTTTAAAGGAGAGTCTCCAGACAACCCAACAGTAAACGGTATTGCTTCTTCCTTCAGTTTATGTCTCTGGAATATATTATGGGCTGTAGTAGCAGAAAAGTTGAAAAATAATTTTGCCAATACATTAGCAATATCCCCACTGTTTGTGATCAATCTTCCATTCGGTGTCTTCAGCTCAATGGTTGGCAATGAAATGGAAGAACCACAAACTGACCTTAGTTTCCTCCATACTGTGGACGATGGAGAGGTATGTCTAATTGTTCTAATGTACTGTGCCCAAGAGTTCATCCTACTCAGCCTAAATATCCTCCAAGCTTAGTATTTTATATTCTTGAAGGTGGTCACTTGTTGGGTTTCGCTTAAATCTCCTTAGAGCTCTTCGTCATAAACGAAAGATTTCTGTGCATTCATCGTTCCACCACGGCACATGCGGACGGCGTGGATGCGCAGAGATTTTCAGAATGGTCTCTAAAGCAGTATTTTTTTTTTTAATTTTCAATTGCTTCATCGATAGGTGTCATATAATCCGTGTTAAGTGATACAAGGTAATTTGAGTAGGCTTCCCAGTTGGCTTTTCGCAAAATCCGAATGTCGAGCATAACAGGGTGAGGAATCACATAAATTGATCTTATTAAGCACATGGTCCCTTCCATACAAATCATTGAGTATCGACCATGTGCATCTAGTAGCTAAATGAGGTCTGCGGATCGATAGGTCAACAGCTGCCCATCTACCAGTAAATGCTGCTAAATGAGTAGGCGAACCGTCATTTAGCAGACATAAGTTCAGTTCCGTTCTTTCACTCTCAACAAGTTCACCTCGAGAGTTCCTAGTCGGAGATCCCAAAGACAAATGGTGGCCATTAAAATCTCCTACCAAGAGTCCTACAGAGTCGGTAACTTGCTTATTAAATTCACTAAATCACTGTGTTGCAGATTTTCTTGTGGTGACACACAGTGATTTTATTTGGAATAGCTGTTTGAACGGCTACTGTTTGTAAAGAAAAGTTTAAAGGAACAGCATCGATAGTCACGGGCTAGAATGGCTACACCACCTCTAGCTCGGTCTTCTATAAGGAAGTCAATATCTAAAAACTGAATACTCCTTTAAGTGAAAATTATGCGATTTGTGGAAATGCGTCTACTGTAGACATATAAACATTGGATACACATCTTGCACAAGTATTTTAAGATCTTCTATGTAAATCCTACCACCGTTGATATTCCATTGTATCACTGACTTGCTAATTGCAGACATTTATCAACTTAGAAATGGATTTATCAGACAGCCATTAGTACTCTCCATTTTTTTACCTTGGACGTTGACAGACGTCCCAGGCTTAGATTCCTCCAATTCCATATCCACCTGTTCAGAGATGGAATCGGAAGAAGTTTTGGATTTAGGAGGGGTAGTTTTACCATGCCCTCCTTTTAAAATATTAGTTTTTTTTTTGCAGTCGTTACTGCCGGTGCCGATTTGGATTGAACCTTATTTTCATTCATTTTAATTTCTTTTTGGCATTACAACATTCGACGCAAAAGTCTTATTACCAGATGGCAATTTCTTCTGTGTCGAACTGTCAGTGTCGGTCAAAGACCTGCTTCTTTCACAGAGTCCTCCCGTAGAAGGGGTAGGTACAGAAAGCAAGTCCTGTGAGATGCTAGCAGGTTGTACAAAAGTCAAAGATGGGCCATTCGTGACTAACGAAAGAAGGCATGTTACTTGTTCGGTAAGCACTTCTATTTTTCGTGTCAGGTCAGCACAATTTGTACATGATTTTGTAATGGTCAAAGTTGCAGCATACGACTTTCCGTCAACCTTCGGTTGAGCAGATCTATACAGCTTCCTTGCTTCGGAAACCGCTATTTTCTTTTTGGCTATGATGCTAAGATAGCCTTCTCTTTCTTAAAGCTAGGACAGTTCAAAGATCGCGCTGGGTGATCACCACCAAGCGCTGACACTTGAAACATCGCCGAGGGTTAACTACGTATGGTCTCACTGAGAGCCTATGGTAACCTGCATGAATGTATTGGGTACGTCCGGTTTACTAAAAGTTAAAATATAAGAGGCTGTTGCAACTTTCTCGCCTTTATCACTTTTCATAATGGGTACAATATCCGTTACTGATTGTGACGACAGTTCCGATTTAATTTCATCAATTGACACGTTCATCAGATCTTTACACATAACGACCCCTTTGAAAAATTTAAGATTTGTGGGGAGCCACAGATGCATTGACAACATAAAAAAGGAGGTCATTTTTAAAAGAGAACGTGTTTGTTTCTCTGAACTGGTTGCAACAAGCAGTCCCATTTCTTAACGTTTGTATTGATGCAACAGGACCTCCTGCACAGGCAGTAATAGCCTTATGGATTACGAATGGAGACACTTTTGATAGGTCTTTTCCTTCCTCTGTGTAAGAGAATAATAAAAATGTCGGTGATGGCAATGCCAGGGACGTTGCCACTATTATCTTCTTACTTGAATTAACTTTGTTAGGATCGTTGGGAGAATCCTAGAGTGTCCTCTTCAAACTCGATAAAGATGACGTATTTAAAGTTTCCATAGAATGTAAATAGTCAGCCATCATGTCAAGCATTACGGGCAAAACTATAGGAACGGGTACACCCTTGGATCACATTAAAATCATTTCCAACCCTCAGAACTCTGAGGCCTATAGCTTTTCTCCTTAGCTCAACTGGATGGGCATCAGTCCAGAACTCGTTATACTGTGCACAGGCTCCGACACCCATGCACAGCGGACACTCCCTGACAAGGACCAAAGCGGCTGGTAGACCAGAAACCGCGCTTATGTCTTCGGCAGAGCAAGCTCACATCAGTGTCCCAGACCAGAGTTTATCAAGTTGTAGACTTTTCAGCACTCCCAACTCGCAACGGTTCTGACCAGTCAAAACACCTAAGATAAGGTGTAAGTAATGAAATGTTTAGAGATTGTGTTGAATGTGTTAGTGTATATTAGTATATTAAAGTGTATTAGTGGAATTCATGTTGTTAGTAGTGTATATGTTTGGCTGGAGTACCGCGAGGGACGCCAAACACATCTTAGTAGCTCAGAGTACTATCCGGAAAAGATATTAACACTTTCAGCACGATGTGTAAAATGTACTATTTTTTGCTAGCACAAAATTAGTGTATAAAATGAAATTTTATAAATTTTTAAATATTCCATATAAATTAAAATTCTTAAATGTAACCATGAACAAAATAAAACTATCTAACATCTATGGTTTATGAACTTCTTATGACCTAAAATATTCTAAATGTAAAAAATTTTTACATGTTTGTTTTATACGAAACTTTAATATTCATGTAAACACACACACATATATATATATATATATATATATATATATATGAAGTTATATATGGAAAAACAACGGAAAAACAATGGATAACGTAATATATATATATATATAGATTTTTTGGACTAGGAGACTGACAGACTTACCTTGGTAAGAGTCCACACTGTAGTCTTGAAATAGAAACACATAAAAGCACTTAAACAATGATATATTTCAACCACACAGTGGTCTTTATCAATCGAAGAGAAAACACACAAAAAAATATGAGAGAATGAAATAACATTGAAAACCAAATTCATTCAGCACAATCCTCGGTTCGCCCCAAACCACAAACAGAACAAAATAAACTGTCTTTAATAACAGACTACCATCCTGGTCTACATAAACTCAACAAGATATTGAGAGATGGCTTCAAAATTCTTCAAGCTTCCGTCCACACCAAAAATCTTTTCACCGATCCACCGCAAATTTGGTACAAGCAACCTCCCAACTTGAAAAACATCCTAGTACATCCTAAACTACCAGACCCTGATGCAGAGAAACCACACAAACTTCCTCATGGCTCCTTCCCATGCAATAGACCTAGATGCAAGACGTGTCCAATACACCCCTCAGCAAATAGTTTCAACAACCAAACAACAAAAATGGTCTTCAAAATACAGGGTCATCATAATTGTACATCGAAAAATGTCATATACCAGCTACAATGTAAACTTTGCTCAGCACAGTACATAGGCCTGACCACGGATGGTCTGAATATCAGAATGAATGGCCACAGACATGATGTTAAAATTATGAATATGGATAGACCAACAGCTCAACATGCTGCGAGTCACAACATCACAACTTTTGATAACTGCTATACCACAAAAATAATTAAATCACTCCCCCCTGATTGCAATCCCTCAGAACTGAGAAGGTGGGAACTATCATACCAGTGGTATACCAAATCCAGAGAATCCCCTAACCTCAACATCAGATAAATCCATTCTTTTTTTTTTTTTTTTTTTTTTTCTCCTAATAGGAAACAATTTATATATATATATATATATATATATATATATATATATATATATATATATATATATATATATATATATATCTTTAATCTGTGCATCTGTGTCATCTAATTTCTACTCTACACAATCTGTGATTACAACTTATATTTATTTTATTTCATTCTCTCATATTTCTTTTTGTTTTTTCTCTTCGATTGATAAAGACCACTGTGTGGTTGAAATATATCATTGTTTAAGTGCTTTTATGTGTTTCTATTTCAAGACTACAGTGTGGACTCTTTCCAAGGTAAGTCTGTCAGTCTCCTAGTCCAAAAAATCTAAATAATCTTTACCAACCAAAACTAACCTATAAATATATATATATATATATATATATATATATATATATATATATATATATATATATATATATATATGAAGTTAATATATTACTATGTAAGTAATTTTATCCACCATTAAGTGCAATAATTTTACCTTGAGTGATGAGGCACCTTTCGGTCAGTTGACCATTGTCGAATCACAGAGTGATTCGACAATGGTCAATTGACCGAAAGGTGCCTCATCACTCAAGGTAAAATTATTGCACTTAATGGTGGATAAAATTACTCACATAGTAATATATTAACTTCATAAAGTCAGTGCAACGGAAAAACAATGGATAATGTTAAATATCAAGAATTTAATACCAAAATCAGTGATTCGACAATGGTCAACGACCGAAAGGTGCCTCATCACTCAAGGTAAAATTATTGCACTTAATGGTGGATAAAATTACTCACATAGTAATATATTAACTTCATAAAGTCAGTGCAACGGAAAAACAATGGATAATGTTGAATATATATATATATATATATATATTTTAGGTTAGTTTTGGTTGGTAAAGATTATTTAGATTTTTTGGACTAGGAGACTGACAGTCTTACCTTGGTAAGAGTCCACACTGTAGTCTTGAAATAAAAACACATAAAGTACTAAAACAATGATATATTTCAACCACACAGTGGTCTTTATCAATCGAAGAGAAAACACAAAAAGAAATATGAGAGAATGAAATAAAATAAATATAAGTTGTAATCACAGATTGTGTAGAGTAGATTGGGTCATCTGATTTCTACTCTACACGATCTGTGATTACAACTTATATTTATTTTATTTCATTCTCTCATATTTCTTTTTGTGTTTTCTCTTCGATTGATAAAGACCACTGTGTGGTTGAAATATATCATTGTTTTAGTGCTTTTATGTGTTTTTATTTCAAGACTACAGTGTGGACTCTTACCAAGGTAAGTCTGTCAGTCTCCTAGTCCAAAAAATCTATATATATATATATATATATATATATATATATATATATATATATATATATATATATATATATATATATATATATATATATATATATATATATATATATATATATATATATATATATATATATATATATATATATATATATATATATATATATATATATATATATATATATATATATATATATATATATATATATATATATATATATATATATATATATATATATATATATATATATATATATATATATATATATATATATATATATATATATATATATATATATATATTACTATTTCATTAAAAACAAAACTTGTGTCTAAACCAAAATAATGTAACCACAATTTTGTACAAATTGAACTAAAAAAACCTTGTGGAAATACTGACTAATAAATATAAAATATAAAGGAATTTATTTTTCTATGGAATTGAAATATTTAACCTAACCTAGCTTATTAACCTAGTTATTGACATCGAGTCGTCTAATGTTGAATAATTGCATCCTAATGAGAGTCAATTTTTTATGTATTGTGGTTAGCTATACAGCTAAACCTTTCGACAACCAAGTTCACCAGTTGTTTTAGTTGCTGTTTTTTTAAATGGCCAAAACCGTCTCAAAGTTGAAGATTTTGAGTTGAAAATTTTGCACTTAAGCAAAATCTTTTAAAAATATTGTTTTTTAAAAAGTTTCAAAATGAATTCAGAAAATAAAAATAAAGGACCACCAAAGTTTCGAAAAATTTTAAAAAGCCAATAAAAGCATAATATAGAAAAATAAAATTAATTAACAAAAATTATTAACAAATTTAATAAATAAAAAGAATTGTAATTAATAAATGGTTTAATAAATGTTTTCCAAAAATTTATAAGTCTTCTAGGGAGACACTTATTTGCAAGTAAAGAGAAAATTTTGATAAGCAAGTAAACCATGCAGCAGGGTCGTACGGACTGCCGAGCAAAAGGAGTCGAAAATCAGCTTTCGGACTAGACAGACATGTTTCCGGAGAACAAGAAGACGATTCCAGGATGCTGTTCTGTGCCTGAGAGGGAAACCTAGCCCAAGATGGACATGGAGATGGTTTACTCTCGAGCGCCAGCGATGTTGAATTTGAACTTTTTCAATATGTAAAAATTATCAAAAGTAATAAAGGCGGCCCTAAAACCAATCAGTTGCGATTGCTAAGAGGAGCGATCCCAGTGAAGGTTTTTGGGGCAAGTCTGAATTTTATAAGTCTGAATAGCATATAACCATTTATTAAATTTCGTAAAATCATAGTTTCAAATTTTCTTAAATAAAAATAGAATCAATTATTGAAAGTTAACCATTAAAAAATATAAAGGCAAATGGCTTTATTAAGTATCATTAAAAGTAGTGGTATCATGAAATATAAATTGTTCAAAATTAAAATGTAAGTTATAAAATCAAAAGATTAAAGCTACATCCAGTTATAACCAGTTATCCACAATATATATCTAAAATAATTATTAACATATATTATTTGAAGCCAATATCAGTAAAAGAATAAGAAAATCATAATGAAAATAAAGAATAAATTATTTAGTAAATAAGTTAATATAACTTATTTTATGTCTATATATCATATATAATTAAACATCTAGCATCAAATAACTGCAAAGAATTAAATCCAGTAAAATTGGTTCTAAAAGCCAAGATTTATGTTTGAGAGCACAAATATAAACTAAACACAAAGGCAATAGGAAGTAATCTTGCATGTTACTTCTACAAATAATTATATAGACATAATAAAATTGGTTCTAAAAGCCAAGATTTATGTTTGAGAGCACAAATATAAACTAAACACAAAGGCAATAGGAAGTAATCCTGCATGTTACTTCTACAAATAATTATATAGACATAAAATAAAATAAATAAGCATAAATAATTCTTCTGTTCTGTTTAGATACGTTTTTAAATTTAGGTGTATAATTTCAACACTAAAAAACCAAAATATTCTCATAATGACTACAAACGTTAGAGACAGTTAAATAATAGTATTATTGAAGTAATTGATGAACTTTGTGAAAAGATTCTATGAACATTTCTGAACTTTTTAAACTATTCAATTGTATTTCTTGGTTAAAGCACTGTTTATTAATATTAAAATAGAGAACAAATATTTGAAAAAATTTAAATTAGAGTTGTAATATATTTAAGTAAAGCAAAATTTTAATTTATATTTAAATTTTTATTAAATTAAAACAAGTTAAAACAAAAAATTATTGAAATTATTATAACTATCCTGTGGTAAATCTACTAACAAAATTTTTGAAATATTTCCAACCAACAACAAGAGTAAAATTTAAAACATTTTGGTTGGTTTTTTACACAAAGTCCAGAGATTTATTTACTGGCAGATCAGGCTCAACATACCACAGGTACCAGGATATGGTAAGTTCATATTTTGACCACGGATGAACTGGCGCGTTTCGGCCCTACAGTGTCCATCATTACCAGGTACAGCATACAGGGAAGGGTGTTGGTAGGGTGTGGAACGCGAATATCGGGGAATCTCTCCATGAGGGTTCAAAAAGATTGGTTGCGGCACATTGTGTAAATAATGTAATTATAAGTTTGTCATGTAAATAATGTAATCATGAGTGTTATTTATAACGAATTATTAGGTGAAATATTACAATAAAAATATTACATTACTCTACCAGTAATGTAATTGGTAGAGTAAACAAGGAACTGATGGAGACTATTACAAAACAAGATTTTATGATGTCTTAAATTAATTTCAAACATCTTTTTGGATGCTTACATGGAAATAATGCAACATTCCCGAATAAAAACTATTTTTGTATTTCAGTTTCTGTGGAACTGTCATGTTGTGTTGCTACTACAACGAATAATTTGTTTTATCACTGATATACAACAACGCTGTCAAGCACTATCAGTATTGAAATAAATAAATATAAAGTTGTGTTTTGGAGATAGGGCTGCTGGTTTTCTATCAGAATAGAAAACCTGTGAAAATCCCAAAAATTGCTTTATGCTTAGTTGAAAACAAGTGTTGATATACAACACACTGTCAAGCACTAAGCATTATTCTAAACAATACAGTAGAAAGCCATTACAATGGACTTTAACAAACTTGATGTCCCTTTAACGGACTGTGTTTTAAAGATATTACCCCACTATACCAATAGCAAAATGCTAATGCCCCTGGACACCAGGTCAGTTTCTCTCACACGCACGTACACTCACCCTTAACAAGCACAGAGGATTAGGGCATACCAATACCAGCCATATTTCCACTCCATTGGTCATTTAGTGGTATCTAAAAAACCACATAACAAATTCGGAAAAACATAACCTATCAGGAATTTACAAAATCACATGCAACAACTGTAACGCTTTTTACATAGGAAAAACATCCAGAACATTTAAAATAACATTATAGAGCATTCAAAAATAAAAATTCTAAAGTATCAAATGTTGCAGCACACCTAATTTCCCATAAACACGAAATTACAAATTACGAAAATAACCTAACCATACTGGAAATAAATAACAACCCAATAGAACTAAACTCACTAGAAAAATACCACATTTATAAAAACTTACACAACAACTTAATGAATTTACAAACAACATATACAGAAGACATACTATACAAAAACCTCATACACACAGATCAAGAAATAGTGCGCGTAACTTCAATAAACACCGGCTTCACGGACGTAGCATCCACAGCAGAGAACAATCAGTGATTCGACAATGGTCAAAGACCGAAAGGTGCCTCATCACTCAAGGTAAAATTATTGCACTTAATGGTGGATAAAATTACTCAAAAATAGTAATATATATATATATATATATATATATATATATATATATATATATATATATATATATATATATATATATATATATCTTTTAGAACCAATAATAATCTCAAGATAACTTATCATTTGATATTCTACTTTTTTATGCTTTGTTTCTTTGTCATATGAACTAAAATTGGTTATAGATAGCCAATATAAACAAAACTTCATTAAACATAAACATATGTAAAATTTTTTCTTACTTTTGAGCTATGTGTGTAAATTATGTAATATATATTTTAATTATTAAAATTAAAAACTAATCTCAATAAAGTTAACACATTTTTATTTCATGTGATCCCCTCATGAAGTGACAATAAAAATTTTACATTGTTTGGTATCAATTTTCTTATAATGATTTACAGAATTAATGTATAATAAACTTCTGATGTGTGTTATCAAATTTTAAAAAATTAAGGTTTGATCAAGGAAGCACCAATAGGTAACTAATAAACAGAGTGCCGGAAAGAATGTGCCCTAATCCTCTGTCTTTATGTGTTGGAGTGAGTCTAAGTGGCGTTCAGAGGCACCATCATTTTGCTATTACTATAAGTAAACATTGCGACCAAAGAGGGGAGAATATTAGCAGTATACAGAAGCAATGCTTCACATACATATTTTCTACGTGCAATATTTATTCAGACCAGTATTAATGCTACTAATATTCCTCTCTTTGGCTGCAATGTTTTCTCGGTCTAGTAGTAGTAGTAGCTAACACCAACCACCAGCCATATAAAAAGGCGCCTTTATAGTCCTTACTGGGCAAACATCTACATGGCTGCTGACAGTCGTTATACTTTTTGTCCTCCTAAAGGTGATGCAAAAGAATTGCAAACAGATACATCACATTTATAATACTAACGTATCAAGTATTGTCAAATATTTTGTAAACAAATATACACCCTGCCTCTAACCAAAGGGTCGCTGGCTTGAAACATACCTTCAATAGATATTGAAATAAACAAATATATACAGAGTTGTGTCTTGGAGATAGGGCTGCAGGTTTTCTGATCAGAACAGAAAAACTGTGAAAATCCCCAAAATTGCTTTATGCTCAGTTGAAAACAATAGCGTTGATACACAACACACTGTCAAGCACTAAGCATTGCTTAAACAATACCACAGAAAGCCATTACAATAACTCTATTAAACTTGATCTTTTTATTGGACTGTGTTTTTCAAGATACTTCTGAACTAAGTAAACATTATGACCAAATTGGGGAGAATACTAACAGCACAGAAGCAATGCTTCACATATTTTCAAAGTGCAATACTTATTCAGACCTGTACTAATGCTACTAATATTTTTTTCTTTGGCTGCAATGTTTACTTGATCTAGTAGTAGTAATAGTTAACACAACCGCCAGCCATGTAAAAAGGCGCCTTATAGTCCTTACTGGGCAAATGCCTACATGGCTGCTGACAGTAATTATACTTTCTCTCCTCCTAAAGATTGCATATTGATATATCAGTAACATTTATAATACTAATTTATCGAGTGCTGTCAAATATTTTGTAAACAAACACCTTGGCTCTAACCAAAAGGTCACTGGGCTTGAAACATACCTTCAAAAGGCATTGAAATAATAAAATACATACAAAAGTTCTGTCTTGGAGATAGGGCTGCAGGTTATCTAATCAGAATAGAAAAGCTGTGAAATCCCCAAAATTGCTTTATGCTCAGTTGAAAACATTGATGTTGAAATACCAGGGTGTCTAGTAAAAATAGCTTGAAGAAATTCCCTGAGTTTTCCCTGTCTTTTCTAAATTGTATTTACACTAAATTTATAACACTTAGAATATAAACAAATTTATACAACTGTCTTGTCTTAGCTTTTTTGCTTTAGTTTTTCAATCTCTTCAGATATAAGTTCTATTTCTTTTGTAGCAACTGACATCACTTTTGCTTTTTTAGCTTCCAGTTCCTTCAGCTGAGTATTATTTTTCCTCTTCTCAGCTGCTCTTCTATCTTTCTCGGTCATTTTCTGTCTATAGAAAGCCCAGTTTACATTGGGCCCATCCATTGATATCTGAAGGATCTTGGATAAAACCAGACTTTGAACACCTTTTAAAAACTAATTGAGTAACTCTTTTGCTTTTGTGTCTGTAAGGAACACAGAACCAAACTATCGAGCTTTCATTTCATCCGTCTCTGCATCCCAATACCTAACACTCAAATCCATTTGGGCTCTTTGTGATATTTTGTTTAAACTTTCATCAAAGCCAATTACATAGTTAGAATTTGAATTTAAAATAATTTGATAAACCGAATACAACACTATAGGAAATTTTATCTTTCCGCAATGTTATTTTCTGTGCAATGGTGCTATCAGGGAACATCCTTGGAAAGAGGCACACACTACCTTCTGCATTGCGTAAAGAAGTGTTGCATTACTCAATTCACGCACCATATAATCTCTGCTTCTGTCACTTCATCTTTCAGTCTATATTTATCCTAAGGAAGGAGGGAAGGTAATGACGACATCTGCATGACGTGATTGCCCACTACGGCAATGAAAACCGGAACCTTCCATGTTGAAATAAACAGTGTAAAAATAATCACCGTCAAATAAAACACATACTATCACGAGTCTAGACAAATTGCTGGCTACGAATGTTTACACAGCGTTCTGTGTGGTCAGAAACAGACTGAGTTATCTGTTATCCCCACCTGTCCATACGATAACAGAACCACTGCGCACCCCAAGGCCTCGGTCCAGGCTAAAACTTCCCAGCTGTACCAACTCGACACGTTTAATATTTATTGACATAAGTCCTGAGGTCATAGCAACAGGCTTATCAAATAAATAATGGGCATCTAAATAAAGAAGTGTTATTTCCTGACTGCCCTGCCCCTAAACCGCTGGCTTACAATACCAAATATTGGAGAGCAATGGCCACTAGTTTTGTTTCTAATCAAAATAAATATTTTCCCGATTTTTTAAAATTTTCCCTGACTTTTCCCTGAATTTTCCAGAATCTTAAAATTCCCTGACTTTTCCAGGTTTCCCGGTTTTCCCTGTCACTAGACACCCTGAATACAACTCACTGTCAAGCACTAAGCACTGATATAAACAAATGTAAGAGAGTGTATAGAGTAAATGCGAATGTCTGTGTGTATAGGTAGTTAAATCTACATAATATCATTTTCAAGGAACCATCGAAATAGCGCCTTAGTCAAGAATAAAAATTATTTTATTTCAATACAAACAAAAGAATACTGTATCTACTCTCCATTTTAAGCAATGTATATTCTCACATTTTCCCATCTAAGTAATAAAAAAATATGCATTTAATGGGATACCATAACGTACATCCTGAAGATTATTACATCACCAATGTATAGAGTGGATATTTTTCTAGAGTTTATATTTTCATAAAATACTTTTTAATTTTTTTCAGAAAAAATTTAAAATCAATGTTTCTAATCGAATAATCTCTTCATCTCGTCGTCTGAAATTCCAAGCACGCTGATAATGTAACATCTCGTATCAGCCTGTGTTCTAAATGCTGCAGCAGGCGTTATTGGAGGCAGAGGCTCTTTAACATAATCATCATCATCCTCACTCTCCTCATTTGTAGTGGAAGCTATTGCAGCAATGTTTTTCACAATTTCCTGTAATGTTTGTATCTCACAAGTCGAGATATGTAATCAGGAAAGTCAACAAATATGACTTCCACAACTTTGTTACGAGTATACTTAAATCCCAGTTCACACAGAGACCATTTGGCACCCGCTTTTAAGAAAGTTTTAAATGACCTCATAACTGACTTCATTTCATACCAAAGCAACATAATTAATAGCAACTATAATGTTTACAGGATGTTGATTACCTTGTTCCATGGCAAACATTTATCTTTTCATTAGTATCTTACAGTAATGCTGCTTTACAACTTTTATTATTCCCTGGTCCACAAGATGAAGTTTACTTTTGCCATTTGGGGGTAGAGCATGCGCACAACAGGTTCGTATAAAAGTATCATGAACATTTTTTTTCTGTCTCATAGAGCTCGCACCACTCAGGCTTTACATGAGCCAAGTGCCTATAAACATTTGTTTAGGCTAGATTGGTAGTTAACTACTGTCAAATTACTCAGTGCAAGCGTAAAATGAAGCCAACAGTGGTGAAATTATGCTGTGAATTTTGATGGTCTTATACTGGAGAAATCATTTAGACATTGGGCATGTGTTCAAGAATAAAAGAATGTTACAGGCTGCAGTTCTCAATTGATACAAGCTCTTTAAAAATGCCTAAGAGAATGTGGGCCCCGTCACCAATGGGGTAGATAAAAAAAAACAATGGATTGTTCCATTTGTACCCAAACCCCGACAGAATGGCAGGGATTGACCAAGAATTTATTCTTGATTGGCAATCGGTGAATGTTTTCTAAGTGGGCGGCCTACAAGTGTTTAAAGACTGCAGAGAAAGGTCAACCAGGTGAGCCGAGTCATTATCGGAAATTGGAAATTATATCATGGCAATGCTTTCAGCTTCACCAAAACATTTAACAGTTTTATATTGTTCTATGTATCGATTCCAAATTGGAATCCTACTTTTAGATTTCGAATAAAAATACCAGTTCAATTATTTATTTTGTTTTAAAAATGTAAAACTTATAAAATAAATTATTTCAAGTAATTAGTTTGTAAGTAGTTCTTTAAGCATTAAAGATAACAGATATAAAAAACCTCGATTTTTTTTTACTCGGAGTCTTTAATGTTAAAAGAGTTATAAAAATAATTAGTACCAAGTAATAAAAATTGTTTAATCTTTTGAACTCCATTTATTTATTCCCCAGCAGCCCCATATAGCTGATGGAGGTCTTAATTATTGACAAAAAAATTAGGACTTGAAAAAAAATATATTATCTTATCCCATTGTCCGTCAATGGGTTCTAATAAAAAGGTATAATCTATTCATTCTTATTGGAATATCACCTTCAATTGAAGCAGGCCTACTTCATTTCCTACAAATGTTTCTAACATCGCAAGAGCTTCGATGAGTTGCTTGCGGTAGTTGAGTTGGCGTATTTTAGCTAAGTTATTGGCAGGTCTGTCACAGTATTAAACTGTTCACTACTGATACCTCCAAAATTCATTTAAGCAAAACACTAAACAAAGCAGAACATGAATGAGTTTATTTCACATCAACGGCGATCGAATAACTAGCCCAGCTATCTGCTGCTTACTGTGCAGTACATCGTAAACAACTATCTGTGTTATAAATTAAACTTTGCTTTCTTGTAACACAGCAAATGGACATTGTACACATTATCATTACGTAAAATGTTTTAAATTACATAACAATTTTGTAGCAATATATGCTGAACTAACTCTGACAGTGGAGCAGTAAAGGATTTTTAGGTGTAGGACTCAATTCGCCTATGAAGTGCCAAAAGTTAAAGGATACTTGTGAATTTTAAGCTTATAGGTTATTCATGAAGCTACTCACTCCTGAGAATATACTATAAACCTGTAAATAAGAAAATTCAAAAATTTATCTCAATGCCTCCAGCTTTTAATTTTATTCTTGTTTTAAATTATTACTCACCTTGTGAAGATGTCCCAGGGGTTGGCTCCTGCTTAGGTTCACTCTTAATGCTCTGTCCATCTACTCTATTGTGTTCTGATATAACTGGAGTATCTTCAGCTACAGAATCTCCTTCTTTGGCATTATGTTCAATTTCATTCATTTCTCCCATATTTACTTCCAAAAGATCTGGAGGCCCCATTGCTATTTACACAAAATCAAAATGTTTTTAAGTTTAATAATTTAATAAAAGGGGACCTTAAAAGTTTCACTTAAACTAAATGTATCACTATATTTTAAATTTAATATTGCCCACTATGACAACTTCTATATTACATATTTATTGACAATATTTGTTTACATGGATGTTGTTTTATATGTTATATGTAGGAATAATCTTATGAGCAACAAATTATAATGAAGCAAAATGGCAAAAAATTAAAAAAATTTGTTATTTAAATGAAAATAAAATCATTATTTAAATGAAAAAAAATCAAGATTGGAAAAAGTCTTAATAATAGTTATTTTCAGAATAAAGAAATATATGCAATCTACAAATAATTGTACTATAATATATTTGAATATACTACCCAGCAATAAACTCATTCAATATAAAATAAAGGCAGCAACAGCCAACTTGAGTTCTTGATAAATCCACACAGAGAAGGCTTTCAGGGTGTCTAGTAAAATAGCTTGAAGAAATTCCCTGAGTTTTCCCTGACTTTTCCAGGGTGTCTAGTAAAATAGCTTGAAGAAATTCCCTGAGTTTTCCCTGACTTTTCTAAATTGTATTTACACTATATTTATAACACTTAGAGTATAAACAAATTTATACAACTGTCTTGTCTTAGCTTTTTTGCTTTAGTTTTTCAATCTCTTCAGATATAAGTTCTATTTCTTTTGTAGCAACTGACATCATTTTTGCTTTTTTAGCTTCCAGTTCCTTCAGCTGAATATTATTTTTCCTCTTCTCAGCTGCTCTTCTATCTTTCTCGGTTATTTTCTGTTTATAGAAAGCCCAGTTTACATTGGGCCCATCCATTGATATCTGAAGGATCTTGGATAAATCCAGACTTTGAACACCTTTTAAGAACTAATTGAGTAACTCTTTTGCTTTTGTGTCTGTAAGGAACACAGAACCAAAATATCGAGCTTTCATTTCATCCGTCTCTGCATCCCAATACCTAACACTCAAATCCATTTGGGCTCTTTGTGATATTTTGTTTAAACTTTCATCAAAGCCAATTACATAGTTAGAATTTGAATTTAAAATAATTTGATAAACCGAATACAACACTATAGGAAATTTTATCTTTCCGCAATCTTATGTTCTGTGCAATGGTGCTATCAGGGAACATCCTTGGAAAGAGGCACACACTACCTTCTGCATTGCGTAAAGAAGTGTTGCATTACTAAATTCACGCACCATATAATCTCTGCTTCTGTCACTTCATCTTTCAGTTTATATTTATCCTAAGGAAGGAGGGAAGGTAATGACGACATCTGCATGACGTGATTGCCCGCTACGGCAATGAAAACCGGAACCTTCCATGTTGAAATAAACAGTGTAAACATAATCACCGTCAAATAAAACACATACTATCACGAGTCTAGACAAATAGCTGGCTACGAATGTTTACACAGCGTTCTGTGTTTTCAGAAACAGACTGAGTTATCTGTTATCCCCACCTGTCCATATGATAACAGAACCACTGCGCACCCCAAGGCCACGGTCCAGGCTAAAACTTCCCAGCTGTACCAACTCTACACGTTTAATATTTATTGACATAAGTCCTGAGGTCATACCAACGGGCTTATCAAATAAATAATGGGCATCTAAATAAAGAAGTGTTATTTCCTGACTGCCCTGCCCCTAAACCGCTGGCTTACAATACCAAATATTGGAGAGCAATGGCCACTAGTTTTGTTTCTAATCAAAATAAATATTTTCCCGATTTTTTAAAATTTTCCCTGACTTTTCCCTGAATTTTCCAGAATCTTAAAATTCCCTGACTTTTCCAGGTTTTCCCGGTTTTCCCTGTCACTAGACACCCTGGGCTTTATAAAAAACCTTATATGCTATGCATTAAGATATATTATTCCCTATTTCAGTGCAGTTTAGTTAGTACACACCTTATTAGTGATAGTCACATCATAATCTTGGAACTTTATCTAACAATTATAATTTTACACTATTTTGGTACACATTATTTCAATTAATTTGACAAAAATTCACCATCAAATTTTTTTAAAGAAACCCGCCACCAAAGTCTTCCAAATGTTAACAAAGACTTATGGAGATACTATTGTCTAGGACGTTCATGTTTTAATGGCATAATTGGGGGGATGAGGCAATGTACATGTAGATAGGTATTGTACGTGGCGCTCTAGTTTGATGATTCCAGACTTTGGTAACAGCTTTTTTTGAGGACTGGTCTAGTTATCATTTCATACCTTAAAACGGACGTTATTGTTGGTCTAAACAAATTCTTTTTAATGTAATTAGTATTAATTGACAATGCACCTCTCCATAACCCTACTACTTTAACTAATTACAACACACGCGTGAAAATGATATTTTTGCCACCAAACACAAATAATTTGCTTCAACCGATGGATCAAAGAGTCATAAAAACATTTAAAGCATATTACACAAGAAGATCATTTACGCATCTGCATGAAGCTGCGAGACAGAACAACGAGCTATCTAATGAAGATATTTGGAAACAATTCAACGTTTTAAATGGTTTCAGAATCATTGGACAATCTTGGAATGAAATTTCACAAAAAACTTTAATGGCGTTTGGAAAAAGGTATGACTATTTTTCTCGCCACTGAAACTCAACGGAATCAGTGCCAGAGTCAGATAAAATTGCTGAGGTGATTGGTGAAGAGCTCATAGAAATGCGTGACCAAGAGCAAGACCTTAAAAACGCAGGTTCTTTAGACCCAGTTGATGTAGAAGATGAAATGAAGGATAGAAGCTTGACGAAATTCCTTAGTATAATTGAGCAAGGCTTATAAATTTCGGAAAACATGGACTCCAACAATGAGCGTATTTCTGCCACAAAACAAAAAAATTAGCGAGCTACAAGGAAATTCAGAGTGAGAAGAAAAAATCTTTGTCAAACGAATTTACTAGATTTTATGAAGCCTTCTATGTCAAAATAACTTCTTTTTACTTACTTCTTTGCAATATATATATATTACTATTGTAAATACTTTTATCCACCACTACAAATAATAATTAAACCTATACTAAACACACAATATTTTACTGTGGACAAGATACGTAGACAATATATATATACTTGTAATATACCAACCTACCATTCACAACGAACACATCATAATACAAACAAACTAAATATATACAACGAAAACATACAATTCAACGTCGAAACAGAAACAAACAGAACAATTACCTATCTTGACATTACATTAAATATAAATAATAATAAAATAGAAACTACAGAATACCTACTTCCAACAACACCACAATGCACTACAAATCTAACCACCTCGGGACACACAAAATTAACATTTACAGTAACATGATAAATAAAGCAAAAAATACACACAAGATAATAAACAAAAACTAAATGAAGAATTAGATAACATTACAAAAATAGCAATAGAAAATGGATACAACAAACACCTTATAAAAAACATACAATTTACAAAAAAACCTAACCTCAAAACAACACTACAACCTGAACACAAAAATAATAAAAATAAAAATATATACCTAAAATATAAATACACCAATAACAAAATAGAAAAATTAACAAATATATACAACAAATAATATTACACTCTAACATACAAACCAAACAACAAAATGATAAAATATATTAATAACACAAACCACAAAACAAATACAGAAAAACATAACCTATCAGGAATTTACAAAAATTACATGTAACGACTGCATAAGCATTTTACATAGGGAAAATGACCGGATCATTTAAAATAAGATTTGAAGAACATTACAGAGCATTCAAAAATAAAAATACAAAAGTATCAAATGTTGCAGCACACCTAATATCACATAAACATGAAATAACAAACTACGAAAATAACCTAACCATACTTGGAATAAATAATAACCCAATAGAATTAAACTCACTAGAAAAATACCACATTTATAAAAACACACAATTTAATGAACCTACAGACCACATATACAGAAGACATACTATATAAAAACATTATACATGCAAATCAAGAAAAAATGAGTGTAATGTCAACAAATACCAACATCACGGACCAAACATCTACACCAGAAAAATAATCAGTGATTCGACAATGGTCAAGAGATCGAAAGGCGCCTCATCACACAAGGTAAAATCATTGCACTTAATGGTGGATAAAATTACTTACAATAGTAATATATTAACTTCATAAAGTCAGTGCAACGGAAAAACAATGGATAACATAAAATATCAAGAATTTAACACCTACCAAGGTAAACAGCTGTACCATAAATATGTTAACCTCAAAATCAAACTCCAGAATTGCATCAACAAAATAAATTTTAATAAAAAATGCTTAACACTTAATATAACAGAGTGATTCGACAATGGTCAAGTGACCGAAAGGCGCCTCATCACACAAGTTAAATCATTGCACTTAATGGTGGATAAAATTACTTACAATAGTAATATATTAACTTCATAAAGTCAGTGCAATGGAAAAACAATGGATAACATAAAATATCAAGAATATATATATATATATATATATATATATATATATATATATATATATATATATATATATATTTAGGTTAGTTTTGGTTGGTAAAGATATTTAGATTTTTTGGACTAGGAGACTGACAGACTTACCTTGGTAAGAGTCCACACTGTAGTCTTGAAATAGAAACACATAAAAGCACTTAAACAATGATATATTTCAACCACACGGTGGTCTTTGTCAATCACGCTGATTGACAAAGGCCTATTAAAATCTTCATGGAAGATTTTAATAGAAAGATATCAACAGCCTTCCAGAGAAGAGGATACCCAAAAAAACTCATTGAAAACCATATTCATTCAGCACAATCCTCGGTTCACCATAAACCACAAACAGAACAAAATAAACTGTCTTTAATAACAGACTACCATCCTGGTCTACATAAACTCAACAAGATATTGAGAGATGGCTTCAAAATTCTTCAAGCTTCCGTCCACACCAAAAATCTTTTCATCGATCCACCGCAAATTTGGTACAAGCAACCTCCCAACTTGAAAAACATCCTAGTACATCCTAAACTACCAGACCCTGATACAGAGAAACCACACAAACTTCCTCATGGCTCCTTCCCATGCAATAGACCTAGATGCAAGACGTGTCCAATACACCCCTCAGCAAATAGTTTCAAAAGCCAAACAACAAAAATGGTCTTCAAAATACAGGGTCATCATAATTGTACATCGAAAAATGTCATATACCAGCTACAATGTAAACTTTGCTCAGCACAGTACATAGGCCTGACCACGGATGGTCTGAATATCAGAATGAATGGCCACAGACATGATGTTAAAATTATGAATATGGATAGACCAACAGCTCAACATGCTGCGAGTCACAATATCACAACTTTTGATGACTGCTATACCACAAAAATAATTAAATCACTCCCCCCTGATTGCAATCCCTCAGAACTGAGAAGGTGGGGAACTATCATACCAGTGGTATACCAAGTCCAGAGAATCCCCTAACCTCAACATCAGATAAATCCATTCATTTTTTATTTTTTATTTATTTTTTTTTTAAATTTTTTTTTTCCCAATAGCCTTATCTCTTTTCCCCTGACAGACTTATATAAACTATAATCACTCATATGCTCATGGAAACAATATATATATATATATATATATATTCTTGATATTTAACGTTATCCATTGTTTTTCCGTTGCACTGACTTTATGAAGTTAATATATTACTAATGTAAGTAATTTTATCCACCATTAAGTGCAATAATTTTACCTTGAGTGATGAGGCACCTTTCGGTCAATTGACCATTGTCGAATCACTCAAGGTAAAATTATTGTACTTAATGGTCGATAAAATTACTTACAATAGTAATATATTAACTTCATATATATATATATATATATATATATATATATATATATATATATATATATATATTCTTGATATTTAACGTTATCCATTGTTTTTCCGTTGCACTGACTTTATGAAGTTAATATATTACTATGTAAGTAATTTTATCCACCATTAAGTGCAATAATTTTATCTTAAGTGATGAGGCACCTTTCGGTCGTTGACCATTGTCGAATCACTCAAGTGAGTGATTCGACAATGGTCAACGACCGAAAGGTGCCTCATCACTCAAGGTAAAATTATTGCACTTAATGGTGGATAAAATTACTTATATAGTAATATATTAACTTCATATATATATATATATATATGAAGTTAATAAATTACCAATTTTGAGTAATTTTATCCACCATTAAGTGCAATAATTTTACCTTGAGTGATGAGGCACCTTTCGGTCTTTGACCATTGTCGAATCACTGATTGTTCTCTGCTGTGGATGCTATGTCCGTGAAGCCGGTGTTTGTAGAAGTTACGCGCACTATTTCTTGATCTGTGTGTATGAGGTTTCTGTATAGTATGTCTTCTGTATATGTTGTTTGTAAATTCATTAAGTTGTTGTGTATGTTTTTATAAATGTGGTATTTTTCTAGTGAGTTTAGTTCTATTGGGTTGTTATTTATTTCCAGTATGGTTAGGTTATTTTCGTAATTTGTAATTTCGTGTTTATGGGAAATTAGGTGTGCTGCAACATTTGATACTTTAGAATTTTTATTTTTGAATGCTCTATAATGTTCTTCAAATCTTATTTTAAACGTTCTGGATGTTTTTCCTATGTAAAAGGCGTTACAGTTGTTGCAAGTGATTTTGTAGATTCCTGATAGGTTATGATTTTCTGAATTTGTTATGTGGTTTTTGTTACTAAGATATTTTATTATTTTGTTGTTTGGTTTGTAAGTTGGAGTGTAGTATTCTTTGTTGTATATATTCGTTATTTTTTCTATTTTGTTATTGGTATATTTATATTTTAGGTAGATTTTTTTATTTTTATTGTTTTCGTGTTCCGGTTGTAGTGTTGTGTTGAGGTTAGGTTTTTTTGTGAATTTATTGTATATATTTTTTATAATGTGTTTGTTGTATCCATTTTCTATTGCTATTTTTGTAATGGTATCTAATTCTTCATTTAATTTTTGTTTGTTATCCTGTGTGTATTTTATTGCTTTATTTATCATGTTACTGTAAGTGTTAATTTTGTGTGTCCAGGGGTGGTTAGATTTGTAGTGTATTGTGGTGTTGTTGGAAGTAGGTTTCCTGTATACTGTAGTTTCTATTTTATTATCATTTATATTTAAAGTAATGTCGAGGAAGTTGATTGTTCTATTTATTTCTGTTTCAACGGTGAATTGTATGTTTTCGTTGTATGTATTTAGTTTGTTTAATATTATGAGGTGTTCGTTGTGAATGGTAGGTTGGTATATTACAAGTATATCGTCTACATATCTTGTCCATAGTAAGATATTGTGTGTGTTTATTATAGGTTTAATTATTATTTGTTCAAAGTGTTGTAAATATATTTCTGACATGACAGATGAAATGGGTGAACCCATGGGGAGACCTGTTGTTTGTTTATAATATTTATTGTTAAATTGGAAGTAATTTTGGTTACATATGTGTTTGGTTAGCGTAATGATACTATCTATTATGTTACTTTTTTCGTTATTGTGTATCAGTTTGTTTTTTATTATTTCTATGGTTTCTTCTATTGGGATACTAGGGTACATGTTAGTTATGTCATAACTTATTATTTTTGTGTTGCTGTTTGTTTTTATCGTTTTTATTTTATTAATTAATTCGTATCCATTTTTTATATTGTATGTGTTGTTGATGTGTATTTTAGACCTTAGGATTTTGTCTAGGATTTTTGCGATTATGTAAGATGGTGCTGTTGTGAAATTTATTAGTGGTCTGAATGGTGTGTTTGGTTTATGGATTTTAGGTATCCCTGATAATACGGGTGCGCATGGTTTAAATGGGTATAATCTTGTGTGGTATTTTAATTTATTGTTATAGTTTAGGGTGTTACGGTGAGTGACTATTAAGTTTTTTATTGTAATAAGGTATTTGTTAGTTGGGTCTGGGATTTGTTCGTATTTGTTTTCTTTTATGTAGTTAGTCATTGAATCGATATATTTGGTATTTTCTATTATTACTGGAGTATTTGTTTTATCTGATTTTAATATTAAGTAATCGTTGTTTTCTAGTTTTTCTCTGAGTTTTATAATTTCTTTTTTATTAATATATTGTTCCGTTTTTTTGTTTTTTTCCGTTTTTATTAGGTTAATTTTATTATTAATGTTATTTCTTATGTGTTCAGTATTTTGGTGGGTAATTTTGTGGATGTTAGATTCTGTGTCAACTATTAAGTTTTTTATTATTTGTTTTTTGTTGAAGTTAGGTAGGTTATATTTGAAGGAGTTTGTTATTATTATTTTTTCTTTTTCAGTAAATTCTGTTTTAGTTAAGTTTATGAATTTATTATTGTTAGAGGTGTGGGTTGGTTCTGGGCTATTTTTTAGGTTATGTTGTTGTTTTGATGAGTGGATTGGTTCTAGGCTATTTTTTAGGCTATTTTTTAGGTTAAGTTGTTTTGATAAATTTTTGATTTTTTTGTTTTGTCTGTTAATTGTATTTGTTTTATGTTTTATTATAATTTGTTGTATTTTTTCGTGAATAATAGGTGTGAGAGTGTCAAAAGTTTTCATTAATTCCAAATTGGTAGTGTATAGTTGTAAATTGATTTGGCTTTTTTTGTGGTAGGCAGCTTTAATGTTTTGTTTAATAATGTGTGATTCTGCTATTTTTGTTGCTTTATTGATAATAGTGTTTTGTTTATTTTTTATGTGTAATTTTGCGTATTTTGGTGTTATATTAAGAGTTAGGCATTTTTTATTAAATTGTATTTTGTTGATGCAATTCTGGAGTTTGATTTTGAGGTTAATATATTTACGGTACAGTTGTTTACCTTGGTAGGTATTAAATTCCTGATATTTAATATTATCCATTGTTTATCCGTTGCACTGACTTTATGAAGTTAATAAATTACCAATTTTGAGTAATTTTATCCACCATTAAGTGCAATAATTTTACCTTGAGTGATGAGGCACCTTTCGGTCTTTGACCATTGTCGAATCACTGATTGTTCTCTGCTGTGGATGCTATGTCCGTGAAGCCGGTGTTTGTAGAAGTTACGCGCACTATTTCTTGATCTGTGTGTATGAGGTTTCTGTATAGTATGTCTTCTGTATATGTTGTTTGTAAATTCATTAAGTTGTTGTGTATGTTTTTATAAATGTGGTATTTTTCTAGTGAGTTTAGTTCTATTGGGTTGTTATTTATTTCCAGTATGGTTAGGTTATTTTCGTAATTTGTAATTTCGTGTTTATGGGAAATTAGGTGTGCTGCAACATTTGATACTTTAGAATTTTTATTTTTGAATGCTCTATAATGTTCTTCAAATCTTATTTTAAACGTTCTGGATGTTTTTCCTATGTAAAAGGCGTTACAGTTGTTGCAAGTGATTTTGTAGATTCCTGATAGGTTATGATTTTCTGAATTTGTTATGTGGTTTTTGTTACTAAGATATTTTATTATTTTGTTGTTTGGTTTGTAAGTTGGAGTGTAGTATTCTTTGTTGTATATATTCGTTATTTTTTCTATTTTGTTATTGGTATATTTATATTTTAGGTAGATTTTTTTATTTTTATTGTTTTCGTGTTCCGGTTGTAGTGTTGTGTTGAGGTTAGGTTTTTTTGTGAATTTATTGTATATATTTTTTATAATGTGTTTGTTGTATCCATTTTCTATTGCTATTTTTGTAATGGTATCTAATTCTTCATTTAATTTTTGTTTGTTATCCTGTGTGTATTTTATTGCTTTATTTATCATGTTACTGTAAGTGTTAATTTTGTGTGTCCAGGGGTGGTTAGATTTGTAGTGTATTGTGGTGTTGTTGGAAGTAGGTTTCCTGTATACTGTAGTTTCTATTTTATTATCATTTATATTTAAAGTAATGTCGAGGAAGTTGATTGTTCTATTTATTTCTGTTTCAACGGTGAATTGTATGTTTTCGTTGTATGTATTTAGTTTGTTTAATATTATGAGGTGTTCGTTGTGAATGGTAGGTTGGTATATTACAAGTATATCGTCTACATATCTTGTCCATAGTAAGATATTGTGTGTGTTTATTATAGGTTTAATTATTATTTGTTCAAAGTGTTGTAAATATATTTCTGACATGACAGATGAAATGGGTGAACCCATGGGGAGACCTGTTGTTTGTTTATAATATTTATTGTTAAATTGGAAGTAATTTTGGTTACATATGTGTTTGGTTAGCGTAATGATACTATCTATTATGTTACTTTTTTCGTTATTGTGTATCAGTTTGTTTTTTATTATTTCTATGGTTTCTTCTATTGGGATACTAGGGTACATGTTAGTTATGTCATAACTTATTATTTTTGTGTTGCTGTTTGTTTTTATCGTTTTTATTTTATTAATTAATTCGTATCCATTTTTTATATTGTATGTGTTGTTGATGTGTATTTTAGACCTTAGGATTTTGTCTAGGATTTTTGCGATTATGTAAGATGGTGCTGTTGTGAAATTTATTAGTGGTCTGAATGGTGTGTTTGGTTTATGGATTTTAGGTATCCCTGATAATACGGGTGCGCATGGTTTAAATGGGTATAATCTTGTGTGGTATTTTAATTTATTGTTATAGTTTAGGGTGTTACGGTGAGTGACTATTAAGTTTTTTATTGTAATAAGGTATTTGTTAGTTGGGTCTGGGATTTGTTCGTATTTGTTTTCTTTTATGTAGTTAGTCATTGAATCGATATATTTGGTATTTTCTATTATTACTGGAGTATTTGTTTTATCTGATTTTAATATTAAGTAATCGTTGTTTTCTAGTTTTTCTCTGAGTTTTATAATTTCTTTTTTATTAATATATTGTTCCGTTTTTTTGTTTTTTTCCGTTTTTATTAGGTTAATTTTATTATTAATGTTATTTCTTATGTGTTCAGTATTTTGGTGGGTAATTTTGTGGATGTTAGATTCTGTGTCAACTATTAAGTTTTTTATTATTTGTTTTTTGTTGAAGTTAGGTAGGTTATATTTGAAGGAGTTTGTTATTATTATTTTTTCTTTTTCAGTAAATTCTGTTTTAGTTAAGTTTATGAATTTATTATTGTTAGAGGTGTGGGTTGGTTCTGGGCTATTTTTTAGGTTATGTTGTTGTTTTAATGAGTGGATTGGTTCTAGGCTATTTTTTAGGCTATTTTTTAGGTTAAGTTGTTTTGATAAATTTTTGATTTTTTTGTTTTGTCTGTTAATTGTATTTGTTTTATGTTTTATTATAATTTGTTGTATTTTTTCGTGAATAATAGGTGTGAGAGTGTCAAAAGTTTTCATTAATTCCAAATTGGTAGTGTATAGTTGTAAATTGATTTGGCTTTTTTTGTGGTAGGCAGCTTTAATGTTTTGTTTAATAATGTGTGATTCTGCTATTTTTGTTGCTTTATTGATAATAGTGTTTTGTTTATTTTTTATGTGTAATTTTGCGTATTTTGGTGTTATATTAAGAGTTAGGCATTTTTTATTAAATTGTATTTTGTTGATGCAATTCTGGAGTTTGATTTTGAGGTTAATATATTTACGGTACAGTTGTTTACCTTGGTAGGTATTAAATTCCTGATATTTAATATTATCCATTGTTTATCCGTTGCACTGACTTTATGAAGTTAATAAATTACCAATTTTGAGTAATTTTATCCACCATTAAGTGCAATAATTTTACCTTGAGTGATGAGGCACCTTTCGGTCTTTGACCATTGTCGAATCACTGATTGTTCTCTGCTGTGGATGCTATGTCCGTGAAGCCGGTGTTTGTAGAAGTTACGCGCACTATTTCTTGATCTGTGTGTATGAGGTTTCTGTATAGTATGTCTTCTGTATATGTTGTTTGTAAATTCATTAAGTTGTTGTGTATGTTTTTATAAATGTGGTATTTTTCTAGTGAGTTTAGTTCTATTGGGTTGTTATTTATTTCCAGTATGGTTAGGTTATTTTCGTAATTTGTAATTTCGTGTTTATGGGAAATTAGGTGTGCTGCAACATTTGATACTTTAGAATTTTTATTTTTGAATGCTCTATAATGTTCTTCAAATAACCTAACGAAAATAACCTAACCATACTGGAAATAAATAACAACCCAATAGAACTAAACTCACTAGAAAAATACCACATTTATAAAAACATACACAACAACTTAATGAATTTACAAACAACATATACAGAAGACATACTATACAGAAACCTCATACACACAGATCAAGAAATAGTGCGCGTAACTTCTACAAACACCGGCTTCACGGACATAGCATCCACAGCAGAGAACAATCAGTGATTCGACAATGGTCAAAGACCGAAAGGTGCCTCATCACTCAAGGTAAAATTATTGCACTTAATGGTGGATAAAATTACTCAAAATTGGTAATTTATTAACTTCATAAAGTCAGTGCAACGGATAAACAATGGATAATATTAAATATCAGGAATTTAATACCTACCAAGGTAAACAACTGTACCGTAAATATATTAACCTCAAAATCAAACTCCAGAATTGCATCAACAAAATACAATTTAATAAAAAATGCCTAACTCTTAATATAACACCAAAATACGCAAAATTACACATAAAAAATAAACAAAACACTATTATCAATAAAGCAACAAAAATAGCAGAATCACACATTATTAAACAAAACATTAAAGCTGCCTACCACAAAAAAAGCCAAATCAATTTACAACTATACACTACCAATTTGGAATTAATGAAAACTTTTGACACTCTCACACCTATTATTCACGAAAAAATACAACAAATTATAATAAAACATAAAACAAATACAATTAACAGACAAAACAAAAAAATCAAAAATTTATCAAAACAACTTAACCTAAAAAATAGCCTAAAAAATAGCCTAGAACCAATCCACTCATCAAAACAACAACATAACCTAAAAAATAGCCCAGAACCAACCCACACCTCTAACAATAATAAATTCATAAACTTAACTAAAACAGAATTTACTGAAAAAGAAAAAATAATAATAACAAACTCCTTCAAATATAACCTACCTAACTTCAACAAAAAACAAATAATAAAAAACTTAATAGTTGACACAGAATCTAACATCCACAAAATTACCCACCAAAATACTGAACACATAAGAAATAACATTAATAATAAAATTAACCTAATAAAAACGGAAAAAAACAAAAAAACGGAACAATATATTAATAAAAAAGAAATTATAAAACTCAGAGAAAAACTAGAAAACAACGATTACTTAATATTAAAATCAGATAAAACAAATACTCCAGTAATAATAGAAAATACCAAATATATCGATTCAATGACTAACTACATAAAAGAAAACAAATACGAACAAATCCCAGACCCAACTAACAAATACCTTATTACAATAAAAAACTTAATAGTCACTCACCGTAACACCCTAAACTATAACAATAAATTAAAATACCACACAAGATTATACCCATTTAAACCATGCGCACCCGTATTATCAGGGATACCTAAAATCCATAAACCAAACACACCATTCAGACCACTAATAAATTTCACAACAGCACCATCTTACATAATCGCAAAAATCCTAGACAAAATCCTAAGGTCTAAAATACACATCAACAACACATACAATATAAAAAATGGATACGAATTAATTAATAAAATAAAAACGATAAAAACAAACAGCAACACAAAAATAATAAGTTATGACATAACTAACATGTACCCTAGTATCCCAATAGAAGAAACCATAGAAATAATAAAAAACAAACTGATACACAATAACGAAAAAAGTAACATAATAGATAGTATCATTACGCTAACCAAACACATATGTAACCAAAATTACTTCCAATTTAACAATAAATATTATAAACAAACAACAGGTCTCCCCATGGGTTCACCCATTTCATCTGTCATGTCAGAAATATATTTACAACACTTTGAACAAATAATAATTAAACCTATAATAAACACACACAATATCTTACTATGGACAAGATATGTAGACGATATACTTGTAATATACCAACCTACCATTCACAACGAACACCTCATAATATTAAACAAACTAAATACATACAACGAAAACATACAATTCACCGTTGAAACAGAAATAAATAGAACAATCAACTTCCTCGACATTACTTTAAATATAAATGATAATAAAATAGAAACTACAGTATACAGGAAACCTACTTCCAACAACACCACAATACACTACAAATCTAACCACCCCTGGACACACAAAATTAACACTTACAGTAACATGATAAATAAAGCAATAAAATACACACAGGATAACAAACAAAAATTAAATGAAGAATTAGATACCATTACAAAAATAGCAATAGAAAATGGATACAACAAACACATTATAAAAAATATATACAATAAATTCACAAAAAAACCTAACCTCAACACAACACTACAACCGGAACACGAAAACAATAAAAATAAAAAAATCTACCTAAAATATAAATATACCAATAACAAAATAGAAAAAATAACGAATATATACAACAAAGAATACTACACTCCAACTTACAAACCAAACAACAAAATAATAAAATATCTTAGTAACAAAAACCACATAACAAATTCAGAAAATCATAACCTATCAGGAATCTACAAAATCACTTGCAACAACTGTAACGCCTTTTACATAGGAAAAACATCCAGAACGTTTAAAATAAGATTTGAAGAACATTATAGAGCATTCAAAAATAAAAATTCTAAAGTATCAAATGTTGCAGCACACCTAATTTCCCATAAACACGAAATTACAAATTACGAAAATAACCTAACCATACTGGAAATAAATAACAACCCAATAGAACTAAACTCACTAGAAAAATACCACATTTATAAAAACATACACAACAACTTAATGAATTTACAAACAACATATACAGAAGACATACTATACAGAAACCTCATACACACAGATCAAGAAATAGTGCGCGTAACTTCTACAAACACCGGCTTCACGGACATAGCATCCACAGCAGAGAACAATCAGTGATTCGACAATGGTCAAAGACCGAAAGGTGCCTCATCACTCAAGGTAAAATTATTGCACTTAATGGTGGATAAAATTACTCAAAATTGGTAATTTATTAACTTCATAAAGTCAGTGCAACGGATAAACAATGGATAATATTAAATATCAGGAATTTAATACCTACCAAGGTAAACAACTGTACCGTAAATATATTAACCTCAAAATCAAACTCCAGAATTGCATCAACAAAATACAATTTAATAAAAAATGCCTAACTCTTAATATAACACCAAAATACGCAAAATTACACATAAAAAATAAACAAAACACTATTATCAATAAAGCAACAAAAATAGCAGAATCACACATTATTAAACAAAACATTAAAGCTGCCTACCACAAAAAAAGCCAAATCAATTTACAACTATACACTACCAATTTGGAATTAATGAAAACTTTTGACACTCTCACACCTATTATTCACGAAAAAATACAACAAATTATAATAAAACATAAAACAAATACAATTAACAGACAAAACAAAAAAATCAAAAATTTATCAAAACAACTTAACCTAAAAAATAGCCTAAAAAATAGCCTAGAACCAATCCACTCATCAAAACAACAACATAACCTAAAAAATAGCCCAGAACCAACCCACACCTCTAACAATAATAAATTCATAAACTTAACTAAAACAGAATTTACTGAAAAAGAAAAAATAATAATAACAAACTCCTTCAAATATAACCTACCTAACTTCAACAAAAAACAAATAATAAAAAACTTAATAGTTGACACAGAATCTAACATCCACAAAATTACCCACCAAAATACTGAACACATAAGAAATAACATTAATAATAAAATTAACCTAATAAAAACGGAAAAAAACAAAAAAACGGAACAATATATTAATAAAAAAGAAATTATAAAACTCAGAGAAAAACTAGAAAACAACGATTACTTAATATTAAAATCAGATAAAACAAATACTCCAGTAATAATAGAAAATACCAAATATATCGATTCAATGACTAACTACATAAAAGAAAACAAATACGAACAAATCCCAGACCCAACTAACAAATACCTTATTACAATAAAAAACTTAATAGTCACTCACCGTAACACCCTAAACTATAACAATAAATTAAAATACCACACAAGATTATACCCATTTAAACCATGCGCACCCGTATTATCAGGGATACCTAAAATCCATAAACCAAACACACCATTCAGACCACTAATAAATTTCACAACAGCACCATCTTACATAATCGCAAAAATCCTAGACAAAATCCTAAGGTCTAAAATACACATCAACAACACATACAATATAAAAAATGGATACGAATTAATTAATAAAATAAAAACGATAAAAACAAACAGCAACACAAAAATAATAAGTTATGACATAACTAACATGTACCCTAGTATCCCAATAGAAGAAACCATAGAAATAATAAAAAACAAACTGATACACAATAACGAAAAAAGTAACATAATAGATAGTATCATTACGCTAACCAAACACATATGTAACCAAAATTACTTCCAATTTAACAATAAATATTATAAACAAACAACAGGTCTCCCCATGGGTTCACCCATTTCATCTGTCATGTCAGAAATATATTTACAACACTTTGAACAAATAATAATTAAACCTATAATAAACACACACAATATCTTACTATGGACAAGATATGTAGACGATATACTTGTAATATACCAACCTACCATTCACAACGAACACCTCATAATATTAAACAAACTAAATACATACAACGAAAACATACAATTCACCGTTGAAACAGAAATAAATAGAACAATCAACTTCCTCGACATTACTTTAAATATAAATGATAATAAAATAGAAACTACAGTATACAGGAAACCTACTTCCAACAACACCACAATACACTACAAATCTAACCACCCCTGGACACACAAAATTAACACTTACAGTAACATGATAAATAAAGCAATAAAATACACACAGGATAACAAACAAAAATTAAATGAAGAATTAGATACCATTACAAAAATAGCAATAGAAAATGGATACAACAAACACATTATAAAAAATATATACAATAAATTCACAAAAAAACCTAACCTCAACACAACACTACAACCGGAACACGAAAACAATAAAAATAAAAAAATCTACCTAAAATATAAATATACCAATAACAAAATAGAAAAAATAACGAATATATACAACAAAGAATACTACACTCCAACTTACAAACCAAACAACAAAATAATAAAATATCTTAGTAACAAAAACCACATAACAAATTCAGAAAATCATAACCTATCAGGAATCTACAAAATCACTTGCAACAACTGTAACGCCTTTTACATAGGAAAAACATCCAGAACGTTTAAAATAAGATTTGAAGAACATTATAGAGCATTCAAAAATAAAAATTCTAAAGTATCAAATGTTGCAGCACACCTAATTTCCCATAAACACGAAATTACAAATTACGAAAATAACCTAACCATACTGGAAATAAATAACAACCCAATAGAACTAAACTCACTAGAAAAATACCACATTTATAAAAACATACACAACAACTTAATGAATTTACAAACAACATATACAGAAGACATACTATACAGAAACCTCATACACACAGATCAAGAAATAGTGCGCGTAACTTCTACAAACACCGGCTTCACGGACATAGCATCCACAGCAGAGAACAATCAGTGATTCGACAATGGTCAAAGACCGAAAGGTGCCTCATCACTCAAGGTAAAATTATTGCACTTAATGGTGGATAAAATTACTCAAAATTGGTAATTTATTAACTTCATAAAGTCAGTGCAACGGATAAACAATGGATAATATTAAATATCAGGCATATATATATATATATATATATATATATATATATATATATATATATATATATATATATAGGAATTTTTTGGACTTGATAGGAGACTGACAGACTTACCTAAAGGCAATAGTCCAAAACTGTAATCTCTTGGAAATAAGCACATATATAAAACACTTTTATATATATATATATATAGGAATTTTTGGACTTGATAGGAGACTGACAGACTTACCTCAAGTCTGTCAGTCTCCTATCAAGTCCAAAAATTCCTAAATAAGCTTTAAGCTCTACTAGAACTAATCTAAATATATATATATATATATATATATATATATATATATATATATATATATATTTAATCTGTGCATCTGTGTCATCTGATTTCTACTCTACACAATCTGTGATTACAACTTATATTTATTTTATTTCATTCTCTCATATTTCTTTTTGTGTTTTCTCTTCGATTGACAAAGACCACTGTGTGGTTGAAATATATCATTGTTTAAGTGCTTTTATGTGTTTCTATTTCAAGACTACAGTGTGGACTCTTACCAAGGTAAGTCTGTCAGTCTCCTAGTCCAAAAAATCTATATATATATATATATATATATATATAGTGATATTTCACATTGTCCATTGCACTGACTTTATGAAGAAAACGACGACTACATAATATTAAACTCAGATAAAACAAACACACGAATAATAATTGAAAATACCGAATATACCAATTCAATGACAAACCACATAGAAGAAAATAAATACGAACAAATCCCAGACCCAACTAACAAATACCTTAATACAATAAAAAACGTAAGTCACACACAGAAATATCCTAAACTATAACAATAAAAATACCACACAAGAATTTACCCATTCAAACCATGTGCACCAATATTAACAGGTATACCTAAAAACCACAAACCCAATACATCATTTAGACCACTAATAAATTTCAAAACAGCACCATCAAACATAATCCCAAAAATACTAGACAAAATAATAAGATCTAAAATACAAATCAACAACACATACAATATAAAAGATGGATACGAATTAATTAATAAAATATAAAAAACATAGAAACAAACAACACAAAAATAAGAAGTTATGACATAACTAACATGTACCCTAGTATCCCGATAGAAGAGACCATAGAAATAATAAAAAACAAACTAATACACAATAACGAAAAAGAAAACACAATAAATAGTATTATTACACTAATCAAACACAAATGTAACCAAAATTACTTCCAATTTAACAATAAATACTATAAACAAACAACTGGATGCCCCATGGGATCACCCATATCATAAGTCATGTCAGAAATATATATTTTGAACAAATAATAATTAAACCTATACTAAGATAGATAATATATATAGATAGATAAGATACGTAGATTATATACTTGTAATATACCAACCTACCATTAACAACAAACACATCATAATACTAAACAAATTAAATACATATAACAAAAACATACAATTCACCTTCGAAACAAAAACAAACAGAAAAATTGACTATCTTGACATTACATTAAACATAAATAATAATAAAATAGAAACTACAATACACAGAAAACCCACTTACACGGTTACTGCTTGGCCCCACCTTTTGTTCACGTACGGGGTATTACTGTATATAATTATAGTGTACACATATTTCCTAGGTCTTCAAGTTAAGAAAAAATCATAGATTATTTATACTAGGTTGCATCACTGACTTACTCTTACTCTCTTTAGGTTTTATAAGTTTAGTGTTATTACTAAAAAATACAAAAGATATGATGAAGAATAAAAAAGACCATCTTGTCAAATTTTATGGACATTAGGCTAAAATATAATGCTAATGCACAAATTTAATTACCTGGGGAATCTGCTCTATTTGGATGGTGCAGCCTCATTTCTGATTCCCCTTCATCCTCGGGACTCGCTCCAGGTGTATCCCCTCCACTCCCTGATAATTTCCTTGGTCTACCCCGTTTTCTTTTCGGTGCAGTTAATGCTGAACCTAAAAGTGGATTAGCTGCCATTGGAGGTAACGCACGTTTTGGCTGCGTAAGATGAATCCTATGCAAGTGAGGAGGAGGTGGTGGCGGTGCTGATGAATTCAATAAGGAAGACGCTATTGAAGGAAGATCACATCTGAACAAACAAATCAAAATGTATGTCAAATTTCATACATTTTTTTTATTAAAAATCTCTTGAAGTTTACAAAAATTATTTATAAACAGACACAGAAGAATGGATAAATCCATACAAGTCTTTGCATTTTGTTTGTTGTCTTCTTTTAGAATGATTTCTCATAACAAGGATTTTTCACTTGGAAGTTAATAAATCACTTGAATAATAATATATTGAATTTCTTGAATTTTGACACCGTTACAGAAGGGGATGGATTAAAGAGTGACAAATAAGAGAATTCACAAATTTACAAAATTTAAAGTTCGGATAGTCAAACTATTGGTAAAGTGATTAATATATTTAAGTTGATTAATATATTTATATGATTACATTCTTCGCTTTAGCATTTTACTGCTGACGTCTTCAAACAACAAAAACCAAATTGATATATTTGTAAATACAGAGACAATGATGAAATTGTTATTCATAATCACTGAAAATTCTGCCAGAGGCCCTAGATATCAAGCGTAATTAACAGAAACTTCAAAAATCATGATCACAAACAATAGAAATTCTCTACTTGTATCACATTGTCAGCTTCATTCAATAACCAATTATAATAATTAAACAAAATCAAGTCGAATAATTTGAAATATTTGTTTTAGCCATGAGTTTTTTATATGTGTGATCGCCTTGACAAAGTACAAATCCATGTAAACAAATATCCCAAAAATTAAAAAAAAGAAATAAAAACAAGATTACACAAAAAAGCAATATAAAAATCTAATTAAAGAAATAATAAATGTCCTAAACATTCCATATACAAATTATTCAAGATATACACTCAGGATACCTAACCTAGCCATTTGAGACCCCCCCCCTTATCAAATACAGTGTAAAAATGTATTCATTAGAAATACACAAAACAATAACTACAATTATAAAATAACATGACCCAAAATAACACTGATACAGACATGTAACGTATGTTAGACTACTTGTTTTTTGTTATGTTTTTTTGGATACTATGAGGATATGTTAGAACTGTATCTGTTCCCTCAAATTGATGACATAAAAACGGGAAAATGTATAAATGTAACTTTGACTATCCCAACACAATACAATCTGATTGATGGAGCAACAAGCTCTCAAATAAAAATTTAGTGGTTTGATAGAGGCGTGTAACCACTCAGGCACCTGGATTTAATTCTTTTTTCAATTCCTACTATAAGTTCACACTCTATATATATTTACTAGCTTATCTGTCACATGTTGTTGCAATATCAAAATAAATGAATCTCAAGAAAACTCCTTACGAGAAAATTAAATATGAATTAGATCATTTTTATGAAAATAGATTGCCTATTTATATATAACAGGGGAAATATAACAAAATGTCGTTTTTATTATATTTTTTTATTAGAATGATTTTGGATAACTACATCTCCCAATACGATTCTTATCCACTTTTAAATTTAACAAAGAAATAAATTCTTAAATTCTATCTTGTATTCAATCTTAATGAAAAACAACCTATGATAATATATATGAAATCATTAGGCAGCATAGATTACTAAATTTCAATACTTTTAGAATTTCAGTATAAAACTAATAAAATAATTTGTACTTTTCTCAAAACAAAACAATTCAGTCTAATTCTATATCTATTAGAATCACATAATACGTTAACACAAAAATAGAATCCATTCAATTCATATATTCAATCCATTATTCAATTCACATATTTATTAACTTTTAAATTGAAGACATCTATTTAAAATCATTTCAAACAATCTTCAGTAAATAAACTAAAATAACCTTCATTGTTAAACACCTGTTATGCAAACCGACGTTATTATCCTCCGTTGTGGCCTCACCCGGATTATAATTGAATAGAACTTGGAGTGCCATTAGTGTATGTAATATGATCTTTTAAAAATATTTATTTTAAATAACTACAGAGCAAGTAACATTTTTTTGTTTCTAAACCATTTGGTAATAGAATAAACTGATTTTCTAGTTTACCTATCCTAGACAGTCCCACATATAAATGTCCATGTGAGAAACAGTTAGAGCGCAAATCAATACCAACATATTGAAATGTTTAGCCTTGAGCCTTATTAATATTAATAGCAAACGAAACTTTAATGGAGGAATTGAAGTCTCTTAAACTGGAATAGTAAATCATTAGGAGTTATGATTTTTAGGTGTACTGGGTATAAAAGCAATTTCTTCTGCTACTGATCCAGTAAGATTAGCCTTGATAACATTACTACGACTAATTTTAATTGCATTCTTGTACTGTTACATAATTTGGTGGATTTAAATTATGTAATTAAACTATAGAAACTATGACTTAAAGTTGTAAATTATGTGATGGAAAGCCAGCAAGATTAAGCAAATTTAAAAATTCTTGTGGATAGTGATCAGTTACTTTTGTACTCACAGCAGCATTAATTGATCAATACTCCTTATTTTCTCATCTTACCTGATCTAAAATACAGTAGAGTCTCAATAATTAGCGGTAGATGGGACCGATACTCCATTGGATTACCAAAAACTCAAAATTTGTTCCTGTACACGGAATTAAATACATAGAAATACGTTCCTGTACATTAGACAAAGTACGTTTTAATGAACCGAAATACTATAATTAGGAATCCTAAAAATATGTCTATAGAACTTCATATGAACATTTCATGGAAGCCAGACTCGTATCCTTTGCACACCGTATTGATATAGGCTAAACATTTCTTGAAAGCACAACTCATTTTCTTTGCATACCGTATTGATATGAACATATCTTCTAAGCCAGACTCATCTGCTTTGCATTCCGTATGGCTAAAAACATATTTTGGAGGCCCAAATTATCATTTTCCTTCAAATAGATAAATTAGGCTCAAATAGAAATAGGCTCAAATTTAACGGAAGCTCGAAAAATCGGGACTCGGGTTATCTAGACTCTGTTTATTAATTTCAGATGCTGATACGTTTTGTGGTATTATAATAGCTCTTTCACAAAGCCATGTGTATGGTTTCTGTGAAAGACCATTGATGTAAGATTAGGCATTAGAAATAAGAACAGTAATAGTTGTTACAATATTACCTAATTTTGAATTGACAGATTAAATGCCACCATCATTTGGCATCATTCCATTACCTTCACCAAGTAGGTGAAATGGAAATTCCGTGTTTCCTCCTTTAAGATTTACTGTCATATTTGTTCTTAATGTAATATAGGAACTGATCTCCATATTGGTAATGATTTTAGACATGCTTTATTATATCAACCCATGTTCCTTTAGTTATTGAGTCATTTGAAATAATGTATTGTATTTTCTAGCATTATCAAGGAAATGTTTTGATATGGGATGCAATCTTAAAATTAATTTTTTTAAAGATTCAGGTGGTTTATCAAACTGTGGTAAAGACATTTTACCTCCTGCACAGCACATACCAGATGATTCATATTTACATTTTCTGGCGTTGCAATGATTGCAAATTTTATCCATTGAGCCAATTTGTACATGTATTGAATTGATATAGTATAAATGAGCTTAATATTCAAATGCAGCTATTAACGTAGTAGCATGCCTATTATGCATAGAACGAATATGCTGGTTCTCAGAGCTTTGTAAACGTTGAGAAGAAGTATGTATTCGTTGTTTTAACAACAGCATTTGTTTACTGGATTTATTTCATGCGATCGACTATTTGCAACATTTGTTCCTCCTTTCGAGAGACAAGATTCACAATCCTTAAAGCTTTCATTTTGTCAAACAACTACCTTACATCTAGCATTTGATGTTTTTCAAAACAAATGAGATTTTGGGATTAAAAATGAAACATTTTGTTATAATATTTTTAAAGACTCCACATTTTTTGTATACTCAATGACACACAAAAGCAAAAATATATATTGATTAATTCAAACACAAATACACACAAAAACAAATCCAAATAATAAGAATCAATATTAAATATTTGTGTGTTAGTATAATTTTGTTATATTTTTTAAATGAAATATTTTGTTACAATATTTGTAAACACGCAATATTTTTAGTACACCCAATAACACACAAATGTAAAAATATATGTATATTGATCAACACAAACACAAATGCACACAAAAACAAATGAATAATCGTTCACCAATCTTAGCTATTTAAAGTTTGTCTATAAAAAAAAAGATAAAATTTTGTTATGGCAACAGTAAATTCAGTCGCCACTGGCCGAAGCTATGCATGTATCATAGTGCCAGTCACAGAACGCTATTCCTACACCAAGTGGTCCCTATTATGGCAATGTACTCTATTTTTTTCACAACGCATTTTAAAAATTGTTCTTTATACAGCCTATAACATTCCACATATAATAAAGAATCTTCCTTTAAAATTTCAAAACAATCGGTCAAGTAGTTTTTGAGAGTTTTGTGAACAAACGCTGTTTATTTTTACAATAGTAAGATATTTTGTTCAAATTTTCAATCATTAATGAAAATACTTTTAATTCATCCGCTCAAGTTCATTTAGATTTTATTAAAACTTGTAGTGGATGACACCTGCTAAAATTTTTTTCAAATGTTAATTCATTAAATTTAATTGTTTTAATAATTAATTTTCCTTTCTTTTTAACGACTTAATATTCTGATCCGATCATATGTAAATACATATTTATATTAATTGTAATTCTTTAATAAAAAGTAACTAAAATAATTTTTGTTTGTTTACTCAAGTAGGAATTTAGTTTAATTATTTTTAATATATTACTGATCAGGTTTATATCAAAAATATTCTCTATGTAAAAAGATCCAGAATCTGCAATACTTGAAAAAATTATTCAATGCAGCTAGAGCAACTTTAACTCTATTGTAATTAAGCCCTTTGATGTCCGTCATGCCATAAAGAGAGCTCACATGAAAGAAATCTAACATTTTCTTTTTTGGTGTAACAGTAATTGTAATATGAAACACTTAAACAATGATATGCTTTTAACAAAAACACTTTTAAGTGCTTTTATGTGTTTCTATTTCAAGACTACAGTGTGGACTCTTACCAAGGTAAGTCTGTCAGTCTCCTAGTCCAAAAAATCTAAATAATCTTTACCAACCAAAACTAAAGTAATTGTAATATCTATGACAGATATACTTATTGATGTCTAAAATCAAAGACAGTTTTTATTACTTTGTTTATCCCATCACATTTCAACAAATATCATCAACATAAAACATTTTTACAAATAAATTCAACTTACCTCTCTTCGTTAACCTCTGTGAGACCTTTGATACGAAGAGACTCGGCAACTTTAAGGAAAGCCGTCAAACGATCCTGATCCACACTTACTTCACCACGATACATAAAGTCTAAAAGAGATCTCATGTCTGCATATGGTACATCTTTTAATATCACAATTGGGTGCTTGTCTGGGTGGCCCACAAACAAGGCCTGCAAAAACAAAATTTTTTCTTTCATTTAACTGGTTTTATAAAACCTAAATTTTTATTCGATAGTATAAGAAACTACTTATTGAAGACTTATTTAGACTAAATTTTAAAAAGCATAAAAGAATTCAAAAATATGTCAAGTTGCTAAAGATTAGTCAAAAGCAATTTTACATTTTCATTTTTTACATATACAGTAATACTTCGACTTATGCTATCCCGTCTTACGCAATTCCCATGTTACGCAGTTTTAAATCATGCTGTCCAAGTAACACAGAAACTGGAATGTTCTGGAAGAAAATGCCTAAAACAACTTTTATAGCACATAAGGAGAAAATATTTCCATGTTTCAAGGCCGTCAAAGACCGATATTGACAGTGATGGTTGGTGCAAATACAGCTGGTGACTATAAGTTGAGACAGTTTATCGGTCAGAAAATCCAACAGCATTAAGAAATGTTTCTAAAGCTAGCTCTCCCATGATTTGAAAGTCGAATCGGAAGGCTTGGTTAACAGCTTCCCTTTTTGAGGACCGGTTTGGTCATCATTTCATACCTCAGGCCGAACGTTATTGTCGCCCTAAAAAATTCTTTTTTTAAAAATATTCCTATCAATTGACAATGCACCTGGTCATCCTCCTACTACTTTTAACTAATTTCGACACATGCGTGTAAGTGATATTTTTGCTACTAAACACAAATAATTTCCTTCACCCAATAGATCAGGGAGTAATCAAAACATTTAAAGCTTATTACACAAGATCATTTGCGCATCTGCATGAAGCTATGAGACAGAACGAGCTCTCTGTTGAAGATTTTTGGAAGCAATTCAATAGTTTAGATTGGACGATCTAGGAATGAAATTTCACAAAAAACTTTGAATGGCATTTGGGAAAAGGTGTGTTATTTTATTTTGCCACTGAAACTCAAGCGGAATCAGTGCTAGAGTCAGATGAAATTGCTGATGTGATTGAGGAAGGTGTCGGTTTTGCCAAGCAACTAAATTTAGAAGTGGATAGTGATGACGTTCAAGAACTGCTGGATTTACACAACCAGGAGCTGACAATTAATTGATGAGCTCATAGAAATGCATGCCCCCAGAGCAGGACCTTAAAAACGCAGATTATTTATAACCAGATGACGTAGAAGATGAAATGATGGTTAGAAACATGACAAAATGCCTTAGATTAATTTAGTTAGTCTTAAAAACTTTGGAAAACATAGACTTTAATTATACCCAGACTTACACGGCTATCGCTCGGTCCCACCTATACCGTACATACAGGGTATAAGTGTATTACTCTTTCAAAAACATCTACAAAGTATTAGAATGGGTTTGGTTTAAAAAAAATAACTTTCTTAACCCTACGGTCAAATGCAACAAGGTTATATATAGTAATTTATTTCATTTTAGTCATTTTTAGTTTGATTGTGATTGTGTGCGGCAAGAATTTAATAATTAGTTTACAACCGATTGAGGCGATACCATCAGCGTATATTCTAGTATCAGATGATTCATCAATCGCATGAAGAGTATTGTATCAAGCCTGACTTTACTTGCTAATGACTGGCATTATAAAAAGACTTATGATAAAAGTCCCCTATCAATTAAATCAAATCCAAATTTATTAATAAAGGTCACAATTTTTTCTACATGAAACAAGTACAGATACTTAAGTAAAACAACAATTTTCTAAAAGACTTGTTAACTAGAAACTGTAATTCACTCTACACTTTTGCTGCCTGCAAAGATATAGCTTACCAGCTACCAGCAATATAAAACTTCATAAGCAGTGGGAGGCTACTTGCTTTACATTCATATCTATACATGGACCTATTTTTTTCTGAAGTAATTTAGTTTTTTAACCTCATACCTATACCTGGTTTCTTGCACAAGTTTTCATTTTGGATACATATGACTGTTTTAGGGACTACCTTGATTTTTATCAGCTGAGACTTTTAGTGTTCATAATTTAGGCACAGTTGATTAAGTGAAAATCACCATTGTAGAGACTACAGAGAGTTCAACAGTACAACTGTTCCATTCTACCTATCAGCTACCTCACTCCTAACATCATAGAAATAAAAGGCCTCATTCCAGAGGATATTTGAAGAAATTATATTTATTTTATTTAATTAATTGAAATAATATTTACAGTAATTTATATTTATAAACCATATAGGACCATAAATTTTGGTTTTTAAAATTACAACTCCAGTCTTATCATTATTTTAATTTATGTTTAAACAATTGTAATTGTTTTGGGGTGAAAATAGATTTATGTAATAAAATAAAAGATTTTCAGGTTATGAACAGGTTTTGTTTGCGTGCAAAAGAGAATGTGTTAATGAATTACTACCACACGAACTATCAATTGCTTGTCAAGTTTAATTCCTTGAATATTGTATTTAGCAAAGTTTCAGCAAGATAATTGCAATCATTTTGTATAACACTCTTTACTGAGTCTAACTTTACTTCTAAATACTGCTTCTGAAGAGTTTCTAAGTCTTTTCCTGTTAGAATTATTTTCAAGATTAAATAATATACACTAATTACAGGAATAATTTTTTGAATAATACACTCAAAGCTTTTCGTTGGTTGACATTACCAACATCCTCAGGAATTACTAATGAGGAATTACTGATTATATATATATATACTGATTATATATATATATATATATATATATATATATATATATACTAATCAGTAATCCCCTGAGGATGTTGGTAATGTCAACCAACGAAAAGCTTTGAGTGTATTATTCAATAAATTATTCCTGTAATTAGTGTAAAGAGTTACTAAACCGCTGATCAGATCGCCATGAAACTTTGGGAAATTGTTGAGTACATTCCTGGGAAGGTTTTTGGCATAGTAAGACTTAAGGTCGTAACCAGGGAGCACATGACACCTCCCCAAACCAATTCATTTTATCAGAAAAGTATTAACCTATAAAACAGTGCTAGATTTTTAGCAAAACAGCTTCCCGACGACAAATTTTTTTTAACATGTATTTTTAATGTAATAAAATAGGATATAAAATATGATCTTCTATCTTATCTTATCCTAAGACATTTCATTGAATTTATTCCAAATTTCTGATGCTAAGCAACACTTAACCAATTTAAAATAATTACACATAGAATGCACAGAAAGAATTTTATTTTAGTTTCAGAAGTATAACGAAATAGCAATCTTATGACCGCAAAAAATCACCCTTATTATAAACACTATTAATAATGTTTCATAAATACTTTTGGTTTTAAATTGAAATTAATTCATCCAAGAAAGAGAATCATTTTAATACCAATATTATTAATTAAATAAATAAAACATTTTGACTACAAATAATTTTGTTATGCAATTCCTAATCAACATTTCGATTGCAAATTAATCATTTTCAGAGAAGTTTGTTACAGTAATAGATCTCAATATATATTACAATAATAATAAAGTGATTATTGTTGTAAGCTGAAGAAGACTGAATTTCAATAGAATGGTGCATTAGGATTTACGCAAAGAAATGTATTTCTGGTCAAGAACTTTTATCAGTATATTAGATGCCACAGTTGCGGTTAGTTGTTAATATTATAAATAAATATTTGTAAATGAATATATTACCTGGAAGTAAGGACTGCATGCTGAGAGGACCATTTTGTGTGCTCGCAAAAACTGACCCTCTACCGCGAGCGTTACATCTACAAATGCTTCATCATGAAGTAACTGGTCAAAAACAGACAGCAAATTGGATTGGTGGTTATTCCACCGCAAACAAAATCTTTGTGACGTTAACGCCATGATGCTGTAACAGATTACCAGTCATTCGCACGATAAAGCCTGAAACAAATTAATATTGATTTTTAAAACAGCAATTTTAGGTCAGACTTGAAAAAACTTTAAAATTAGTAATAGCATGTTACAAGGTATTGTAATACAATACTAAAAGTATGCCATAAAACATGCACATTCCCATTTGAAAATAATAGTGCGTTATAAATTTTTAAAACTTCAATTGCATTTTTTTTAGATATTAAAAATTACTTGTAGTTATCAGAAATCCTATACCAGATAAATGTTTTAACCTTATCACCTAATAGGTAGAAAATAATTTCTTATTCAGCACTTTTATTTAAATGTTAAATAGCAACCCTGTTTAATTAAAATGATGCTTCAATTTACAATGTAACAGTATGCCATGTCTGCTAAGAATGGGAAATGCCATCCCCTTTTAAAACCTCTTTCAACATTCTTTACTTTATATTCACCAGTTCTTATAAAAAAAACTATTTTTATCATAAATATAGAATATTAACACATACATATAACTAAAAACAACAAATAAATTTTCTAAGGTAACTATGTTGAGTGATAAAATTCTAGAACTTGTGTCAGAAACTCAGAAAAATAAAGCCTCTTGGCACAGACTTAACTAGCGCCCAGCCAAGATACACACAACTTTTGTCTGGTAGTTCCATCAACTCCCGAGTCAATGAATTGAGCTAAAGCTAATGTACTTAAAAAAATTATTATTTGTTATCCATCTATGCTTATTAAGCATCGATTGAATTTAAAATGTTTAATTACTTCATAAAATTGATAATCTAAATATTGGAAGAAATATATATTATTCAGCAGAGATTTTTATTTACCTGTTCCAACCACAAGCAAATTAATTAAGTGTATCAGTACACCTATCAATCAAAAAAAAATCTTTAGCATCATTGCAAGTTTTATTCATTAACAGAAAATATATGTGATAGCTGGGAACAAAGAGATTTTGCAGAAATAATTGTTTAACAAACAATGGCAATAATAAGATCCAAGTAATTTTGATAGATGAAATTAAATTAACAAAAGATATTCTATCAAATGGGAATTGAATTGAAGTATATGGTGATTGCTAATTAGAATTCCACCAAGCATCTTAGTAACTAACTATATTTTATTACGTATTTATTTCTTGGTTTGACTGATGATTATTTGTCAGATAGGCTGTTTCGTTAGAACGAGTTGTTTATGTTTTGTGTGTTGTTTTTTGCTTTAAATCTTAAATTTCAGTTATTTAGATTTAATTTTTATTTTTAATTTTGTTTTATATATATATATATATATATATATATATATATAATGGTTAAAGACATTTTAGGAACTGATTCAATAAGAGATATATTGTTTCTAGACATTGACAGTAAAAGCTATCGAAGCCAAGGTTTAACAGAATGAAAGCACGAATTACCCGATTTTAGATTCAGATTTAGACTAACATTTTTTAGCTTTAAAATAATATATAACCTGCAATATTTTTTTTTCATTTCCATATATTAGTGTAGTGTACTGATATTCCCAAAATATATGTAGTGAAGCTCAGTATTGCTATTTTATTTATTTTACTTTTTTATATATTTTTTAAAGGGCCTTACTCTGATCTGTATACAAAACTAATCAATTTATATTTATAGCCTATATTTCTTTAAACCTTGTTTCATCGTTTTAAGAACTTGAGTAATATACCCTGTAAATATGATATTACATTTTAGGTTAGCATTCAGGTTATTTCAAATTTTAAAAATTTACCTCGAAGTTATGGTGACCAATATTTTAAACCACCTGTTTCTTGTTTTGAACGTATTTTTGAGTAATTTATTAAGATTGAGCCTACCCTTCTTTGAATTAAATTTTGTAACTGCTATCTTACAATTTAAAATATATAAATTCGACATTCATCATATATGTACAGTAATGGAAATGAAATTTAACAATAGTTTAACATTACTCATAGTTGTAGAAATTAAAACATTTTACTCTAAATCTTATTTCACATTTGTTTATTCAAACAAACACACTAGTATAATAAAACAGATTAGTATCGATGATGATATAGTAGCCCAGTATTGATGAAGGTGACATTATCATTGAAACTAGTCTGTTAGTTTCAATAAACTGGTATATTTGTTTCATTAAACTAATGTGTAGTGAGATTTAGAGTAAACTATTTAAATTTTTACCCCTGTTAATTGTTTTCACTAGCTAAGCTCTACTCAACTTAATAACATTACTCATGTTTTATTTCACATGCCAGATTTACATTTAAATTTTTTTATAACTAAATCCATCATACTTGGACATATTGTATTTATACTGTAATATAGGTATATATAGGAATGTAGTATAACATAGCACGCCATTTAGAATTATTTTATACAGGACCATTTGCAAATTGAAGTTATGTTTTTCTTGGTATTTTGTAAAGCAATGATTTAAATAATTTAAACTATAATTTAGTGTTTAACACTTGAAATAACAAATTAATTTAAAAGGAACATTCTAAAGACTGTAAATTTCAGAGTTCATGAAAATGAAAAAATGGAATAGGCCTATATTTCTGTCAAAACTGAAGTTTTTAAAAGCAAAGAATTTGCCTCGCAAGGCTATTTTACTGATAGACAAAGCACTAACCCTCTCAATAAAAATCAACTGTGCTCTGAGGATATCCATGCTCTTTATCTTCCAGCAAATGTTACGTGGCTAATTCAGCCAATGGATCAATATGTTCTAGAATGTATGAAAAAAAACACACGTTACCTTTTATAATTTCTCTTGGAAGCAACTAAAGGAGAAGAAAGCATTGTAGGCATTCTAAAAACAAATTCCAGTTAAGGGAGTTGTATAAGGAATAACCAAAACATGGAATAAAATATATAAAAGAAAACATCAAGTAATTCTTGGAATAAAATCCTGAGCCATAATGAAACTGTGGATCGTGTTATTAATCCACAAGAAGAAACAGATTTGACATTTCTTATCAACAAACTTCCAGGTTGTTAAAATTCAGATGTGGACAATTTGAGATACCAGATGTTCTGATTATTGAAATGGTACAAAAAACTACTAAAGGCAGAAGGGAGAATAAAGCTCTAAAGGTTCAACCAAGACAGTACTAGAAAAGAAAAATTAGCCACAATGAATAAACTATTGCCTTGGTAACTACACTAAGGCTATGTTGAACAGACACCACGCTAATATATGTGCTTCTGCTAAGATATCTACATGACACCATAGCACAAAAATGATAAGCAAACGCAAAGGATTCATAATTATTTTTAAAAAATTAGCAATCGTCATGAACAATGTATTCCAAATCAAAATCAATTTATGTAAGTACTGTAATTAATAAAGGGTAAATATTGAGTCTCATTTGACATTTTTTTAAAATTTTTATTGTATTAATTACTTATTTTAATGTATAGAACACAAATACCAACTTTTTTTCTGTGGAAAATAGACAAAGTTAATTTTGTTCACATTTTAAATGTTAGTCTGCAATGGCACATATAGCGTGAACCAGAATGCATTACAGTAGCTACAGCTACTAATGCCCTATGTCAAAGTCAATTTATTTCAGGTAATCGTTTACTGTAGCGGCCCCATACGATATTTTGGATTATTCTTCAAAAGCACGAAAAGGTACGATATCCACAAAAAAAAAAAATTTTTCTTTTAGGAAAGTTACTTTTTTTTACTTTAAAGTAGAGGAAATTTTTTTTGGCGGAGGCATAAGTTGTGAATAGGCGCGGATTGATACAAACGTTTCCTGTTGTCAGACTGCTGTTCACGCAAACTCTTCGCCGCAAAACTACTTACACGGACCAAACATTCACTTACAGACACTATTTCAAAACTTAAAATTTAACTTTTGGTTATAATTTTATACAACATGACTATATACCTAAATTAAAATATACCTACGAAGCATCCAGCCAGGATAGATTTGGTTATAATGTTATTCAACTTTACTATCCACCTATATTGAAATATACCTAAGAATTATTCAGTCAGGATAGATTTGGTTATAGTTTTATACAACATTACTATATACTTACATTAAAATATACCTATGAAGTGTCAAGTCAGGATAGATTTGGTTATAATTTTATTCAACATTATTATCTACCTATATTAAAGTTTACCTACGAAGTATCCAGTCAGGATAGATTTGGTTGTAATTTTCTGCTTCGGCTATATTTACCAAAATATAACCAAATCTATCCTGAATTAATACTTCGTAGGTGTATACTTTAATACAGGTAGACAGTAATGTTAGATAAAATTATGGTAAAAATGCAGAAGCCCGGCGCTATACGATATTTTGGGAAATGGTTTTAACATCATTAAATAGGACGATATCTACAAGAATTTTTTTTAAATTGACCTCGGAAAGTTACATTTTTTTCAATTTAAAGTAGCGAAAAAAATTCAGGGCTGATGTAGAAGTTGTGAATAGGCGCGGAGTGATACAAATGCTTCGTGATACAACTGTATTTCAATGTATAAAATTAAAACCAAATCTAACCTGACTTGACACTTTTTCGGTATATTTTAATATAGGTATACAGTATTTTATAAATTTAAAACCAATCTATCCTAACTGTAGAAGAATATCTACACACGTAAGGTTGCGTGACGTACCGCGGACAATGCGTACAACCTTATGCGCAGCACTGTGACGTAAGTATCACTCCGCGCCTATTCACAACTTCTACATCCGCGTTGAATTTAGTACCCTACTTTAAATTGAAAAAAAGTAACTTTCCTACTTCAATTGTAAAAACATTCTTGTGGATATCGTCCAATTTGATGGTTTTGAACAATTTCCCAAAATATCGTATAGTGCCGGAGTACTGCATTTCAACCAAAATTATTACCAAATCTATCCTGACTGGATACTTTCTAGGTATATTTTAATATAGGTAGATAGCAATATTGAATAGAAGGTAATTGTTATTTCGGCCACCTACGATATTTTGGAATATTGTTAAAAACCACCAAAAAAAAGAAGATATCCACACGAAATAATTAGTGAAAACGTAAAAATTAGTGCAAAAATGTTTTTTTCTCAGAGCCACAAGATAGGTATTAATGTACAGTTCGCGTGGCGTCACAGCAGTCTTGACAAAACAAAACGTTTGTATCACTCCGCGCCTATTCACAACTTATGCTTCCGCCGAAAAAAAATTTCCCCTGCTTTAAAGTAAAAAAAAGTAACTTTCCTAAAAGAAAAAAAAAATTTTTTGTGGATATCGTACCTTTTCGTGCTTTTGAACAATAATCCAAAATATCGTATGGGGCTGCTACAATAAACGATTACCTTATTTCAATACTAACTTAAAATGTAAATATTTAACTTTTGGTTTTAATTTTATACATTGCTATATACATTACCTATATTAAATTACACCTATGAAGTACCTAATCAGGAAAGATTTGGTTATAATTTTCTGCATCGCAATGAGTCTTAATATTTACCTAAATTACAACCAAATTCTATCATGACTGGATACTTCATAGGTATGCTTTAATATAGGTAAATAAAAATGATGTATAAAATTACAGCCAAAACTAGACATAGTGCAGTGCGCTGTAGCTACTGCGAGCCCGGTTTACGATATACATGCTATTACAGACTTGATAGGTATATTTCAATATAAATATATAAAATTGGTAATTGTTTACATTCCTAAACCGGGTCAATATTTTCATGTGAAACATTCAGAGACATGTAAAAAGGCTATTTTCATTGAAAATATTATTTTTTTGCCTAGAAACATTTTTTTTTTTAAATAAAAGTTGGGTAAATTTTCAGGTTAAAATGCAGTAGCTCGGCACCATACGATTTTTGGGAAATTGTTCAAAACCACCAATTTGGACGATATCCACAAGAATATTTTTTTAATTGAAGTAGGAAAGTTACTTTTTTTCAATTTAAAGTAGGGTAATAAATTCAGCGCGGATGTAGAAGTTGTGAATAGGCGTGATACTTACGTCACAGTGCTGCGCATAAGGTTGTATGCATTGTCCGTGGTACGTCACGCAACCTTACGTGTGTAGATATTTGAGAAACAACTTCTCCAGTTAGGATAGATTTGGTTTTAAATTTATACAATACTGTATATTTATATTAAAATATACCGAAAAAGTGTCAAGTCAGGTTAGATTTGGTTTTAATTTTATATATTGAAATTCAGTTGTAAAATCACGAAGCATTTGTATAACTCTGCGCCTATTCACTTCACTTAATTTTTATACATATATTTAAATATACTTATAAAGTCTCCAGTTAGGATAGATTTGGTTTTAAATTTATACAATACTGTATACCTATATTAAAATATACCTAAAAAGTGTCGTCAGGTTAGATTTGGTTTTAATTTTATACATTGAAATGCAGTTGCAACATCTCGAAGCATTTGTATCACTCCGCGCCTATTCACAACTTCTACATCCGCGCTGAATTTTTTACGTTACTTTAAATTGAAAAAAAAGTAACTTTCCGAGGTCAATTGAAAAAAAATTCTTGTGGATGTCGTCCTATTTGGTGGTGTTAAACCATTTCCCAAAATATCGTATTGCGCAGAGCTTCTGCATTTTTATCAATTTTCAGCACGGATGTAGCAGTTGTGAATAGGCTGCCTGCCTCGTGGAGAGATACACGACATCACAAATGTACTAACCGTTACACTTGGATAATGTATAGCTTTACGTTTTGGCATAATTTTAATGAATTAAACAAAATAAAAGTATAAAATATGAAGTATCCAGTCATGATAGATTTGGTTCTAATTGTATAAATGTAACTATTTAGGTAATGTATAAAATTAAAACCAAATCTAACGTGACTGGACACTTTTTAGGTATAATTTAATATAGGTATACAATAATGTAAAAATTTAAAACCAAATCTATCCTAACTGGAGACTTTATAAGTATATTTAAATATATGTATAAAAATTAAGCCAAAACGTTGCTTCTCAAATATCTACACACTTAAATTTGCGTGACGTACTGCTGCCGATGCGTATAACCTTATGCGCAGCACTGTGAAGTAACGAAACATTTGTATCACTCTGCGCCCATCCACAACTTCTACATCTGCGCTGAATTGTTTACCCTACTTTAAATTGAAAAAAGTAACTTTCCTAGGTTAATGAAAAAAAAATTCTTGTGGATATCGCCCTATTTGGTGGTGTTAAACCACTTTCCAAAATATCGTAGGTGGCCGAGCTTCAGCATTTTAACCAAAAAAAGTACTTTCCTCAAGGAAATAAAAAAAAAGTACTTGTGGATATCGTCCTTTTTCGTGGTTTTGAACAATTATCCAAAATCTCGTAGGTATCAGCGCTTGTAAACATTTACCCAACTAGCTTTAGGATACATTACAGTACATTTTTCTGTCTTTCCTAACATTACATTAGTACTTTCAAAATTTTGAGAAAGGTATTGTTATAAACAGGTCAGTAAAGAAGAATATTGTGTTAAGGAAAGCAGAAAAATTTGCTCAATTGTATAAAAATATTCCTAACAGAAAATAAAATGAATATATTAGGGATTTTAGCTTTAGGATATTCAATCATACTATTAAGATTTAATAAAGCTTATTTATATTAAAAATAATTTTTTGGCAAGAATTCAGCAGAAAAACCCAGCTTGTATAATTTAAAAGAATGTATTCGTATAAAGAAATTTGTAAATAAAGCAAATATTAAATCTAACCTGTTCTCGCTGGTATAAACAATCAAAAAAATTGCTTCAATTTAGTACAGTTAACAAAAACTGTTAATTAAAAGTAAAAATATCTAATGTTAAATATCATGATAGCCCATACGAACTATTTAAATAACTTAATATCCAATAATGGGGGTTATCTAACAGTAAACCTTCAACTAAAGCGGTGACCTGTTCCACATAATCACTACCCATGAATCACACAGGTGTTTCACATGACCTGACAAAAATCAAGCAAATCCCAGATAAAAATAAAAACAAATCCGCCATTGATCACAGAATCATATGTTTACGATAACGACTAAAAAAATCAAATCGCTACTTACATTAACCTTAATGGAAAATAAAGTAATAATTAAACTGTATTGGATCGAAAAACGCCCAGCCCTTCCGCCATGTTGCACAATCCATTTCTCCCCACCCCTCCTTATTCCCTCCTCATTTTACTCAACCCTTTTTTCAGCCGATCGAATTTCACAAAACATTTTCCTGCTAATATTTATATTCTAAAATATTTAAACGACAAGATTTCTTTGTGTTGGTAAAAAAATACTGACATCTATGCCTACACAACAACACATATTAACAAAAACTTTTGAGAAATATATTGATTTTTATCAGGGGAGAGGTGTCGTCGACCCTGCTGCGTATTTTCCAAAACGAATTAACCACACTAATAACACAAAAATTAAAACACTATTTCACTATGATTACACACATAATTAACTTCTATATCACTATATACCTATGCATTATTTAAATGTTTTTTGTGGAAGAGGGATGGAAATCCAACACAGATCACAGTTTCACTACACTTCAAGTCGCCATGTCAGCAGCAAAGCCATCCACTACCCGTGTTGCATGTTTGAGCCGCATAGAGCGCTTAGAAACGGAAAATAGCCTCCATTAGAACGAAACTGGTTACAGTCTTTCATGCAACCCGCGCCAGATTTAAATCGATAAATATCTACTTTTCAATTATTATAATTACAATTTTCATGTAACAATAATCATTTGCTAGTTATGTACATTAACTATAAATACTTGATTTGCTACATGAATTATAAACAACAAAATGTTGCTTTATATTAATTATAAAACACTTTTCAATAAAAAATAAAATATTTGTTGATTCCTTCTTCACGTGAGCTACTAGTTTTCACTAAACACTTGTAAATATTTACATTCCTATATTAGCACTTACTTCTTATATTTGTTGAGGACGGCTTTTTCAAGAGATGTGTCTCATAGTTACGGTCTGAGTTGACAATGGGATACATCTCCCGAAACGGCCGTCCTCAACAAATATAAGTAAGTGCTACCTTAGGCAAGTTCGTAAATATTTACAAGTGTTTAGAGAAAATAAAAATAAGTAGATAGAAAATTTAGTTATACATCTAGAAGTTTAAGTATATTGCGTTATCATATTTTCGTAGAAACAAAACAATACGCTCTTTATAGTTAGTTTCCTCTGATGAAGCTATCAAAAGTTAACAAAATGAAAATCAGGAAAGATCATATATGTAACAAAATATCTTACTATTTATTTCATTGTTTTGTGATTTCTCGTGTATTTAATAATTTGGTTTTATTTTTTCATTGACAATTTATCGTCAGATTTTTTAAAAACTGGAGATGATAAATTTATACATTTTATGTATCAACAGTTTATTTCTTAACAGCCACGTGTCTTCTGAGCGTGGACTAAATTGTCCATAAACAATAATAAATTTCTTACTTTAATACCTTAAATTTATTTTAAACTAATTTAAACCTCTAGTTAAATATATTAATGAATTCTTGAATTTTGTAGTCCATTACGTTCGGTGAATCTTATTAATCACTTAAACAATAGTTTATGACTATCCGAACTTTATATTTAGTAAATTTGTTAAAACTTACTGAGAAAGAAAGTTTTCGATCGCTATGTGCCGATCTTCATCAGTGTCTTTCGGCACATAGCGATCGAAAACGTTCTGTCTCAGTAAGTTTTAACAAATTTACTAAACATAAAGTTCGGATAGTCATAAACTATTGTTTAAGTGATTAATATTAATGAACCTACTGACAAAACTGAAATAATAGATAAATCAATAAATAAGCAATAACAAAAATATCTAAAACGTTTTTTTACTGTATAATTTTCTGTAAACTTTGATCTTTCAAAAACCACAATTTCCTGTATATGAAAAAAACCGATAGGTTGTAAATACAATATTTTTTAAAGTTTTAATTCAAATTCGTTAGGATTTTCTCAAGTGTATAGAGGGTTATCAGCCCAAATAAAATGTATATTAAAATTTGTTCAAATTGATATTGTAAGTTATATTGTAACATCTAAGTATAACTTACTAATCAAATTTGTACTAATACAAATTTTCAACTAAAAAATTGGCAAAACATTTTAAATAATGTAAGGTGTTAAACTTAGACTTGTATGCAACTCACGTTTTTTAAATTATAAATAGTTTATAGTTTTGAACATTTTTATTAGAGTATACATTTTACAGTTTCTTTGCACTCTAAGCGTATTTATATATAAATTTATTTTTTTTTTTCTCTTAGACAAATTCAAAATATTCAAGTTATTTTCTAAAAATACCTTCGATTTTATTGGAATAAGGATAAAACTTGGAAATTTTTCCGTAATTACCCCATAATCTGAACTCCTTACGTAACCAATTACCGTGTAATCTCTACTGATTGTACTCGTACTTGCGTAACTCGTAATAAATAATCCTTAACAATCCACTTGAAACTCATCAAGCTGTAAGAATAAGACGCATTACATAAACTATTTAAAAGGGATGATAATAACTCAGTCTTGTTATAAAATTACGGAAGTAAATTAAATTATTTTTATAATCACCGTACACAAAATATATCGATATATTTGAAATAGAAGGAAGGTTTGTAAATGGAAACGAAAAACATGTTACATTGTTAACAATAATATTAAATTCTTTTTTAAACAAAATCAATATTTTCCAAATTTTTCTCAAATCGCCCTAAACGTTAATTTCAAACACCGTCCATTTAACGAAAAATGTGGCCTATTCTGATTTCATATTATAAAGTTAGGTCACAAGACTTTCAAATATTTTATTAGGCCTACAATTTAACTGAAATAGTTTATATAAATTTCATTACTTTCAAAAACGTCTACTTCAATAGACATACCGCCGTCACAACAATGATACTTAGTCACGTGATGATGCAAAAATATACACGCCATATCCACTTAGCAGTGTAGACTGAGATGAACTCTGACCGCAACAAATGATCTAACCCATTATTTTGATAAGTTTCAGATTGCCACCATCTTTATTTTTATTTCTGTCACTACTAAATATACAGAAAAAAACGTCAAATAAAAAACTTAATTTTTTATCGTACTACCATTTATATTAAACAAATCAAGACGCAACAAACAGCATGAGTTTACATCTAAAAATTCGAGAACTATCATGTTGCATTTAAATTTTTTTTAAAGCACTGGTTTTCGGATTAGTACTATCCTATTTACATTTTTTCTTTTAAATTTTACTAAACAATTTTGTACAATATACAGTTTAACAAACAAAAACTTAATTATAAAAATCCTCATGCACTATAAGTCTCGAAATACATTATTTACGGTTTATTCTAAGAATTATAAAAACCATTTACTGTATTTTCTTTATAAACTACGAAATCCGTTATCAGTTTTCTATAACCATTGTAATTTTAACATTTAGTTCTTCAAATAGTCTAACGATTATAGAACCGGTAATGTTTTCATTCTAATAAGTGATTAAAATGTGTGTTTGTATTAATCAGTTAAAATGTTATCAGCTAATCATTTTGCTTTATTATGAACATTATATGTACATATCTAATGGAAGTTTGTTATATACAAATGTTTTTTTATTATTTAAAGAGAGACAAATAGTCATTGTTAACCTAAACCTTTTTAAAATTTTGTCTTCAGATTTAATAAGTTAATCATAATGAAATTTAAACTAAACCTATAACAGATGTCAACAGCTCCATAATTGTGAATTATTTTTTATACCATTCTAATGCTAGCACTACAACTGTTGTTTAGATAAATTAACATTTATAAATCGTTAGGGTTGAAATAAATTTTAGAGTATTACCTGTCTGCGGTGAAACAACTACTTTTCAGATGAAAGTTAGAAACCTTATTCACAAAACGTAAACTTACATTTTCGATGACAACAAAAACCTAGAGAAACAATGAAAGAAAGGGTTACAGTACGTAGGAAACAAGTGGCGGTAGAACAGACTTGGAATGTAGGGATTTAGATGGCCTTGGTATAGAGAAGGGGCGCTGGAGTACACGTGGAGGGGTCCGGGGTCAACACCCCTTCACACGCGCGCACCATCTCTGACACACGCACTCGCAAACACAAGCATCCCTTACTCGCATTTATATTAATTTAATTTATACGAAATTTTGAACACAATCAATGTAGTTAAATAAATAAATCCACAAACATTCAATATCGATTGAAATCGGGTTGATTCAAAAAACGGATACAAACCGGTTCTCGGCTACTTTTAAAATAAAAGTTTAAAGTAAATATTATTTACAAAACATTTTTTATAAGTTGAGCAGATCATACTCTCGTTTTATTATTTATATATTTTTGCCTGTTCGTCTAATTTTTGTACTATTAAGATAAATCTGATGAGAAAGTGTAATGGAAGCAACAAGTATGATCCTACTGAGTAGATTTTCAAAATTGAACTTGAACCCATTTCATGACTGAACGTAATGATCTTTGCTGGACTGTAATCCAAATATCAGCTGGTGTGATACAGAAAAACTATGTTGTAATACATAAATTTATATTTCTTATTTCTAGCAAAAACTAGTCACAATAATGATTGAAAGAATCTATTTTTACACTGATACGAAAAATCTTTCATAATTGCCGAGAAATATTTCTTTTCAAAAACTATAAAATCCTTCCTATTATTCTTTAATTAAGGAGATCATATGATGAAATTATAGGAAATTAAGTAGGTAGTTAAGTAGGCCACGTATAATCAACTTCGCGAATAGTCTGAATTAAAGAAGGTGTAGCATGTGAAGCTGGAAGAGGGAAAATCATTTAGACAGTTTCCTCATGGAAAACGTCCTAAAACTTGAGATATTTTGAGTATTTAATTTCTCTTTGACAAAAATCAAGGCTTAGAAATAATTTATCTCTACATTGCCCATCATGACTGCAATCTTAAAATGGTTCAAATTTATAACGTCAATACAAATGTGGCCTAATATAATAGGAAGAAATCTACAGGTTTATTTTATTTCAGTATCGAAAGGTAATGGTTTTGAATGTAGATGATGACAAACCTGTTGTATGGGAATACACAACACGCAACGTGAAACAACTGATGAAATGGTAATGATGAGGGCTTCGGTGTAGAGTATTTAGGATGGACGTACTGGTGAAGTGATTAAGAAAATAAGTTCCAGTGAGAAAATGAGTTGTAAATGTTGTCTTCCCAGTCTTGTCAAAATACCAAACATACAATATAAAATGCAATCGTGGCCCTGTTGTGCTCAGTCGCTTCTAAGTAGAAACATAGATGAAGAATGTTCGAAAGCAGTACTCTGGGTAGAATATACTGTAGAAGAGACAACAAGATCGACGAAATAAGAAAGACACAGAGCAAAATATTATATTAGGCCTACATTACTTTCTAAACATTATTAGCCCTAATAAATACATCAGGTTCGGGCGAGACGGTCCTAGGTACTAGGAAAGCTTTCAAAATAATTAAAGAAAAGGCTCCAGGAAACTTAAACTCTAGTGACCCGACAATGTAACTTGATTTGGCGTTTTCTCACAGTAAACTCATGATGAGTGATGAAATTTCCTTGGCGTATTGGATTTTTGTTTCTGAGATTTAATTTTTTTCCAACACAATTTATGTGTTCTTTATAAATTTTATAATAAACTGTACACTTATCATAGAACAAAATTTCATAATATGTGTATTGAGAAATATTGGCCTACATCTCGGTTAGGATGCTCCTTGAGCTAAAATTAAATTTGAAGAACTGAAATGAGACGCTGTTTTCGTGGGAGCAGGTTTTAGAGTTAAAACAGCATAAATGGATCAATTCATTGACGAATGAAATTAGGTAGAATTAAATATCTATAAATAGATACTATCGGAAATAGGCCTAAATACTGTTTGTGTTCAATAAATATTAGAGTATAAACATAAACCAAGGATTCCTATAAAATAACAACATCGTCAGAACAAAAACCTAATTTAAATTTCCATTAATGTACACTGTAGTTCTTACATTGTAATCTTACAATTAATTACTGAAACATATCAGTTTCCATAGTTTAATCATAGAAAGGTTTTGTTCAATTCTTAGAGACAAAATGTGGAATCTTATTAAACATGTTTTGGCAGCTATGCGGCCATCATCAGTATATTACCGATGTATATTAGTCACTTGTGATGTCAAAAGAGTTGCAAAAACGTGTTTGAATTAAGTAAACATTTTGATGTGGAAATTGTGTGTTTTTATGAGTAAACAGTTTATAATTCTCAACAGCCATGTTCAGAGCCAATACTGTTTGTACCAAATTAAAGTCATATCAGTTTGAATCAAAGAAACTTAGTTTTTAAAAAGATGGACTAGCCAGAAAAATTTCCGCCTTCCAATTTAGCTACAATGATTGAGTTAAGTTTTTAAAAACCCGCTGGTTAGACAACGCAACTACATTTTGGATTTTTCGTAACCTCTTGCTAACAAGAAAGTATCTTTATTATAAAACAAGCATGAACCCGAACAAACCATTTTTAGCCCTTGGCATTTTTGTTTTGATTTTTCGGGAGTTTCGGCCACGATAAATTGATTGGCCCCGGTCTCAAACTTTGAAAAATTCGGGATTCCGCCCCATTAACTCATACTGTTCCCATTTTATCCTTAATGAACTAGCACGGGCCTGGACAAACTTTTTTCGCCGAAGGATTTTTACTTTTTTTTGCTTTGGGTTTTCGGCTACAGGAAATCGATTGGCAGCGGTCTCAACCTTGGGGAAAATTAAGGATTCCGCTCCAGTGGGTGCCAGAACTCCAATGTTGTCCTCATGGAACTCTATTTAAACCACACACATACCTGCAACGAAATATGGAAAGAAGTTCCAAACAATCCTTCTAATGCCCCTCTAATATGTTACAGTAATTCTATATAGTATATTATTAAATTGAACTATTATTATTTAGTATTAGTTATATTGTTTTGTATTTTTATTTTAAAAAATCTACTATAAAACCATTTAGTCCTATTTTCAAAACGTTTTTGGGTGCGTCTAAGGAACCAAGTTAAATTAAATTCTTTATATCAATTTTTAATTAGTAAATTTTGAACCAGATATGGTGAGTAGCCAAATGGAAAGAACTGAATTCACTACATATGCACATATATGTCGATTTACTCTACACTCAGAGACCATTGTGTTTATAAAATATATTGAAGCAAAAATAGATGATTCAGGGTGAAGGAACGGGAGAAATAAAGCACAAATATAAAAATTTGTTTGGTGTCTAATACCCTACCCTTACGGATTTAGCCTCCAACTCATGACATCCCGAATCGGGTGTCTAGCGTCAGTCTCAAAACCGTGGTTTGGTGCCACGCCCATGATATCAGTATGTAAGAACTTGAAAGCCCTACTGTGCCTTGGGATTGGTCACGGGCCCGCCCCTAGAACAAGACGAGTGCTCCAACCAGAGACTATGGTTTCGACCCCTTTTCCAGAAATTAAAGAACAACAAAGTGCAGAGGTTATAACTAAATTAAAGCCGCAATTTAAAATATCCATAATGTTTGTTACTGTACCTCTAACGATGTCCACGGATCACCAATTCTGAGATTTCGACAAGTATTTAAAGACTTTTTAGAACATTCAGATTTTTTAAAATTTTTAATTAATTGTTTTAGAACCCTCTGATCAGATTCGACGAACTAAAAAGACAAGAAACTGTAATCTAAACGAAGTTATATTTCTGTATTAAATGTAATAATAGTGTTGTTTTATCAAAAGGTGCAATTTTAAATTTCTTGCCGGCATAATTTTTTAGTAAAGTACATTCTAAGATTTTGTTCTTTTAAAAACAAAAAAATTACTAAATAATTTCATTACAAATTTATTTGAATTGAAGAAATCATTATTAAAATTGAAAGTTAAAATTAAAATATGAAATTATACTTAAATCGAATGTCTTTAAAAAGGTTGACACTTGTAAAATAAATTAATAAAACTATTTAAACTTATCACGAGTGCAGTTCAATCAAGTTCATTACAGCTTCGTATAGTTACTTCGTTTCCATAAAGATAAGCAAGTTCAACAATAATATTATTTACAAAGGTACTGTATTCTGTAAAATTACTGGACTACGTCAAGTTGAATACAATATATTTTCGATTCGTGCAGAATATACGCTGGATTTTATTCTTTTAATACCAAGTATATTTATAATAGCTACTTCAGTTGGAATATATAGTACTGTTTATTTAATTGAATAAAAACTTAGCAAAACTATTAGGCTACACAAGTTGAATAGGTTTATTTTTAATATATTTGTATATTTCCCTTCTCCACACTCTCATACTTGTTCTTGTAGGCTACTCCTATTGCTCAGAAACAGCTTTCCAGGAGCCGACTGCTGGAAGTATGAAGACTTTTACAGCTTCACGTGTTTACAGAGTAAGTATACTGTAGCTTATAACAAGTTTAAATATATAGTCATATATATATATATATATATATGTATATATTCATTTAAGTTGACTTATTCCGCGATTTTTTACGATTATTTTATGGAGTCAAATTAATTGCATCATAAACATATTCAAATAAATGTTCTCAATAATAATAAAGTCATAAAACAATATCCAAGTTTTAAAATAATGGAATTAATGTGGAATTAACTTGAACTTATAACCAAGGCGTGAACTTGTAACAAAATCCATTTTGAAAACAATGATAATTACAAGTAATGATAATTTTGGAAACAAAGTGATTAGATAAGAGAAATAATATGAAAGTAAATAATAATGAACAGGAGAAATAATATTTAAAGTATGAAAATAATAGAATCCAAACAAAAACCCGGTTATAATACAGTACTAGGAAACTGCCTGTTATAGCTTAAGTTTTGAATTTACAAGGACTAAACATATTTCGGCCAAGTAAAATGAATAAGAATTTCATAATAATTTAAAGCATATCAATCAAAATTATGTGTAAATTTAAATCACAAAAATTAATAAAAAAATATGACCTTAATCTGTGATTATATGTATTTGAATCATATTGAACACCAATTCGCAATCAATAATTTATCGTTTCATACGCGTTCATAATAATTCTAGTTATAGATGGATTGGTTTGCAATTCTAATCTTAATAATTGAGTACAATTTGAAAGCGATATTTATTTTTTAGAAAAATATTGTTTTTATTTCTCAAAATAGTTTATTATAGGCTAGGTAATATTTGTAGGAACAGCTTTTTATTGTTATTTTATCGTGCTAAGAAGTTGTGGACCTATTCTCAGATGGATTCATAATTTTCGTTTCTCTCCATGCTGCACGGACGTTTCTTAGCGTTAATCCTAGAGAATTATTTTGATACTGCTCTTACTTAGCCAGTCCACTTAGTTGATGATCGCGATTCTTCTACTTTTCCTTCAATTATTTATTATTACTTCCAAGTTTTCTTCCTCTGTTTTGATGATGTGACCAAAATATCATAATATAACTATGTTTATGTATGAAAATAGCTCGTCCTTGAATCATATTTCGTTTCGGACTGGTAAGTGGTGCTTGTATCGACCACGATACTCGTAGATTCGTCACCCCACATCTATTCGTTGGTTTGTTGTTTTTAACGTCCTGAAAAACATCTAGTTTTAAAATATAAAACTTGTATGACCTTAAACATAAAGTAACCTTCTAAAATTAATAAGGGGAATTGTTTATATTGTATTATGTATACGGGAAATGGTAAGACAGGGACAAAAGTTGATATATTTTATTCAACAGAATTAATTTGTGTGCAATAATCACAGAATTTAGGTTAACAAACTCTTCTTCCTAATAATTTAGTTACAAAATTTACTTCTGTTAATAAAACAATCTTCTGCCTAATAAATTTTACTTGAAACACTTCATGACGTTAGGTAACTTTATTATGGCAGAATAAAATAAGTTTTCGACTACAATTTTTCAAACATTTGCATACAACACTTTGTTAAACTCTAGAAATAACAAACATATTTTGTGATTTGTACAATGCATTTCATACTCTAAACTATTTGAAAGAAAGAAAAAGAGAGAGAGTTTATTCAGATTGAAATGTATAGGTTATGTAATCGGAGTGGAAAACATTGTAAAACTATTAACATTTTGACAAGACCATCCGAATATCTAAAAGGGCTCGTTAAATAACGGACACGATTGATCTTTTGAACGGGATTCAGCTGGCACAGGATAGAAGGCAATAAATAGAAGGCTGTGAACTGACTTTGAACTTGTATGGTACCCCCTGGTTGATATAAGTAGTTTCTTTTACAATGTTTTATCTACATTAAAAATAAATCCGTGATAGTATTTTAAAATACGAATAAATAAAAACTGTAAAATTGCCGAAAAGTTATTTTTTAATGTAACTCAGTGTCAGTAACATCGTAATATAGACCATTAACTTGCACGTTCATTGAAGTAAGTTATACCCTACTATTTCCGGAATTAATCGGCTGTTGTATAATACGCTTACTTATGCGGTCATCACTGAATCGCCTTTGCAATCTGAACCGGTTTCGTTCAGATTTGTGTTGATAAATTAATTACAGAATCGCATAAGCTACCTAACTCGTGACTAAACGCTGCACAAGGTATTAGTCACTGCGATACTTACCCACGTCATGCCAATGTTTACACTTGTTAACACAATCGCATAATTGGTTCACAGCTCCAGCTTGTTCAACTGCGCATGCCTGAAGGATATCTCGATAACGTTCAAACCTATTGTTCGTTTGGCTTCAAATTTTTACACAACAGTCACACATATTTTTAAAGCTCCATTGTGCTACGATTACCCTATTGAAAATTGTATTTACTTAGGTAAATACGTTATAGTTTTTTTAAATTATAAAATATTTTACGGGGTTTAAAATTAATAGTAATTTTAGTGAAATGTAACCGGGGTATATTACTTTTCATCATATCATTTTGTTTTTTCGTTAAAAAAATAAAGCCTAATTGAATTCAAGTACGTAAATGTAGGGTATTTGATATCTTTTAAGAAAATTCTCTGTATGATAATTAAAAACTTACTTTAAACTTGATTCCTAAATAATAAATCATAGAAAAACATATACGTGTCATGATTTTATTTTATTATTCAATTCCACCTATTAGCTCACACTCTCCTGATATGTATCTTGTACAAATTTTCAATGGGTAATAAAATACGATTTTATTCAGCCAATGAAGATCAAGTAAATTTTTTTAAACTTATAACGGATGACGGTTGACGTAAATAAAGTTTTTTTTCAAATATTTATTCAATAATTAAATTCTAAAATTTTGGGGGTTCTAGATCGAATTCAAACTGAGTCTCTTCATATCTGAAGTCTAGCGCTTTGGCTCTGAGCCAACTTCCCAATAGCTAGAAATGTATTTTTCAAAGATGTATATGAATTTTTCTTTTGTCACCATCTGGTTGTCGTTGAAACCTTCATTGCTCAACTTTAAATTGTTGTCATGACTACCACACAATTTTCATAAATAATGCTCTTAAATTAAAAATGAATGAAAAGAATAAATAAACAAACTGGATTAACGATATCGAACCTTGCTTCACAAACGGACAACTCGAAAGGAAAGAAACTACAACACAATGCAAGCGACGACAAAAAAAGCGTATAAATAGTAACAAACAAAAATAATAGGCCAACACCATACATAGAAAGGAAACTGGAAAATTGCAAGGAAATTCGCTTTCTATTTTGCTACTTAATGTTGTTATTTTGACATAGTATATGCATATTTATATTAATTGTAATTATAAAATAAAAAGAAACTAAAATAATTTTTTTTTACTTAGTAGGAATTGACTTTAAAATTTTTTTGTATGTTACTTGTTTTGTGGAATTAAAGTGGAGTTCTACTGAAGAGTGTTTTTGTAGTACATGCTCTACCTACTTACAAATGTCTTCGTGTATTATTCCAGTTCCAATCTTCATCTCCTTCTCCCCACTATGATTCCGTCATGTCTTATCCTACCGTACAAACTAAAATGTCAATGTATATTGTCTCTCATATACTTTATGAGAATGTCAATAGATTGCGCAATAAAGAAACAGCTGTGGGCAGCTGCAAGTGATAAGACACGACCGGGACAACTCAGGTAGCCGAGCGGTCTGAATGCAGGTTACATCATTCAAACTATAGTAAAGAAGTGCATGTATTCTTTAGTAACTCATGGATGTTTGATGTAACATGTCGATCCACCATTATGTTATGCCAATGGTTGTGCGTGGAAGGTATGACTTCAAGGAAGTTTAAAGGTGGCGTTGAGAGACGACGTGACGGTTGTGACGGGTATATACATGTACCAGCGAGGTTCGACCATCACCGATTTTGTGGACCCCCCCACCTTTCTATATCTCGCCATTTATTCTTATTCCTTTCTCTTGTTCTTTTATTTAGTCTTGTTGTTATTCTAATATTTAGTTTGTTTTTAGGTTATATTATTCAGTTTAGTTTTAAATTATTTTAATTAATTCCTACTTAATTTGTATTAGCAATAATAACATACCGTAATGTGGTTAATCGCCAAGAAAATATTATTGCTATTAACGAGTTGAAAGAGAAGTGTTTGCTCATCCACTGAACTTGACTGTAAATGTATTGTGATAAGTAAAGTGTATTTGGAGAATGAATTTTCGTGACTTTTAAATAGAATCCAACTTTTTTAAAATAAAACTGGGTGCAACAAATGTGGTCATAAACTTCCACTTTCAGAAGGGAAAATAACTTTTGGAATAATACGATTTTCTAAAATTATTATTAATTCAGAGCTTTGGATGCAAGTTTATTATACTAAAATAAGCTTACAATTTTAAAATATTGAACCTGGAAAATTGCGGAATAATAACTGAGAGTTACAGATCTACAGAATCTCTAATACAATATTAGCCTAATAGAGTGGAGAAAATATAGAGCATATATTATGAATAATATTTATTTATTTTAATAAACTGTTTACAAACAAGAATGTAGTTACTTAAAAGGTATTAAGCTTTTCGCCAGATACATTGCTAGCATTATCAAAGACTTAAGCTGGTTAACACATCCTCTTGAAAACTAACGAGGACGTGTTAACGAGCTCAAGTCTTTGATAGTGTAGCTGGCGAAAAGCTCAAAGTTTCTTAAGTAAGTACATTCTTGTTTTAAACTGTTTTTAAGATGAAAGAGATAAAAAAAGAAAATCATTCTAACAATATAAAAAGTGGGAATGTAGCAGGTGTTTTTAATAATATAATAAATTTCTTTATTGAAAAAGATTCCAATAAAAACTGACTAAAATTTATTCCTTGGAGTTTAAATTTTTGTCGCTTGGTTTACCATTGTGTGTAATCATAGTTTATAGATTTAAATACCTCGAAACTGTATTAAAAGTTTTTAAAATGTACTTGAGTTAGGTACATATTAAGTAACAGAAGTCATATAGCGAAGTTTTGCATTTGTTGAAAAACACCTGTAGATTGTAGTGCGTGTGATAATGCTGACAAATGACCTATGGACAGGATCCCCTCAGGCCTGAGGCACTCAGGCACTCCACAACCTTCGATGTTTGTTTTTATAGGTTAGGAACGGTTCCACAGCAATTATGTAAAGAAGGGTGTATACCTGACAGGTGGTTGACCCTATCGGGGCCGTTCACCCTCACGACAGGTGTCCGGAGGGTGCTCACCCCTAGATGTTGCTTTGTGTGCACAGGTGGTACAAAGGAGATTGTTAGGATAAGGAAGATATTTTTATTGGGGAGTTGAATTCTTTATAAGTAGTAAACTATTTGTTTGGGAAAGATTTTAAGATTTAAATTTAAAATAAGGTTTTAACGAGTACAACTTAGAGTTTGGTTGAAAAGCAACCAAATAAAACACAAAAGAACTGGAATTTCCTCTGCAGTAATATTATATTAAGCAATATAATATTGCTGTACTCATTTCTAATACAGTACTTTTTCAATTCCTTCTATTAACTCACACTCTCCTTATATATATCTTATACAAATTTTCAATTGTTAATAAAATACGTCCATATTCATTCAATCAAGTTCATAAACATATTTTTAACCTATAATGGATGACAATAAATTGATATTAATACAGTTTTTTTCAAATATTTATTCATTAATTAAATTTAAAAAAACTTACTGTACCTGTCGGATCCGATCTGAATATCTACATGTTTGAATTCCAACAACTTTGGTAATGAGTCAACTTTCCCATAGCTAGAAACAAATTACTTGAAGATGTGTATAAAATTATAAAAGAACGGTTCCTTTCAATAATGAAGCAATACAAGCGATGGATGGATGATAAATTATAGAACACTATCAGTTTCACAAATTAGAAATGAAAAAAGGAGAATAAATAGTAACAAACAAAAATAATAGTCTAATACCATATACTGTTTAGAAGGAAAATGGAAATTCTCTTTCTATTTTGCCAGTTAATATGATTCCATTGTATGGTTATGCATATTTATATTAATTGTAAATATTTTAAAAAATGTAACTAAAATAAAATTTATCTCTGTAGACCTCGGTAAGAATAGGCTTAAAATTTTTGTTTTGTTTTTATATTACTTGTCAATGATAATAATAATTTACTTTGCATGATTTTCCCAATATGCATATTAGTTTTCTGAAAGTGTCCTGCACAAATGTAATAAACGCTTTCATTATTCATTTAAAATAAGTTACTTTTTTGAATTAAAAATCACCCTTGAATGTAGTCTGTCCCTCTCAGTGAAGAAGATTTTAAAAGATTTTAGATTTTTATTTCATCTATGTATTTACTAAATTATTGTTTTATATTAAAATATTGTACTTTTTTAATATACACAAGAAAATTCAGAAAAGTAATTTTTCTTCCAAATTTTTGTTTTTACCGTTTTCTCAAAGTTTAAAAGAACGCATAATAATATGATATCGAAAAGTTGTGATATTTAATTTAGATTGAAATTTAATATCACAACTTGCAAGAACTTAGTGTTAAACATTTTTTTTTAAAAAGCCTACTGACAAAAAACTTCACCTTTTTTTACTACATGAGTATCGCCAGTGTTATCATTGTTCAGTGCAATCGAAAACGTCTCGGTAATGTTTGTAAACATTTATTATAATTAGTAGTTCATGTAAGCCGTGATATTACTAAACGTCAACAAAAATACTCGCGGAAAGTTATCAAAAACAAAATCTACACTTTATTCTATTATTCAAAGTATGAAACTTATATAGTGAGAAGAAACATAATATAGTATTATTTTTATAAAGGCTTCTAGTACAATTATAAAGAGCAAATATTTTAACTTGATTATTTTTAAATAAATCAAAATGTTTGCTTTTGTTGGACCTGAGTTTTAAGACAAATTTGCTAACAATTTTCCTGTCATGGTGAAAGCTACATTAAAAATGAAGAGGCCTACACTAGCAAAAAAACTTTGTCTTTGAAAACTCTAATATTGTCAAAGATTAAAGAAAAAAGATTGCTCGCACGGAAAAAAGTACCATGTAAGTAAAAAAGAGGCAACTTTCAGAAGATATTTTTAATTAAATTTGATAAAAAATCATTAATTTCTTTTTAATAAACAGAAGGGATGAGAATGAAGTATATGCCTTCTGGGATAAAAATGTATAGCTGGCATAAAATGAAAGGTTAAACTAGAGCAACAAATCAAACAGATGAATTAATTTTGTACATCTGACAGATCAGAGGTATTTAAAAAATACTTATAAATACAAGTTTATACATTTCCGGGGTTTTTTATAAGAGAATAAGCATTTCTGTATTTAATATCATAAATGTTTTAGCCACATGGTTTATTAATTTACTGTTTGTTGAAATCAAATACAAATTTAAAACAAGTATTATGTAAAAATATGCACACTCTAGTTCCAAGAAGAACAAAATACTATTACTGTATTCCCCACAGCAATTATAGTAAAGAAATAGAGTGACAATAATATGGGAAGTCACCAAATACACTTTTCCAGATAGACGAAACAAATTATTGTTTTGACTCTAGCAATAATCCTAACCTGGAGTGATCTTACTCCCCATTGATTCAGAAATGATCATTACCTGTAATTACACTAACCTGCAATGATCCTAACTGCAATATCCTGAACTTGTTAACTTTATTAATCTGCAATGATCCTAACCTGCAGTAATGATAACCTGCAGTGATCATAGCATGCGATTACACTAATCTCCAATGATCCTTAGCTGCACTGATCCTAACCTTCAATTACATTAACTTGCAGTGATCCTAACTTCCAATGATCCTAACCTACAATCATCCTACCCTTCAACAACCCTAACCTGAAACTATTCTAACGTTCAATGGTCTATTTACCTGCAGTAATTTTAACCTATGACTATCCTAACCTGCAATTATTAAACCTTCAATGGTCTTAACCTGATGTTTTTCTAACATTTAATGCTCATAACCTGTAGGTATTCTAACCTGGAATCATCCTAACCTGGATTGATCCTTGACCTGCAGTAATTTTAACCTCCAATTATCTTATCCTGCAATGATCCTACACTGTAGTAATCCTAATCTCCATGATCCTGACATTCAATAATACTAACCTTCAATTACCTTAACCTTCAATGATTCTAACTATAATCAATGATCCTAACCTGGAAAGATTAAAACCTGTAATTACACTAGCCTGCAGTGATCTTGCAATGATCCTAACTTGCAATGACCATAGCCTTTAATGATCATAACTAGAAGTGAATCTAGCCTGCAGTTATTTTAACGTAAAAATACTTGCAATAATCCTAACCTGCATTTTTTCTAGTTTGCAATTATCCTAAAGTGCAATGATCCTGTAATGATCATAATCTGTAATATTTCTACCTTGTAATCATCCTAACCTGCAATGATCCTGTAATGCAATGATTTTGCCTTATAATGATCCTAATCTGCAATAATCTTAAAGTTCAGTAGTAATAACTTGCAATGAACTATATTCCATAGGTTTCTATTAAATACAAGTTACAATGAAACCTTCATGTAAAACAAAGACGCTGTTCGTAAAACAAATGGTTGTCAATTTTCCCCAAGCTCAAATACTGTCAAATAGTTTACTTATTTGTTGAATGATTGAAAGCCAGAGACTTATCATTGTAAAAAGTCAAGTTTATTAGCGTCCTCACAAACTACGGATTTACAGTTTGGTTTACGATAATATTTTCTACAAAGATTTTTTAATTGTTTCTATTTACTTACTGCGTCGCCTCTAGAATAAACGTTTAGATGGCTTTATTGTAAAAAGTTACGTAAAATGCATAAATCTTTTAAATCGTTTACGTAAGTCATTGTTCATAAAGCTTTTAAATTAATTTAAATAAAAACGTGGAATTTAATTTTTGCAATTATTTCTTGACTTCCTACGAAACTTGTTTTGTTCCACTTCTGTTTATGGTGGGGCCATTTCAGGCAAAGGTCGTTCCACGCTAGCCATGATTGTCTCCCTTCTCCCAGTAGTGGGGAAGATTTGTGTTTCAACTTTAACACTATCTAAGATTATCTTTATCTCTTCAACATTCCTACCCATCAGAAAATGGAAGCTTCGCTCAACGCGCAAGTTGTCTAAAAACACGCGTGCACTCACACACACCGCAAATCTAATAACACCCTTTTCCTGCAGCAGGTGGCAATATTGCCAAAGGCGTGAGAGCACAAGAGACGTTGCAACGGAATAAGAAATGTATGCCCAAAAGTAATTTTAAAATTACTCCTGCAACAATTTTTACGCAATCTCTTTCTTTAACCTTTCCAAACAATATCGATGGTAATTGTAACATACGAAAATCTATCTTGCATATGTTTCATTAATACTTAAATTATAATATCTATATCTATATCTATCTATCTATATATATATATATATATATATATATATATTGATATATACAGTACAAGTGTATATATTGGATAGGCCTAGATGTAGTATAACAGTCACCCTATAAAAGCAGAATCTGTTTAACATGTTCAGTATTAAGTATTTCTGCAATTTCTAGCATTGTCTCCCGAGGATTTCCCTCCCAACACACTAAAATAACATAAATTTACAAACATATCAAAACTCAAAATCAAAACACATTAAATGAACAAACGCAATACACATCACATACTCGTCCGCTCTCTGATAATTTAAAACCTGTGCTGACTAGACTCAAAACGAGCCCTAGCTGCCAATCTACACACTGATAAAGATAGCTTAGCAAGCTCGCGTACGTTATGTTTCAATAAGCAAAACATTGTCATTAATTATAAGTTTAACAAGTCGTAATTATAAACCGTAAAATGTTCGACGATCGCTATGGACATTAAATTCACGAAGTAGCAAACATTATAATGTTTTTATTTTAAAACATTTTATATGTTGTACTGCATTTTTTTATAACAATTCACTTATTTATTAAAGTCTGGATTCCTTTTATGGCTAAGTCCTTCGAATTAGGTCAAATAATCTGTTCACATTATTCGTGAAATATATATTTATTAATTAAATTTTATATTTGATTTCTTTGTATGCAAAGTAAATGTTTTTTTACATTTTTAAAAGTAATATGCCCCTCCCTATCCAGCAGAGACCACTTTAAACATGTAAAACTGGTCGCTGGTCCTTCCTGAGAAGTTACTCCGGGGCCTTCAGAATTAGAACATAACACGGGGCCTTCCTAATTAAGTTATACTGTTCAAGTTTTGTGAACCTTTCACTTCCGGTTAACTGCAGTCAGTGATAATTCAAACTTAATTTTTATTTTCAGATATATTTGTAAAATTATTTTCACGGTTAGGTTAGCCTATAATTTTCACTTCCCACGCCCACACTTGTAACCATTTCATTTTCTTTTATGACACAAGTTTTTACACCCATTTCAACTGAATATTTTTGATAGCCACCTGCCAGAGTTGTCAAGGATGAAAGTTGCCAAGAAGTCCTTGACCCCTAAACAACACAGATCTGAGAAAAGTAATTATCGCATGTAACACACACACACACACACATACACATTCGTGAGCGGCCATAGATATAATTGTTATGTATACAAAAGTAGAGCCAAATTTTTATAAAAAAATACTAAATAAATTGTTTAAATCCTACTACAGCGTCAGTAGCTATAGGTTTACAAGTATTAAGTGATGTGTGTGTGTGTGTATGTTTAATTAGGAGTATGGGTTCTGATTAAAGCTAATTGTATCCCTGAACACATAACGGGTAACTAGTAGTCACAGGGTTGGATAAGGTTGAGCAGGTCTACTTAAGGTGCCAAACATTCATATATCCCTATTCCTAGACCATTACTTAGTCTTGCCTAATTCTATTCACCCCTATTTTTTCATTTTTTCACTGGGGAGTGCAATAAGTAAATAATGCTTAAAGAGCCTGGTAGAGAGTATGTCTACTTAGAGCACGTGACTCCGCACACTCGATCCCATGAAAGCCTCTACATGCTCAATCAAGGTTTTTTTCTTGGTTTAATACTACCTATAAATGCTTTCCTACTCTTCGAAGCATTAATAGTCTGGCTAATTTAACGAAAAATAACAAAGAAACTGAAACTATTAACTTAAAAATCAAATTTGTTTAAAAATAACATTCTTTTTTGTGTTTTTTTAATGTAAATTGAAACATTCTAAAGATACAAAAGTTCTATAAAGAAAAAGCATTTCTACTCTAATAATTTTCTTTTCATTAAAAAAAAGTCAATGGCAGAAGACAACTATCACGCAGAGGTCTGTTTTAATTTGATAAACAAGTCTTCCCATAAATAAAAAAGTATTTTTAAAACAAACAAAAAATATACACTGTATAACAGATTGCATTTTATAAATTACAACGTACAGTTTTGTCAACAGTAGAAAGTACACCATAAGAAATCTTGTGTTAAAGAAGAACGAAAGGTCAAAAAAGATTAATAGGAGTGACATTATAAACCCGTCGCTAAATACCTGAGAACAACAGCCGAGTGTCCACAACTAGGCCCAACCCAGAATATAGTTCTCACAAAAAGATGTCATAAATGCTAGAACTTTCTAATTCGCAACGTGAGTACGACTTGAAATACGAGTTGTCACTGGCAGGTGAACAGACAACTACTAAACTAAACTTACAAAGCATACATTTCTTTCGCTGTTTTTATAAATGGACACATTTAAATGTAAAAAACTGTTGGTATATCTAAGAGTTTAATTTTAGTTGTAGGTTAAATTAATTTATTAATATTTTTTAGAGAGTAGAAAGAAAAGGAAGAAAAAAGTTAATAGTTTCGATATTAACTTAAAGTAACTACCTCAACTTGAAATCTAATTATGTAAGGCTATAAAAAGGTAAGTGTCTAAACTGTGGGACATTGCACGGGTTAATTGACAACGTCATGGATGTAAATCTGGCCTAAGTTCAGTGTCACTATAACTGAAGCCAGCTAAATTTTACTGATGTTAAATACGGATAAATAAAGTTAATACTAGAATCTTGAAAGTGTTAATGAGAAATAAAAATTTCTGCATTCAACTGAAACAAAACGAAAGTAAAATTCTCCAAAGTCCATGACTTACAGCAACCCTTGAGAACCAACTTATACTATTACCCTTCCCAACTTTCGCTTTTACTTACCCTTGGCAAGTATTCAATGATGGCCCAAAACGTTGACCTACTCCTTTAGAAAAATAACAAATGCTTGTAGTCATATAACCTCTACTATCCCGATGAAGGCGCCCTCAGAGAAAGGAGGTTGAGGGTTAACCACCACCCAAGGATTATAAATTTTTTTAAAAATCTTTTATAGTCTAAAACAATATTTTAAATTGACAAATTTCGTAATAAATATAATATTAATGTCACCGTATTATAGGGTCAACTATTATTTCAAAATAGTTTCCGAATAAAACGAGCTGATAGTAAGGCCAAAGTTTTTATTAAACATTAGTCTACAACGTCCTTAAAACCCTCTAAAGTGTGTTCCTCCGTTTGGCGATGGTGTGAGACATAAAACTTCTGACGAGCCCCTAAAGGGACTGGAAAAGACTTATATATGTAAGAGAATTGTAAAAAAAGAAGTTCTTTTTTAAGTTTCAAAGAAGTTTAATAGAACCAGTATAATATAGATATTTATGAAAATATAAGTATTTAAATGAAAATTTTAAATATCCTTCTAAGACCTTCCAATAAAATAGCGATATACGTTTCCACTACCTTTCTATACTTGCTTCTGTCTCAGCCGCCTAGATTTAAAAACAGTTCATCACATAAGAAATAATTTATGAAGCTCCTCTTCTTGGACGGTACTTTTGTCAACTCTTCCATGTATTTAGAGTACAAATGAGTTTAAGTTGTTAATATTTATAAGCTTATACGTTTAGATGTATTATTTTTTAACGGACATAACCTGCCAAGAAATCGTTTTCATGACATACTTTTTGATGAAAATCAGAACAGTGTAAATAAGGAACGGAAAGGAAAACTTTAAACGAAAAGTACTTGCAGGGAACCTTTCTTTTAGCCAAGAATATGAGGAAATTTTTCAGAGCTCGTATCAACAAAGAACGAACGAAGTCACAGAAATCCCACAAATGTGTTATCTGTTAGTAGACAAGGTGTTGTTAAGTGGAGCAACGTATCTTGAGATACGGCCATAAAGTATAAATTTCCTTGAATGCTATAATGCTCCTACAGACATATTATAAAAGTGTAAATTGGCATTGGCATAACGAGTTAGGGACAAACACAGTTCTTATTTAACAATAATGTAAACATAAATGCAATTATTAAATATCGAAATCTTGTTGTTCATGACAAGCTGGTTGTTATGTAATTCTTATTACACTTTTGCTATTACTTGCGACCAGACTTTTTGTTAACTAAAAGTTGTTAAATTGTTAACTTACACTTGGAGGAAACGTTTTCGTCTTACGACTTCTTCAGCCTCGTGTTTTTGCCTCTAGGAATGCTGCAGTTGCGCTTCCTCGGTACCATTATTTTGAAAGTTAGAAGTGATGTGATCGAAGAGTATGTGTGATCTGTGCCGTGTTTGTTCATTTAAGATGTCACTTTTATGTGTGTTGCTATAATATATATAATATATAAAAATGTGTTGCTATATAAAAATATATAGACATAGCAACACACATAAAAATGACATCTTAAATGAACAAACACGGATCACAGATCACACGGATGAAGCACAGATCACACATACTCTTCGATCACATCACTTCTAACTTTCAAAATAATGGTATCGAGGAAGCGCAACTGCAGCATTCCTAGCGGCAAAAACCCCCTCCAAGTGTAAGTTAACAATCTAACAACTTTTAGTTAACAAAAAGTCTGGTCGCAAGTAATAGCAAAAGTGAAAAATAAGCAATTATTAACTTGTTCTGTTATAAAATAACTTGAACTTTTCCAAAGTAACCTATGCCAATAGAAAATGTTTTTACATGTTTAGAAATATTGGCTAGATCAGCGTATTTTTATTAGTGCTCATTTAAAATTTAAATTATCGAATGTATGATTTAATGATTTAAAGATAGAAATGCGTTTAGAATTTACCTAGAATCAACCGGGTCCATTGTGCACGTGTGCTTTCAAAAACAGTCTTGAGCAGTGTCTGTGATGCAATGGCCTTCGAGGAAGGCATTAAGCTTGTTATTTACCATTTTCTCAGCTATTTTTCCACATTCGCTAGTGAGTGCAATAGCTCTGTAGCTGTTGCATTCATGAGTTGGTTTCCTAGGTTTCAAAATGGGAATGATTTCAGGTCTTCGTCATTGGGTCGGCACATGGGTGTTCCATGTTCCATGAGGAAGCTAAATTACATTATTTCCTAATGGGTTAACGGTAAAAAATAGTTATCTAATACTGAGGTGTTTATTTTTGAGACAACCCAGTTCACTTCTACTATAATATAACCCACTTAAAATAAGGCAAAGAACCAAAGTATTGCTTGAAACGTTCACAACAAAAAATATTGGTATAAAATAAACAAAAAACACTTACAAGACATAAAATTATAGCTTTATTTGTTACAGCCCACGAGTTGTGATTATACTAAAGAGGTAATAATGCTCAAAGACCAATAAATTGTAGCATACATACCCATTATTTTATATAGTTTCTCAGTAACGGAACCAGAAATTCCTTTTGTGGAACGTTTTGTGTTTTGTTATTCTGGAAAGACTGGGGGAACCAAAGCAAAATGTTTACAATATTATGGTAATTTTCACCATTCCCATCCTTAAAATAAAACACTGAAATAATAGTGACAAAATAACTTATTCCTCTACTCTACGTGTGAGACTGTCCCACCCTCTCTACACGGGAGTGTAACGGGTACACACTTCCCTATCTTCGGTAGAAAGTAGATCAAGTAAAATTACTTTAAGTACACGAAACTTCTTATGTTATGCTATATTTTCCATTGTCCCATACTCACAATAGGCCCTACTGTATAATATTGTGATCCTTGTAATCCAGTATACTATTCACAATCCCTGCTTTATAAGTCACAGACGATATCAGGCAAAGAGACAGACAAAGCAAATCAACAAACAAAACTATTTTTTTATTTACCCTTATTTGTTTTTGTGCTACGTTGCATGTAGAGACTTTCATATTTTAGGAAAATTTTTCGAAAAAACAAGTTCACCTAAACCAAAGTCGTCAAATAAAAGAGGCTTTGGCCACAAAATAACAAAACGTTATTACTCTTGAGTGAGGGATGACTTATGTAAAGAAAGACAAAACTTACGGTTTCAAATGCTGCATAAAGTTTCATTTCCTAGCAAGATAATATCAAAGAAATTCAACTTAGATTACATTGAAGACTTTTGTATACAGTCGTGCATTCAAAAAAATTGATAACCCCAAGTTCCTCTTGACCCCTTGAAGTGGGCAGTGGAAGTCAGCGTCTTGACTCTGTGTAAACATACATTGTCCAACACGCAAACTGACATTACACAGAGCGCGAGTGCACAAGCACGCCCCCCCCACACACAACACACAACACACAACACACAACACACAACACACACACACACACACACACACACACACACACACACACACACATATATATATATATTCTATATTTTCACCAGAAAAATTGAGAAAAAGTAATCAGTGATTCGACAATGATCAAGTGACCGAAAGGCGCCTCATCACACAAGGTAAAATCATTGCACTTAATGGTGGATAAAATTACTTAATATATTAACTTCATTAAAGTCAGTGCAACGGAAAAACAATGGTTAACGTAAAATATCAAGAATATATATATATATATATATATATATATATATATATATATATATATATATACATATATATATGTATATATATATATATATATATATATATATATATATGTATATGTATATTTGCAAGTCTTTCTCTGGCAAATTATTTTTTTCATTTCTCGATAACTTTCTGCTTACACTAGTCCTAATTCAAGTTCCAATAGTCTGACAAGTTTGTCAAGATCATCAACACATTGATCTTAAAACTTTTCTCTTCTTATGGCTTACACACTACTATGATAATATGAAAAATGATTCACACAATTATGTGTAGGCCTACTTCAGTATTGTTCCATTATATGATGGTTTCTTTAAAAAAGCATTTAAGCGCGCCTTGATGTTCAGCTTTTACGTTACAAAAATGGTGATTAATATATTTATTTAATTTCTGTTAGTAACTATTAATTTATTTTGTAGGCTAATGACAAATCAGAGTGTTTAAAAATGCAAAATTGTCTGTGATCTATCATTAGCCTATATATAGAAAAATCGTGATTTCAAGTTGATATTTCTATATCTATTCAGTGTGCTTCCATTATAATATCACCCACAGAAAACAAATGTCATATAATGAAAGTATACAAAAACTTCTTGTAAGTTTTTATTTATGTTTACCTAATACTCGCACATTGATTTACGTAGTGAGATAAATATCTAATAACGCGGTGTATACAGTGATTTTGATGACGAACGCTTTTTCTTAATCGTTTATTTCATAGCAACCTTATCAGGACTGTGAGTCTGTATCTGTGTGTTATTGCTGAAGTGCTGAGTTCAAATTCATGTTCATGAAGCCATCTTGCTAAACGAGCAACCCAGACTTTCTCGGAACTGTACAAGAGGTTGTGTTTGCAGTTAACAGTTAGCACAATTAGACGTGGCCGGAAGTGGTGGTGAAGGGGGAATTTGCAGACGCAACAAATCTGAGAGTTTGAACTTTGGGGTTAGACGCCTCGCCACTCTCCCGTCATTTACACATCTTATGAGACAAATATTATATTTGTTTTATCTTATATTTATAATATAATGAGATAATAATTTTTTGATAATTACAGTCTATTCTACACACGTTAATTTGACTATTACAAAAAATGGACAACTCAAATAAATAGAATAGCCTGTCTGTTTCTATTAGTGATTTAAGACTACAGTATAAGCAACTTCATAGCCTGGAAGAATCAATTTTGTATTTAATAGTCTATTATAGCGATAAGTCAATGTAATTATAAGTGGCTATGAAGATTTTACAAACATTCTTAATAAGGTTAGGAATAACATATGAATATAAAACTCCTTGGTCTGGGATATGGGGAGGGGTCGAATTATTCCCTTCCCATGAAAGGCCACCGCATAAAGTAAATCCACTCTTTGACAGATTCATTTGAAGGTGTCTACACATACACGTAAGCTTAGAAGTAAGGATAGAAATAGCCCGAACTAAGGAAAAGTCAATGATTAAGTCGATGTCGCGCGTTAATTTAAAAAAATTATTTTTTTCAAGACTCTAACATAATAAAAATAGCAATATGTTATCTGATTTATGAATGCAATCCTTATTTATTTCTTTACGTTGAATAGTTGTAATCCTTTTCCCACTCAGTAACATTGAATCCTGGAATCAATAAAAAAATTGTAATTTTTTCTCGAAGGCCTAAAAGTTTTGTGAAACAATACTGCAGCCAGAAGACATTTAAACTGGCATTATAAATCAGTTGTGTTGGGAGCAAGAGTTTTAGTTGACAATATTACAGTATCAGATAACTAAGTCGAATTGATATACAGCGTGAATCTGTCAGGTGTGGTTTATATACACAAAATTAAATAAAAGCCCATTAAGACGTAAAACTTGAGTTACTGTATAGTTTTTTTTATAAACATATGCCTATGCCTGTTAATGACGGATGTTAAGGATATGGTCAGGTTTGTTATGAGTTCAGTTTAAATGTCAAGAGCTGTTTTATTGCTGAATCAATGTTAGGTTAAATTAATATGTTGTTTCGGACGCTATTCCATAACTCCGATAAAGTTAGGTTATGATCATTTAAAAACTTTTTATCAATTTGTTAAAACCTCGGACTATTATGATGACATAACAATGTTAATTGAGTTAGATTAACTGATTGAAAAGTTCGAAAAAAATAATCTTACTTTAAAACAAATAACCTAAACGGCTAGGTTACTGTAAATAGGGTTAGGTTGTTGTAAATAGGGCTAGGTTGTTGTAAATAGGGCTAGGTTGTTGTATTAATTATATGATAAATTCAGTATTTTAATTTTATTTTATTAAAAGAACAAATTTTATTTCCTTTGTGCATAACTAAAAATGCTAACTATGGAGTTGTTATCGAACTTTAGGTTCGATTTAAATTTTCAAGTCATTACTGTTAATTATTTTTACAAGGTTAGGTTTATTTTTAATAACCTATTACATAATAGCGTTTAACTGTCATCAAAAAGCAACGATAAAATTGCTTAGTTGTTAAAGGCAAACTATTTTATAATATTTGACAAAATATGGCCTTATATGTCTTACTCAGATTTTCTCCTTTTCGCATTTGTTACTCAAAATAGATTCTATCAAAAAAAAGAAGTGATTTAAAGTAATTCTACACACGAACGTGTATAAATTAGTTTTATTTTATTTTATTTAGCCAAAGCCCGTCCGTGGCTGTTTAGCCATTCGACGCCGAGCCTCCCAGTATCGTATCGAAAATTTGTATAAATTAGTGCATACATTTTTTTTATAAATCAGGCCAGTTTATTTACACCCCAATAAAATATAACTATATTACAATATAACTACAAAGTGTTCTGTGACTATAATTTACTGTCCCATAAATTGGCATTTACTTTACTATAGTATAGGTAGTACAGGTGTTTAATGAGGACAGCCGTTTTGGGAGATGAAGCCGTTTTCTTCATAGATCCAGCAACTGACCCTAAGTTCTGCTAGAGCCATGTGTTAGAGAAGTTTTTACATATGTTTGTGTATTTTAATAAATACACTTATAATATATAAGTGTATTTCAAATCCAATGGAAACAAACAATTTTAAAAAGATATATACAAATAATTTTTGTTTGTTACTTCTTCTTCAAATGTTTCTCAAATTTGTTGTTCGTATCTAAATATATTAGTGGCATATCACTCACCTTTTCTGCCTCTAAAGAACTGAAGCAGTTTGCTTTACTTTAAAAAATAAATTTGTCTCTTGATTTATTTGCTCGAATCAGTCTGCCATTGAATACTAGACGTGTCGTGAAATTCTATGACATACACCCTTGGCCTATTTATTTTTAAGTTTGTTGTATTTATCTGCAAGCCAATAACCATTTATGTTTCTAACAAAACTTTTATTTCTGTTATCTTAATGTTACAGTCAATTAGATTAGCATTATCAACAAAAACGTAATTGTAGTCATATATTTCCGGTCCAAAATTTGTGTCTTTAAGTTTCCTAATGATATAAGGAAATTAATAAGGGATTTCCTGGAACAAAATTAAATAATATTGGCAATAACGCATCTTGGTTTAACTATGCTCGATAAGTCAAGTAGATATGAACCTTAGGTTTCGAACTTTACGTGCTATCAAACCATTACAGTATTAAGCTAACTTAAATTTATTTGCGTGTCAATTACACTTACACAGTTTAACATATGTTAATCTGTATACCACTTGAGAGTTGTTTAAATGAGGGCGGGCGATTCGGTAGGTGGGTTGCAGTATCAAGCTCAACCTTTTGGTTACTTAGAGATAGGATTGAGGTGAAAAAACTACGTTGGGTGATTTTGAGGGAGTTATGGGGGTAGTGATGTCAAAAACTGTGTGTGGATTATAAAGTAATTAGATGGTGTTGCGTAGAGTCTTATTTGGTTCAGAATTTGTGAATTTGATGATATACTTGTGTAGTAGTGGTTTGTGTTCAGGATTCTAAAAGCAAATGTATAAAACAAGACTACCAAGGATTAAACACCAATAAACACATATAAAAACGATTAAACCTTTAAAAATATAATTCTAGATGTGAATCCTAACATCACAAACAACAATATATACAACTCCTCTGGTGTGTATAACATGCAGTTCACGCCCCAGTTTTTACATAGGACAAACAGGAAGGTCATTTCACACACGTTACCAGGAACATATAAAAGTGCAAACGAACCATAACAATCCATCATACGTTTCTGAACATCTCATAGCCACGACATTTACTGTACTGCATAACTGTCTAATACACTATATCCGGGAACTTGAAAATTGTACGAGAAATCACACAACTGTCCAGTATGAAATACAGAAAAATTCCATATTACACTCAACACACGTACTCAGTACTCTGTTAAATAATTGATTAATATTGAACTCAAGCTTACAATAAATATTCTTCCTCAAACATGTTTCAATGATAAAGTAACTATCATCAGTGAGTATAAGTAATATAAGATATATAATATAAATACTATAATTAAATAATACTTAACGAAGTGAATACTTAAGGGGTTAATTACTGACGCGTTTTGAAACAATCGTTCCTTTTAAGGAGCAAAGCCTCTACTGTAGTAGAGTAGAGGGTTTTGCTTCGTAAAAGGAATGATTGTTTTGAAACGCATCAGCAAGTAAGCCCTTAAGTGTTCACTTAGTTAAGTTTTATTTAATTGCAGTTTAATCAGTGAATTCAAGATGATTACAACAAGCAACTTCAAATAAAATAGTTTTAATTTGGATGTTAAATTAGCTACTTTTGTCACTGTTGATGATGACGACTTTTTCATTGAAACGCGTTAGTAAAATAACATTATTGATTGTTAGTTTGTGTTCCCTATTGTTTAATTATTATTATCGGGACTCACAACAGAAGCTCACAATTTTTTGTTCCAGATTACATCAAAATTTACTCAAAGATTTTAAAGTCATTGGGCTAAATTTCCTGAAAGTCATTTAATATTGTTTCCCTCCCTAGCATTTCTTAAATAATCAAGGATAGGATGTTAAACCCCAAACTGGCAACAGGATACAACTCACGAAACGGTGTTCACATTTGGACAAAATGCCCTATTATAGGCAAGTCTTTACAATTAATATCATGAGCGGCTTCAGGATTTATTTTTTGAGTAGGCACAATTTAGGGGATTCGTGACTGCCGGGGGGGGGGGATTTCAAGAAATCTTTTAAAATTTAAATGGTGTGTTTGAGGGCATTTTTACTTTAAACAAAAGAACGGTTATTTGTTATTTTATTGTTGTTTGGTGCATTCTAAATTTCAATATAACATTACGAGAATTTTTTAAATCTCAGTTATTAATGTCATTTCTGTTTTAAAATTACTGACAGCTAAGAAGGATTTTAAGAATGTAAATAAGTTGGGTAGGCCCGGGCTGTAGCCGCCGTAGCCTAATATCTGCTGGAGGGCGTAAGTGTAGACTAGCTAATGTTGAAGCTAAAACAAATAATTATAAATAAAAAATCTATAAAAGTCTGAGTACATCTGCTTTAAGTAGAAAGTATGATGGAGTAACAGTGTAGCTGGCTGAACATAATAATTGCAGTATTTCTAGTAACTGAATTCTATTGGATATCTAGGCCATAGCTCTCCATGGTAAATTAAGATAATAGTTTAAATCAGCTAATCATACTGCTTACACTTTGTTACAATCCTCTTCATCCAAATTCATTTGTAATCTGTGGTACGATTCGGTAATCTGTGGTAGCTCACAAGCGCAAATAATTTTCTCTACAGAATAAATAACTGTGGGAAATGTTTTCATATAAATATTCTTTTAACATGGAATATAAATGCGCATAAAACAACGATAGTGTAAATCTTTTAAAATAAAATGAATCGTTTTAACCTCAAAAGTGTTAAACCAGTCAGTTTGGTCGGCTGATTTGTACATTTTAAAGTTTACTAAATTATATAATAAATTTGTTTTTTTTTATGAAATAGAACGACTCTTAATGATCCAGCGTTTATGTACAAATGGTCACCTTTAACTCGGCAATTGATCTGTGGTAAATTCTCGTCACTCTGCCTTCGGACATTCGACTAATGCGCTTGTGTGTATTCCACTCGCTCATCTTCTCTTGAAACAATTAATTTACACTGTCTTGTTCACATTCCCTATCTCTTCGCTTGGTACGCTTTCTTTCTTTCTCAGTACAATCGTTTCATTTTCTTTCTAACATTTATATATTGACAATGTCCGGCCCTGTTTCAACGGCGTATGTCATGACGGATCATACCACAATCTTACATTCCTTTGTCTTTAAATTTTGTAACATAATTTAAGTTAATCATTTAATTGCTTTGTTTTTTAAAATGCATTATTAGTTTATGTATTATTTTTTGTATTTATGTTTAGAATCATTTGGTTAAATTGTCTAATTAGTTTTAAGTCACTCATGCACATAATGAAGATTACATGTCATCCATCCATCCTTACTCATGTACACACACACTCTTGCCATCTCACCCTCTCCTCTCCCTCTCCATCCCCTCTCCCTCTCCCTCCCCTCTCCCTCTCCCTCCCCTCTCCCTCTCACTTCCCTCTCCCTCCCCTCTCCCTCTCACAAACTCACACGCAGGCACGCACAAACACACACACACACACACACACACACACACACACACACACACAGTTCCCCTTGCGTTTTAAATAAAAACAGTCTTCCAAGATAAAAACATCTAATGTTGCGACTCAAATGTAAAACCTTTCCTCCCTCTAGGCTGAACCAGACGTCTTGACCCCGTGTCCTACACACAGCTGCACTTCCACGGACCCACAAAGCCTCCCCCCTTCTCTGATTGCCTGACCACAGCTTGTTCCTCCAAATTCTAGATACTTCCAGCATCTCTTCGCATACACCAAATGTCCATACACCAAATAATCTGTTTTCATGATCTGTTGTATTATTTTGTTATTTAATGATAATTTACAATTAACAAAACTCGAAAAATAACTAAGGTTTTAGTTTTCTTTATGCCAATTTACACATTACTTTGTTCCTTTAGAAACAATCTAATGATCTTCTTATATCGTGTTCATTTTTCATATATTATGGGATGCAGCAATATTATGGCGCGTCTGCTAATTGTTTAAATTTCTTTCTCTCCTAATCTGCCGTATAAATGATTTATAGTGAGATCCCTAAATAATACAAACCATATCTTCGATCTAAACTCTGTTGATAACTTGTTTTAAATCTGTTAGATGTAAGAAATATTGTAGGCTATATATTCCAATAATTTGCTTTTCTGATGTTTCACTACGAACAGTGCATCTGTGCACGAAACCCTTGTTGCTCGTTATGTAATTCAATATTTCTCCCTATTTTTATTTCCAGTATGTTTGTTTTCAGTTGCATTGCCATGTTTAATAAAATGACTCGGGAAGTTTATTCCAAACGAATTCTACATCAACTTCTTCCAAGTAACTTTTCCAAATTTTCTCCCCGAATCTTCTTTAGTACTACCTTTTTGTGGTTTACACCCTTAGGCTTTCTTCTTATAATCTGTTCTCTTTCGCTTCTTGTGAGGTCACTATTCAGGCTTATTCAGAGGCTCTGTGTTAGACCTGAGCTATAAGCTTTTTAAAGATAGAGAGGATGTTAACATTATCAATATGTCCTACCTCCTCCTCTTCCTAGGCTTTGGACAGGCAGTGGTGACGCTAAGCTAATCATTTTACCAAAAGTTACTGAAACCCTGTGTTGTTAACGACAATTTATATAGAATCGTTTTAGCTACGAATTGATTAAAATAATGTATTATGATAACATTTTCGACTTGTTGACAATAAACTGATATGACGCGGTTTACAGCAGATGTGCGACTTGCAACCAGAATACAGTCGTACTGTAGCAACCAGAATACAGTCAGAAGGACGTCACAGTTCGATACAAAGGGATAAACATTTTTGGCAAAATATAATTTCTAATGGCGGCCTTTACGTCAAAATATTTGATGCGCTAACGTCACGGTAAACCGACACATGTGGTTTTAAACCTAACAACAGAGTGGCTACAGACACGTTATTATAAACGCAATAACTAAATGGGCAACAGAATTAGACGTTTCAAAACCGAAGCCATATTTCTAAATTCAATTACCCTGAGAATAGTGAGTCACTCTAAAAGATAGTTATTTTACCCTTCGAATCCAAAGGTTGGTAATATTGGTATTATTAATCCAATAGACCTAGAATTAGCGAGACATAGGCCTAGGCCTACAACTTAGATATGAAGTTAGCAAAATAGTTTTCTTGCCGCGTTTTAAATTTAATGGTGCTTTTTATGTTGTAACTACTTAGGGGCTATATTATTTTTATGAAAGAACGACAATAAATAACGCACATATTAATATTATATTCAATTTCTACTTATTTATGTCGTGCAAAGTTAGGGTAAAAAGAGCTTTGTTAAGATGCTGCACAAGTTTATGAAAGTGATTGACAACTGAAACGATGACAAGCGGAATAACTTACTTTAGTCAGAACGTCTTTTGGCTTGTCAATGTTATGGATGCATGTGTGGTATTTTCACATCATATGATCAGCTACAACCGATGTAAATGCAGCTCTATAAAACCAGTGCATCTTGAACTTCTCGCTTATAAATCCAGATGATGAAAGGACTACTAGTTCTCGTATCTAAGAAAGTTGTAATTACTCTAACTACGTACTTACAGTACTGCACTTGTAATTATTCCAGTTAATTGAGGTTAACCACCTCAATCAGGTCAATAATCGATTCTAAGCCAAGACGTTCTCATGTAAATAAATCTCCATTGGTCAAAAACAATAGACTTTTAACTTTTATGTCTAAACTGGTGAGAAAATTGGTCTAATAGTTTTCGTTAAAATACAATCATTAACAAAATTTATTCTTATTCTTATACCTGCAGCAGGATTATTCTTCAATATTTTATACTAGAATAAAATATATTATTTTCAGCTATATTTACAAACGTAGGCCTAAAAATATTTGTATTTCTTACTTTATTTTACATTTGTTGCGGAATATGGCAGTAGTGTTTCAAGATTTAATCCTTTTAAAATGTTTGTGATTCCACCTCCCATTACATTTGGAAAATAAGACAATAATAATAAATTGTTTAATAAAAGAAACTAACAAGAAAAAATTAATTATTCATTATAATTTTGTGGCAGAATGGTATTGATTCTGAGAAAGTTTATTAATGTTGGAAAATATTTGCTTCAATACTGTAGCATTTTATTATAGTAACAATAAAATGTATACTATTGTATTAGAAACAATGCAATTTTCTACGTGGAGGCTTTTATTGCAGATTAAAATGCCATTGTTTCAAAATCCAATCTAATACAAAACATTAAAAAATAATCGACTTTATAATATCACATTTACGAAAGTAAGAAAACTAAACAATTATGACACAAGAAATCTTATGAAAAACATGTGTAGTACTACAAACAAAATGAGTAGATTTCTCTGCCTTTATTAACATTAAAATATTTTTCTTTCTTTACGCGTTTCGGAATAACTCCATTCTCAAAACTCCAATACTGAACAATATATAAAGGTTTGGCCGAAAGTACTGTCAACGTTTTGAGAGTGGAATTATTCCGAAACACGTCAATAAAGAAAAATATTTTAATGTTAGGAAAGGCAGAAAAATGTACTCAATTGTATACAAATAGGCCTAGTGAAGATGAGAATATTAAGAACTATAACAAATTGTTTGTGCCCTTAATGCTTTATTAGTCAATGTCTAATAAAGTGGGAGGAAATAAGAAAATAATACAAGGAGAGATCCAACCCTAAATTTTGTGGTACGACTCGTGCTCCCACAAAGCAGTCCCCTACACGCAAAGTGAGAGACATTTTACTGTCACATTTATGTCAGAAATAAAAATATTCAATGTGTTAGAAAATAATGAATCATTATTCTGAACTACAATAAGGGTTTTAATTAATTTTGATCCCGTTTAAGGAATATTTGTAATAAGTTTTTAAACATCTGTGATCTTTAGCTTTTTGAAAAATATATGTTTGCTAATAGTTGTATCCATGATGAATGATTACCGAGTGGTTATTATACAGTGTGTACTTAGAATGTTTATTACTATTGGTATCACTTGGCAAAAGAACACTGTTTGCTGATATTTTCCACCAGACGCGTTTCTCACTATCAGTAAGTAGTGCTTTTTTACCAAGTGATACTATCAGTAGTAAATTAAAAACCTCAACATGTACGACAACAAAACGGCAAGTAAAAAGTAAGTAGACGCCATAAAAGTACTACACCATAAAAGTTATAGATATTGCAATTTAAACTTTTAAATGTTTACACAAGGTCAATCCATATACAGTGGTCCAGATATGGCTGCCAATGTGTTTCAAATACTTTAAATCTTTTTAATCTTTTCATCATTCAAAGATTTATTGCCAATAAAAATTTTACAATACTGTATTTACTTTTTGAATTTTTGTTCTATTGACCGCCATTTTTGTGTTAAAAAAATCCCTACTTTAGACAGTTTCACTGTTATACGGAAAAGAAATATATCGGGCAGTTTCACTTAATTTAGAACAACCCCCCCCCCCCGATATATTCAGTAAAGAATGAACTTACCTAAACTTAAGCCTAAAAGTCCATCGTTTGACCAAAACAATCAATTTTCATAATATTTTATAAAGAGAAGATATAGAATTAATGTTTATTATGTTTTTATTAGAAAGTTTTAGTTTTAAATTTAACGAATGCAAAAATTTAAATTAAACTTTACTGTTTTTTTAATAAAAAGTCAGCGCCTGAACCTCTGATTGATAGCTGACTTTTATTAAAGTAACATGGGATACATCAGTGGTTTCCAAAGTGTGCTCCGGGGCTAACAGGGGCGCCATAAACCATGCCGTAATTTAAAGTTTAAATTTAAAATATCGTGAAATGAGTCAGGACGTAAATTGTAGGCCTACGTGTACTGTTTTGGGTATTCTTAGAGTTTTAAAATAAAACATATATATATACAGGTATGTGCTTGTACTGTATTAATTACAGTGATAAAGAAAAATAATTAATACAAACTGATTTAAAACAGCTGTTTTCCCAACCTGTTATACGCGTTCCTAGGGGTACGTAGAAGCCTGTGGTACGCGAAAATAATAGCAGTAATGGTGGACATCAATATTTCACATTTTAGATTTGAAACAAATACGAGGTTGCACTTGTAGTTGACAAGATATTTGTGTTGTTAGTCGGAAATTGCGTGGAGTTCGTATGTTTGCGTGAGACTAGTAGGCACAGACCGTACAGAATAGAATAGCGATGGGCAACATCTATTCCAGATTTAGGTGAACAATGCAAATGCAGGGATGGGTCTACGATTTAATGATAGGAAACTTTTAGGGAACCGTCGGTACATACAAAAATATCGTATACACAGCTGGTTGCCTCCGCTCCTCCCGTTACTAACAAGGCAGTCAGACAACCACTCTGTCTTAACCACGTCGAGGAATAACGGGGTACTTTTCATTGGTAAAACGTTTTTAGGAGTACGTAAAATGAAAATGGTTTGGAGCTACTGATTTAAAACATTACTTCCAACAAAATAATGGCCAAATCTCTATAAGGGTGTCGCTAGAAAATATTTTTATCCCAACGGAGTCATGTGTTAAAAATGTTTGTGTATCACTGGGTTATATATTATTACAAAAATTAAAATTTAAAACCATCTGATTCCATAGTTTTAAAATGATCGTATTTTTAAAAGCTAAATTACATTTTATTATACTTAATCCAGTCTCTGAGTGCGGCCGCTGTATCCGATCCGGTCCCGACTCACGCACGCGCGCTCACCTACTACCTAGTTACTGGGCCTGACCTGGCACAAATTTTTTGTTTCCTCCATGAAGAAACAAGTAAAGTGTACTAAATGAACATTTAATTGAATCATAATTACTACAGCATTTGTGTTGTTTTAATTAGAAAGGAAATAAGTCTAAACACAATATTGGTACAGGTTTAAGATAAATTATTTCTCAATGGAAAAGTAAATAAAATTAGTCGTAGAATCATTAATGACTTGTTGACAAATCAATATAAATTTAATAACTATGCCTGAAAACAAACACCATTATAGATAACATGATGCAATTTTATATATTATACTAACTACAAATTTATAAGCAGATTTATATCTGGATAGATAGCTTTAAATAATAAGAAGCAAATGAACAACATGGAAAAGGTGGGATAGTTTAGAAACACCATCCATGTTATACGAACCTAATGCACAGTTATTATTAGCTACTGCTTAGCTGTTAGCTTACACAGCTATTGTTTAACAATATTTTCGCCTTAAAATGCCTTTTTTTGTACATTAATCATTTTTATATTACGAGTGAGAAAAAACAATATTTAAGATGGCGTATAAGTTTGAAACCACTTCGACTGTAGCCTAACTTAAACATGGATTACCAATCGATATTATCAGTTCATTGCTTGTGAATGGACTTGTGAATCACCACACAAACATTTGCTAGATAGAGAACAATGCGCAGCTAATACTAGTCTCCTCAAATAACCCTTAAACTAATTGCTATAACATTTCTGTTCTTTTTGTGCTGAAATAGAAAATATCAATTTTAAAAATTATTGTTTATTAAAGAAAACGAGTTTGTAGTCAAAGGTACGTGTTTCAACGCAACAGGTCACTGGCCGGTCCTAATACTCTGGGTGAGTGTGTGTGTGTGTGTGTGTGTGTGTGTGTGTGTGTGTGTGTGTGTATGTGTGTGTGTGTGTGTGTGTGTGTGTGTGTGTGTGTGTGTGTGTGTGTGTGTGTGTGTGTGTGTGTGTGTGTGTGTGTGTGTGTGCGTGCGCGTGCGCGTGTGCGTGTGCGTGTGCGTGTGCGTGTGCGTGTGCGTGTGCGTGTGCGTGTGCGTGTGCGTGTGCGTGTGCGTGTGTGTGTGTGTGTGTGTGTGTGTGTGTGTGTGTGTGTGTGTGAGTGAATGAGAGAGAGAGGAGAGAAGAAGAGAAAAAAATCTACCCTTTTTTTCGGCGGAGTTCCGACAGTGAACAAACGAAAATTCAAAAATTAATGAAAACTACTTTTTAATGTTTTGAAAAATCCCCACTGTAGTTTTGTTAAGTTTACTATAAACATTATTAGGCTTATGTACAAAACTGAACATGTCTGTGAAATTTTGAATATTTTTTTCATAATTAATAACAGTATTAAAAATACGATATACTGGTATAAAAAGAGGATTAATAAGCAACCGATAAAAAGCTCTCATATTCTGTATTGGTCATTGTACTAGTGGGTTTGTTCATTCGTGACGGTGAGTCTTTTATGTTGACAGTTTGTAACATGATTTGCTGGAACTTTTAATTAAATTAATTATTTAAAAATGTTTACTAAGACAGAACGTAGGGAGACACCTAGTAATGTACATCTTGATCCCCTTGGGCAAACGAAACCTTTTGTCAGTGAGTTTTAAAAAAATTATTTTAATTAAAAGTTGGTACAAGTCATGATTTTATCAATAATAAAACTAACACACACACCCTCGTTTGCCCATACGCGCAATTTTTATTACTTTAAACGCTTTTAAATGGTCAAGTCATTATCATAATTAATTTGAACTATACTTTAAATTTCAAAATATATTTAGTTTTACACATTGTATTTTATTATTTACAGCCTATTGTTTTACTATTTCCCAAGTGCAGTCCAAGTTACTGATGGTAATGATGACTTGTTTATTGAAACACGTTTGATGAAATAAAAGTATTTATTGCGAATGTGTACACTCTAGGGTTATGTAATTATTAATTAATTACCTGGACATAGAAATCAAGATTAATTCTTATTTTTTATAATTCTTCAAGTTATAAAACGTTTTTTTATAATTTATAAACGTATTTTTAAAAACATTAAGACGTATCAAACTAAGATAACTTTTATCAGATTTAAATTGCTAGTATAAAATTTATTTATATAAACTGTGCTCAAGAACTTTAACCGTTTCGACTTTATTTGTCAGAGTTGATTTCTTCTAAGTGTCCCATAGCTGTGTCAGTCGATCGCGGTGACTATTTATGTGACTAATCTACATTAAAGAGCACGTCAGATACTTATTCAACTAAACATAAGAATATATTATTTTTTAATTCAACCCTTCGACGAAATTTGTACTCTTGTTAAAGCAAAAAATAAGAGAAATTTCATTATCACAAACAGAGAGCTCTCTTACGATTTTGTTTTTGGTCTTTTCTAATACGTCCCTGCATTTTCTTATTTTTTCTGTAGCCACCAAGTGTTAGTACAATTACATAGGTACTTTCTAGAAGTAATATGAGTTATGATAAATTAGATTTTCGGTAATAATAAGATTAAAAAATTGAACAACAGGTTAGGTTGAGTTCTTGGAATGAGAGCGAGCTTATCTCCCGTAATAGACAACACCGGTTGGTACAATTTTAAAACTGACCACAAATACTTTTACTGCCTCAATTAATACCGACTAGAGTCACGTTCAGCAATGGATAAAAATTACCACTTGGTGGCTACAGAAAAAAATTGAAAATGCGGAGACGTATTAGAAACGACCCTTAGTTTTTCATTGCCGTATTCAGTTCATAATTCTCTGACAGGTAGCATCATTTAAAAATAATTTCATTTTTAGCTTTTAAGTTATTATTTTTTCATTACGTTTATATTCTAAATAATGTTGTCTTTTGTTTCAACTTAGACACTTCAAATTACTTTTACGGTAATTTGAGTTCACTGCGACCTGCAAGGAAAGTGTACTTTGAAGGAAAGACCAAGGCGGCGAACGCCGTGTAGGCAACCTGACCTAGCTCCTCCGTTGCTTGTAATATTCGACTTCCGTTACGATCGGTAATTCTCTATTGTAATGAGAACAAACGATATGGTTGATTTAATGTGCCATTGGCAGTAAAAACTAAACGGTGCCGATAACAAACCTCGGCGAACGTTGCACAAACTTTCTCTTATCGGTTTGACAAAAATGCTGGTTTTGTTTTTGCTAACAATTGAATTCCTGACCAACAGATTTAGATTTTTATAAAATCATATAATTTCTGTATTCAAAATGTTTTAGGGGGTTTATCCAAGTTTTATGTTGTCAAAAAAAGAATGTGCATTGATTTTACTCTAATTGTTTTTAAAAGACTATATATTTTTGCTATATGCTGAGTTTACTACAGTCACAAATACTCATATGATTAGTGAATGTAATTAAGATTGTACAAAGCTGAGATACTGTAGACGGATCTATAACCTCTTTCAATTAATAATTAGTTGAACAAATATGAGATAACTGAAACAGGAATAATGTGTCCCCGGCACATACACTCTTAGATTTGGAATCCAATGCTTTTCCGAATACGAAAATGAAAACATCCTATTCTATATAGGTGTTATTTTGTTTTGTAGAAAATAAAAAATTCTGTATGTATTTTAAGGAGAAGAATGTAAAGATGCCTCAGGATTTCTCATGGGATGAATCTCAGGGTATGGCTCAGAGATGTAGAAAGAATGAATTAGGTAGAATCTATACTCCCTTGGTCTGCAATTCTCGGGTTTTATCTCTGAATTAGACAAGTTGTCTAGTTAGACTATAGGAAATTGTCTAGACGCTAGGGTCCCGATTATGTTTAGATATAGTGGATACACATATGGCTACGGAAAGCGAGAAGATGCTCTCCTAGTACTGAGATGCTGGGAGACAATTTGTTCACTTCTGCAGGGTTGCTATCTGAAGTAGGCTACACCTACTGACTACCCTACCGTGATAGTATCAAGTATCGATATGAGGATTCGGGTGTTAGAAGATTTCGCTTATGTTTAGCCTGTTTTTACAACTTTCAGGTGATCATGGCCTAGATTTGCTTCACCTTTTAGATGATAATGACCTAGATATGCGTTACTTTTCAGGTGATCACAGCCAAGATGTGCTTCATCTTTTAGGTGACCATATCACAAAGGCCGTGATGTACTTCACTTTTCAGGGGACCATAACCTAGGTATGCTACACCTTTCAGGTGATAACGGCTTTAACGTGCTCCACCTTTCAGGCAAACATGACATATAGATGCTTCACCTTAAAGTACAAAACTATTAACCTCACTTTAAATAGGTAGTTCTTAGCGTCCAAGAAATTTAAATCATTGCATTTTATTTGATTTAGTTTTGTTATTAAATAAACATTTTATGTTTAGTGATAAATTCTGACAAGCTAAAATTAAAAGTCCTTACTATTTGATTCTATTTTTCGTAATTTAATCGCGCCTCATATGCCACAGTAAGACACATCACCAAATCGCCCTCATTCCGACAAAACGTAAGTGCAGCAACATACAAGTGTATCATATTTTACAGTGTATCAGTAAAAATTCCACATTTTAAATAGTGCCTTGAGTTCAAAATCAATTTCCCTTGGAGTAAAATATATCACCAAATTGTGTGTGTTTTTTTCTAAAGTAGCCTAAAGTTTGGTTTTAGAATAATTAGGAAGTTCGCTAGACCGAGGAGATAAGTTCACGTCACCGCGTTTTAAGATAAAAATGTCTAAATCCGTTACAGGACCGAGCTGGAAGCTAGCGAGTCAAATCCACTAACCGTAGGAGCCACAGGACTGGGTGTGTACCATGACGAGTAGCTGTATTGATGACGCAAAATTCCTTCACTTTTAGTATGTTTACGAAGTTTAAATAAACCTCACATTACAATATAACATCATACACAAACTAAACTGTACATGCAGTAACAATTTCTAGACTGGCCAAGTAGGCTGCATTTAATAAAGATTTAAAGAGCAGTTTCATTCAGTTATATACTTATACAGTCTTATACTTTGTTAACCATGTAATAGAAACAGGCCAAACTTACACAGTTATCAACAACAACCTAGAAATTCTCCACGTCATCAGAAAAGGACTTCCCTCTGTACACTAAGGCAATGTGAAATTTACAAACATATCAGAACACGAAATAAAAACATTAAATGAATAAACGCAAAACAAGCCACTCATTGACCACAATAAAAAACACGTGCCTATAAATCGCTGCCGCCTAGTCTAACAACGCTTCTCAGTGGCCAATCTAGAGACTAATGAAGATCGCTTAGCGCGATCAAAAACGTTATGTCTCAGTGTTTTTTTATAAATTTATTTGAATAAGTTCGGCAAGTCGTTAATTACAAAGTTCCAACGTAAAACGTTCGCCGATCGTCACGGACAATAAAATACACGTGACTAATTTACGATTTACCATTTTTGTCTTTCATACGACGCGTTCGCTGGCGCCATGCGATACAGTATTTTTTTAATATTATCATGTTTTCGTTGATTTCAGTTATATATTTTATCTCTCTTCCAACATAATTCAGCATATCTTTCTTAATTTCTTGTTGAATATGCGTAGGCCTATATAAATTATAAAACATAAATAAATAGTCGAATTATAAAAGTTGGTTAATCTCAAATTGATTAATTGTTGTGATTTCTTGATTATTATAATAGCTTTTGTTTGAATTTGGATCTACAGTTTGTTTGATAAATTTGCAAGTTAAAATTTTAGATATATTCTGATTGTAGGTCTTGGTATTCTACGATCATACACATACGAAGGCCTACTCTGTTTGTTTAATATCTAAATGCCTTTAACCATTGTCTGTCGCTTGCCTAAATAAAATATACCATATAATTTTTACTACTTCCGTCCAGACTTCGATATACTCATCTAAAGGTGCATTTACACCAAAGTTGAAAAGATTGTTTAAAGAAAACTAAAAGTTGCTCTTCTTGAACTTACAGCAACAAATGGAAAACATGATACCAAAGAATTGACGCGAAAGGTTAGGCAGTAGTTGGCAAGGATGTCGGGCGTAGAAGACGCAATTATTGCCACGGCTGCCTGTATCATCATAGCCAGCCACTGTAGGCCTACAAGTGATCTCCGAAGATATTGGGTAAGATCGGTATTGGGAAGATATTAGGCTAGGGATAGGTACAGTGGCAGAGTGACATGATAGGTGATATCCGAGAAGATGACGTCGATCCGTTGGGTGGTGAGCTGAGGCGCGACGGAAGTGTCAAAAACTTTCTGAGAATGACCAGTAGTGACTTTAAGCATTTTATTTCAATGATCGGGCATAAAATTAAGAATCGTGACACAAACTACAGGAAAGCTGTATCTGCCCAAGAAAAGCTAGTAGTTACATCACGTTTTTGAACAGACGGGGGGGGGGGATGCTGGCCCCCGACGTCACGTCCGTGGTGCGTGGAGGAGAACAGTTCTCCACTAGTTGCCTACAAGTTGCTTGCGCAAAGCGCGCAGCAACAAATTTTCCAGTTTTAGTTGTCAACTTTCTTTGATCTTTAGACACTCCGCGTGAAACCAAAATTTAGTGGAAGATGTGTCTCTCTACAAGTGGAAGACAGAGATGGTTGGTGTATTTTGTAGAAAAAGCAACTTATGGAAAACTTAGTGGAAGACTTTGGTGTGAACTTGGCTTAATTTTCGATGGTTTTTGTAGTAGGTATCCATGTAATAGATTTGGGAAGTTGTAGCTATTCTATAAAGTTTCCGATGTTCTCACAGTTCCCCAGTTTAACAATAAACCTCCAATGATAAGCAGTTACCGTCGTTTGCATGGTAACGTAATATCATTCTGCCAATTTATATACCTCTTGATAAGTTTTAGTTTCGGTTTCTCTTCTGTTACACGTTCATGTATTATCGCAATCTTTATGTTATAACTCACAACCACTAGGTTTTCTTTTCATGACAATTCATATTTCTTTTGATAAGTTTTAATTTCGGTTCTCTTCTGTTACACGTTCATGTATTATCGCAATCTTTATGTTATAACTCACAACCACTAGGTTTTCTTTTCATGACAATTCATATTTCTTTTGATAAGTTTTAATTTCGGTTCTCTTCTGTTACACGTTCATGTATCATCGCAATCTTTATGTTATAAGTCGCAACCACTACGGTTTCTTTTCATAATACTGGGGAATTTCTACTTCCCTTAGAATCCTTGAGGTAGATTTTTGAAGTCTGAGATTTAACTTTCATTGATTCATCCACCGAGAAACAGTTCCGTTAAGTCGAAAACTCACCTAGAGGGTATTTTGCCATTACTTCCCGCCCACCTCAAAAGGCAGATGAAGATGGATTATTAAAAAGAAAACTACATTAAGAAGGAGAAGATTCTTTTGAAAAGCTTAAAGAGGAGATAAGGTAAAAAACTTGCGTCAGCATGGCTAATACCCCTTTAAAGCAGGTTTTTTTCTACTGCTCTAATAGAAGTACCTATCAGAAACAGTAAACCTTAAAAAAAAGGAGGTTGCCTCTTCCGCCGATTCAAAGGAACATTTTCATCCTCTTTGTTGACTTAATCCTTAAAAGTGGGAAAAGAGGTCTTACAAGGAACTATCAGTCCTGATAGAATCTAAATGGATCAAGGAATTTTAGATGTTCCTCTATTCCTTCTCCGTCCTCATTTTAAGATGAGACCTCGTGTTTAGCACTGGTACAACAAAGATTTTTTGTTAAATTGTTTAAGTTCCATTAGTTATACTTTCCTTCGAGTTGACGTTTCTTTAAATTAAGTAACAGGTATTTTATGTTATATGGTTTTCCAATGTTGAAACCATATTTGTCCCATGTAGTTCTACCCTCATTGAAATCATTGTCTAGTTATAATAAATTGATTACTGTAAAATATTCTTATACTTTTAACCAACACTATTTTAATTAATTAACGTCGTTGGTTTTATTCTTCATGATATTCCTCTTGAAAATGTTGGAGGTTCAAAAAATTATAACAGTAATAATAATAATGTTATTTACAAATTGTTATTTATAATGTTAATAACAAATTTTAAATCAGAAAGCAAATGTAATATTTGTTTAACATTTCCTGTTTTAAAAAAGTGAAACTTTGTCTCCTGTAGGATTCTTAATTACTTTATACTTGATGATAAACCATAACTAAGCTTTAAGGTTTTTGCTCTTGTGTCTAAATACTTCAACTTTTATATTGCAAAGTTTTATTCTGCATTTGGTTTTATGTTTCAGGGTTGGGAGGAAGTAATGATATTTTAAAATTTGCTTCACTACTTTTGACTACAACTTATACGTTCCTCTAGTTTTTTAAAAAATAAATTGTATTTATCATTCATTTGATAGCCGTTTATCATTGTGAATATAATAAAATTATTACAACTTTCATATATAAGATATATGATGTGTAAAAGCTTTAATTTTCAAAACATAAATCCACAACTCATGTTTCGTAGAAAATAAAAACTACGTAAAATGTTTAAACCTTTTAAAAATGTAAAAGGAAAGTTGTATTCTGGTTCTAATAACTTTGAAAATAGTACACAGGAGGAGATCAGGTATGTAATTACTACAGACTTACTTAAATATTCTAAGAAAAAAAGACATTCTATTTTCTGACAAAAAACTTTCTCAGCAAGTGAAATACGCTATGATCTTTCTATGTTGGCTGATAAAGGTAGTGTCACACAATCTGACACTTGTTTACCTATGTTTTATAGTTTACCCCAGGTTCATAAGGTTGGGATTTCTCTTAAAGCTATTGTTTCTTATGTTAATTCTCTTACGTATTTTCTGGCAAAAACTATATGTAACATTCTTGAAGATAGTATCCCTAAACCTAAGTCATATAAAACAAATAGGTTAGATGTGCTATGAAAAATTAAAAACCTGGTAGTTCCAGACTATCACATAATGATTAGCATTGATGTTGTTTCACTTTTTACTAATGTTAGCGCTAAGTTATTGTTAGCTATTGTGAAAAGATATAACTATATTAGACGTAAATATGATATTAATCTTTCTGGTGTACTTGAAGCTGTGGAATTCCTATAGAAAACATATTTTTCAATTTGATATTAAATTTTATAAGCAGCTTTATGGCAGTAGTCAAGTATCCCCCAAATTTGCTGATATTGTTCTAGACGATCTTGAGAAGGTTTGTTTTGCTAATTTAAGTTTTAAACCAATTTATTTTCGGCGTTATGTAGACGATGTGTAAACTATTGTTCCTAGTGCTGAACTACTTGATGAATTTAATAATTACGATGAAGGCTTAAATTTGCGTATGAAATTGAAAGTGAAAATAAACAATGTTTTGGAACTGTAGTTAATAAACAAGATGGTAAACTCATCACAGGCTGGTATCATAAACCTACATTTTCGGGCACATACCTCATTTTCAACTCTGATCATTCGATGTCACAGAAACGTGGAATGGAATACTCTCTTGTTGATAAAGTCTTTGACTTATCTCATCCTTCTTTTCATCATAGAAATGTGAAACTTGTACGGGAATATTTATTCCTTAATGTTCATCCTTGTCGATTTATTAAATTTCATATTATTAAAATAATAATATGGGTTGTCCCATATTGTGGCGGGTTGTCCAAAAACCACAAGTATACAGTCTATGGAAATTGAACTGTCAGTCATGCCCTTTGACTTATATATAAAAAACAGAATGTGGAAGAAACATTTTCAGATGAAAGCAATTTCACTTAACACTCTTTCTAACATTGCATTGGTAACTAACATCCGACAGTCACTGTTCTACCATCATAACAAACCCTGCGAATCATTAAACACAATGGAATCAGGAAAAATTCCAGTTGTTTTGGAACAACAACCCTGGCTTCGAATCCCAATAAAAACCAATCTTGAAATTCCTGGTTCACTCACAAAAGAAGATTCACCTCACCTACTAAAATCTGTCGCTATGGAATTGATAAACACCACATATAACAACTTTGTAAAAATCTACACAGATGGTTCCGTTGATAAAGAGAACCATAGGGGAGGTGCAGCTTTTCATTGTCCAGAATTAAACGAGGATTACTATGTGCCCTGCGATTCCTCTTCAAGCATGCATGCTGAATTGATGGCCTTAAATGCTGCTTTGGTTTTTAGCAATGCTATGGATGCACAGAACATCTGCATTCTCACCGATTCCAGGTCGGCCCTTCAAGCCCTTCAAGTACAGCACACTACAGACTACCATTTTCGAACATCTGAAATAACTAAATTGTTAAAAAACTTAGAACAGAAAAATATTGTATTTCAATGGATCCCCAGTCATTGTGGTGTTCCTGGGAATGAGGAAGCTGACAGATCTGCCAAGGAGTCTTGCAACTTGTTTCCATCTCCTGAAAGTTGTTACTCCTTAACTAATTGCAAAGAGGCAGTTGATAAAGAATCTCACATCTGTTGGAGAAAGAAATGGAGAGAATGCAATACTGGACGCGAATATTATTCATTACAAAAACAACCTAATGATCCAAAGATCTTCAAGTCATTATCACGTTCAGTGGCATCTTTTGCGGCACGAGCTCGTATGAGACACATTGTCACCAATACATATTTGAAAAGGTTTCATATTACTAACGACTCTATCTGTGGAGTGTGCAAGCAAGAAGAGGAAACATTAGAGCACATACTATTGAAGTGTCCTGTAACAGCAGCAACAAGGAGTCCCTTGATAAAGCATCTAGGACGGGAATGTACCCTGGACAGAATCTTGAAAGAAAGTTGTTTCTGGCCATTGGCAGAGTGTGTGTATAGGAGACATCGAGCCATCGGGGCCAACTTTGGAAGCTCGTAATAAGAAGTAAGTAAGAAGTAAGAAGTATATTATTAAAATAATATTTTCAAAACTTAACTCGTTTCCGTCTTCTGACAATGCCAAACATAAAGGCTTACTTCTTATTTCTTCTTACTTCAGCCAAAGACCGTCCTTGGCCTCTCAGCCATCCGACGCCGTGCCTCCCAGTATAATCTAGCGAGACTTTCAATGGACAAACATAAAGGCTTACTTCTTATTTCTTCTTACTTCAGCCAACGCCCGTCCTTGGCCTCTCAGCCACCTGACGCCGTGCCTCCCAGTATAATGTAGCGAGTCCTTCCTTGGACAAACATAAAGGCTTACTTCATATTTCTTCTTACTTCAGCCAACGCCCGTCCTTGGACTCTCAGCCATCCGACGCCGTGCCTCCCAGTATAATCTAGCGAGACCTTCCCTGGACAAACATAAAGGCTTACTTGTTATTTCTTCTTACTTCAGCCAACGCCCGTCCTTGGCCTCTCAGCCACCTGACGCCGTGCCTCCCAGTATAATGTAGCGAGTCCTTCCCTGGACAAACATAAAGGCTTACTTCTTATTTCTTCTTACTTCAGCCAACGACCGTCCTTGGCCTCTCAGCCATCCGATGCCGTGCCTCCCAGTATAATGTAGCGAGTCCTTCCCGTGCCTCCCAGTATAATGTAGCGAGTCCTTCCCTGGACAAACATAAAGGCTTACTTCTTATTTCTTCTTACTTCAGCCAACGCCCGTCCTTGGCCTCTCAGCCATCCGACGCCGTGCCTCCCAGTATAATGTAGCGATCCCTTCCCTGGACAAACATAAAGGCGTACTTCTTATTTCTTCTTACTTCCGCCAACGACCGTCCTTGGCCTCTCAGCCATCCGACGCCGTGCCTCCCAGTAAATTGTAGCGAGTCCTTCCCTGGACAAACATAAAGGCTTACTTCTTATTTCTTCTTACTTCAGCCAACACCCGTCCTTGGCCTCTCAGCCATCCGACGCCGTGCCTCCCAGTATAATGTAGCGAGTCCTTCCCTGGACAAACATAAAGGCTTACTTCTTATTTCTTCTTACTTCAGCCAACGACCGTCCTTGGCCTCTCAGCCATCCGACGCCGTGCCTCCCAGTATAATGTAGCGAGTCCTTCCTTCCCTGGACAAACATAAAGGCTTACTTCTTATTTCTTCTTACTTCAGCCAACGACCGTCCTTGGCCTCTCAGCCATCCGATGCCGTGCCTCCCAGTATAATGTAGCGAGTCCTTCCCTGGACAAACATAAAGGCTTACTTCTTATTTCTTCTTACTTCAGCCAACGACCGTCCTTGGCCTCTCAGACATCCGACGCCGTGCCTCCCAGTATAATGTAGCGAGTCCTTCCCTGGACAAACATAAAGACTTACTTCTTATTTCTTCTTACTTCAGCCAACGCCCGTCCTTGACCTCTCAGCCATCCGACGCCGTGCCTCCCAGTATAATGTAGCGAGTCCTTCCCTGGACAAACATAAAGGCTTACTTCTTATTTCTTCTTACTTCACCCAACGACCGTCCTTGGCCTCTCAGCCATCCGATGCCGTGCCTTCCAGTATAATGTAGCGAGTCCTTCCCTGGACAAACATAAAGGCTTACTTCTTATTTCTTCTTACTTCAGCCAACGCCCGTCCTTGGCCTCTCAGCCATCCGACGCCGTGCCTCGCAGTATAATGTAGCGAGTCCTTCCCTGGACAAACATAAAGGCTTACTTCTTATTTCTTCTTACTTCAGCCAACGACCGTCCTTGGCCTCTCAGCCATCCGACGCCGTGCCTCCCAGTATAATGTAGCGAGTCCTTCCTTCCCTGGACAAACATAAAGGCTTACTTCTTATTTCTTCTTACTTCAGCCAACGACCGTCCTTGGCCTCTCAGCCATCCGATGCCGTGCCTCCCAGTATAATGTAGCGAGTCCTTCCCTGGACAAACATAAAGGCTTACTTCTTATTTCTTCTTACTTCAGCCAACGACCGTCCTTGGCCTCTCAGACATCCGACGCCGTGCCTCCCAGTATAATGTAGCGAGTCCTTCCCTGGACAAACATAAAGACTTACTTCTTATTTCTTCTTACTTCAGCCAACGACCGTCCTTGGCCTCTCAGCCATCCTACGCTGTGCCTCCCAGTATAATGTAGCGAGTCCTTCCCTGGACAAACATAAAGGCTTACTTCTTATTTCTTCTTACTTCAGCCAACGCCCGTCCTTGACCTCTCAGCCATCCGACGCCGTGCCTCCCAGTATAATGTAGCGAGTCCTTCCCTGGACAAACATAAAGGCTTACTTCTTATTTCTTCTTACTTCACCCAACGACCGTCCTTGGCCTCTCAGCCATCCGATGCCGTGCCTTCCAGTATAATGTAGCGAGTCCTTCCTTGGACAAACATAAAGGCTTACTTCTTATTTCTTCTTACTTCAGCCAACGCCCGTCCTTGGCCTCTCAGCCATCCGACGCCGTGCCTCGCAGTATAATGTAGCGAGTCCTTCCCTGGACAAACATAAAGGCTTACTTCTTATTTCTTCTTACTTCAGCCAACGCCCGTCCTTGGCCTCTCAGCCATCCGACGCCGTGCCTCCCAGTATAATGTAGCGAGTCCTTCCCTGGACAAACATAAAGGCTTACTTCTTATTTCTTCTTACTTCAGCCAACGCCCGTCCTTGGCCTCTCAGCCATCCGACGCCGTGCCTCCCAGTATAATGTAGCGAGTCCTTCCTTCCCTGGACAAACATAAAGGCTTACTTCTTATATCTTCTTACTTCAGCCAACACCCGTCCTTGGCCTCTCAGCCATCCGACGCCGTGCCTCCCAGTATAATGTAGCGAGTCCTTCCCTGGACAAACATAAAGGCTTACTTCTTATTTCTTCTTACTTCAGCCAACGACCGTCCTTGGCCTCTCAGCCATCCGATGCCGTGCCTCCCAGTATAATGTAGCGAGTCCTTCCCTGGACAAACATAAAGGCTTACTTCTTATTTCTTCTTACTTCAGCCAACGCCCGTCCTTGGCCTCTCAGCCATCCGACGCCGTGCCTCGCAGTATAATGTAGCGAGTCCTTCCCTGGACAAACATAAAGGCTTACTTCTTATTTCTTCTTACTTCAGCCAACGACCGTCCTTGGCCTCTCAGCCATCCGACGCCGTGCCTCCCAGTATAATGTAGCGAGTCCTTCCTTCCCTGGACAAACATAAAGGCTTACTTCTTATTTCTTCTTACTTCAGCCAACGACCGTCCTTGGCCTCTCAGCCATCCGATGCCGTGCCTCCCAGTATAATGTAGCGAGTCCTTCCCTGGACAAACATAAAGGCTTACTTCTTATTTCTTCTTACTTCAGCCAACGACCGTCCTTGGCCTCTCAGACATCCGACGCCGTGCCTCCCAGTATAATGTAGCGAGTCCTTCCCTGGACAAACATAAAGACTTACTTCTTATTTCTTCTTACTTCAGCCAACGACCGTCCTTGGCCTCTCAGCCATCCTACGCTGTGCCTCCCAGTATAATGTAGCGAGTCCTTCCCTGGACAAACATAAAGGCTTACTTCTTATTTCTTCTTACTTCAGCCAACGCCCGTCCTTGACCTCTCAGCCATCCGACGCCGTGCCTCCCAGTATAATGTAGCGAGTCCTTCCCTGGACAAACATAAAGGCTTACTTCTTATTTCTTCTTACTTCACCCAACGACCGTCCTTGGCCTCTCAGCCATCCGATGCCGTGCCTTCCAGTATAATGTAGCGAGTCCTTCCTTGGACAAACATAAAGGCTTACTTCTTATTTCTTCTTACTTCAGCCAACGCCCGTCCTTGGCCTCTCAGCCATCCGACGCCGTGCCTCGCAGTATAATGTAGCGAGTCCTTCCCTGGACAAACATAAAGGCTTACTTCTTATTTCTTCTTACTTCAGCCAACGCCCGTCCTTGGCCTCTCAGCCATCCGACGCCGTGCCTCCCAGTATAATGTAGCGAGTCCTTCCCTGGACAAACATAAAGGCTTACTTCTTATTTCTTCTTACTTCAGCCAACGCCCGTCCTTGGCCTCTCAGCCATCCGACGCCGTGCCTCCCAGTATAATGTAGCGAGTCCTTCCTTCCCTGGACAAACATAAAGGCTTACTTCTTATATCTTCTTACTTCAGCCAACACCCGTCCTTGGCCTCTCAGCCATCCGACGCCGTGCCTCCCAGTATAATGTAGCGAGTCCTTCCCTGGACAAACATAAAGGCTTACTTCTTATTTCTTCTTACTTCAGCCAACGACCGTCCTTGGCCTCTCAGCCATCCGATGCCGTGCCTCCCAGTATAATGTAGCGAGTCCTTCCCTGGACAAACATAAAGGCTTACTTCTTATTTCTTCTTACTTTAGCCAACGACCGTCCTTGGCCTCTCAGCCATCCGACGCCGTGCCTCCCAGTATAATGTAGCTAGTCCTTCCCTGGACAAACATAAAGGCTTACTTCTTATTTCTTCTTACTTCAGCCAACGTCCGTCCTTGGCCTCTCAGCCATCCGACGCCGTGCCTCCCAGTATAATGTAGCGAGTCCTTCCTTCCCTGGACAAACATAAAGGCTTACTTCTTATATCTTCTTAATTCAGCCAACACCCGTCCTTGGCCTCTCAGCTATCCGACGCGGCGCCTCCCAGTATAATGTGGCGAATCCTTCCCTGGACAAACATAAAGGCTTACTTCTTATTTCTTCTTACTTCAGCCAACGACCGTCCTTGGCCTCTCAGCCATCCGACGCTGTGCCTCCCAGTATAAAGTAGCGAGTCCTTCCCTGGACAAACATAAAGGCTTACTTCTTATTTCTTCTTACTTCAGCCAACGCCCGTCCTTTACCTCTCAGCCATCCGACGCCGTGCCTCCCAGTATAATGTAGCGAGTCCTTCCCTGGACAAACATAAAGGCTTACTTCTTATTTCTTCTTACTTCACCCAACGACCATCCTTGGCCTCTCAGCCATCCGATGCCGTGCCTTCCAGTATAATGTAGCGAGTCCTTCCCTGGACAAACATAAAGGCTTACTTCTTATTTCTTCTTACTTCAGCCAACGCCCGTCCTTGGCCTCTCAGCCATCCGACGCCGTGCCTCCCAGTATAATGTAGCGAGTCCTTCCCTGGACAAACAAAAAGGCTTACTTCTTATTTCTTCTTACTTCAGCCAACGCCCGTCCTTGGCCTCTCAGCCATCCGACGCCGTGCCTCCCAGTATAATGTAGCGAGTCCTTCCCTGGACAAACATAAAGGCTTACTTCTTATTTCTTCTTACTTCAGCCAACGCCCGTCCTTGGCCTCTCAGTCATCCGACGCCGTGCCTCCCAGTATAATGTAGCGAGTCCTTCCTTCCCTGGACAAACATAAAGGCTTACTTCTTATATCTTCTTACTTCAGCCAACACCCGTCCTTGGCCTCTCAGCCATCCGACGCCGTGCCTCCCAGTATAATGTAGCGAGTCCTTCCCTGGACAAACATAAAGGCTTACTTCTTATTTCTTCTTACTTCAGCCAACGACCGTCCTTGACCTCTCAGCCATCCGACGCCGTGCCTCCCAGTATAATGTAGCGAGTCCTTCCCTGGACAAACATAAAGGCTTACTTCTTATTTCTTCTTACTTCAGCCAACGACCGTCCTTGGCCTCTCAGCCATCCGACGCCGTGCCTCCCAGTATAATGTAGCGAGTCCTTCCCTGGACAAACATAAAGGCTTACTTCTTATTTCTTCTTACTTCAGCCAACGCCCGTCCTTGACCTCTCAGCCATCCGACGCCGTGCCTCCCAGTATAATGTAGCGAGTCCTTCCCTGGACAAACATAAAGGCTTACTTCTTATTTCTTCTTACTTCACCCAACGACCGTCCTTGGCCTCTCAGCCATCCGATGCCGTGCCTTCCAGTATAATGTAGCGAGTCCTTCCTTGGACAAACATAAAGGCTTACTTCTTATTTCTTCTTACTTCAGCCAACGCCCGTCCTTGGCCTCTCAGCCATCCGACGCCGTGCCTCCCAGTATAATGTAGCGAGTCCTTAATTTCCTGGACAAACATAAAGGCTTACTTCTTATTTCTTCTTACTTCAGCCAACGACCGTCCTTGGCCTCTCAGCCATCCGACGCCGTGCCTCCCAGTATAATGTAGCGAGTCCTTCCTTCCCTGGACAAACATAAAGGCTTACTTCTTATTTCTTCTTACTTCAGCCAACGACCGTCCTTGGCCTCTCAGCCATCCGATGCCGTGCCTCCCAGTATAATGTAGCGAGTCCTTCCCTGGACAAACATAAAGGCTTACTTCTTATTTCTTCTTACTTCAGCCAACGACCGTCCTTGGCCTCTCAGACATCCGACGCCGTGCCTCCCAGTATAATGTAGCGAGTCCTTCCCTGGACAAACATAAAGGCTTACTTCTTGTTTCTTCTTACTTCAGCCAACGACCGTCCTTGGCCTCTCAGCCATCCGACGCCGTGCCTCCCAGTATAATGTAGCGAGTCCTTCCCTGGACAAACATAAAGGCTTACTTCTTATTTCTTCTTACTTCAGCCAACGACCGTCCTTGGCCTCTCAGCCATCCGACGCCGTGCCTCCCAGTATAATGTAGCGAGTCCTTCCCTGGGCAAACATAAAGGCTTACTTCTTATTTCTTCTTACTTCAGCCAACGCCCGTCCTTGGCCTCTCAGCCATCCGATTCCGTGCCTCCCAGTATAATGTAGCGAGTCCTTCCCTGGACAAACATAAAGGCTTACTTCTTATTTCTTCTTACTTCAGCCAACGCCCGTCCTTGGCCTCTCAGCCATCCGACGCCGTGCCTCCCAGTATAATGTAGCGAGTCCTTCCTTCCCTGGACAAACATAAAGGCTTACTTCTTATATCTTCTTAATTCAGCCAACACCCGTCCTTGGCCTCTCAGCTATCCGACGCGGTGCCTCCCAGTATAATGTGGCGAATCCTTCCCTGGACAAACATAAAGGCTTACTTCTTATTTCTTCTTACTTCAGCCAACGACCGTCCTTGGCCTCTCAGCCATCCGACGCTGTGCCTCCCAGTATAATGTAGCGAGTCCTTCCCTGGACAAACATAAAGGCTTACTTCTTATTTCTTCTTACTTCAGCCTACGACCGTCCTTGGCCTCTCAGCCATCCGACGCCGTGCCTCCCAGTATAATGTAGCGAGTCCTTCCCTGGACAAACATAAAGGCTTACTTCTTATTTCTTCTTACTTCAGCCAACGACCGTCCTTGGCCTCTCAGCCATCCGACGCCGTGCCTCCCAGTATAATGTAGCGAGTCCTTCCCTGGGCAAACATAAAGGCTTACTTCTTCTTTCTTCTTACTTCAGCCAACGTCCGTCTTTGGCCTCTCAGCCATCCGATTCCGTGCCTCCCAGTATAATGTAGCGAGTCCTTCCCTGGACAAACATAAAGGCTTACTTCTTATTTCTTCTTACTTCAGCCAACGCCCGTCCTTGGCCTCTCAGCCACCCGACGCCTAGTCTCCCAGTATAATGTAGCGAGTCCTTCCCTGGACAAACATAAAGGCTTACTTCTTATTTCTTCTTACTTCAGCCAACGCCCGTCCTTGGCCTCTCAGCCATCCGACGCCGTGCCTCCCAGTATAATGTAGCAAGTCCTTAATTTCCTGGACAAACATAAAGGCTTACTTCTTATTTCTTCTTACTTCAGCCAACGCCCGTCCTTGGCCTCTCAGCCATCCGACGCCGTGTCTCCCAGTATAATGTAGCGAGTCCTTCCTTGGACAAACATAAAAGCTTACTTCTTATTTCTTCTTACTTCAGAAAACGACCGTCCTTGGCCTCTCAGCCATCCGATGCTGTGCCTCCCAGTATAATGTAGCGAGTCCTTCCCTGGACAAACATAAAGGCTTACTTCTTATTTCTTCTTACTTCAGCCAACGCCCGTCCTTGTCCTCTCAGCCATCCAACGCCTAGTCTCCCAGTATAATGTAGCGAGTCCTTCCCTGCACAAACATAAAGGCTTACTTCTTATTTCTTCTTACTTCAGCCAACGCCCGTCCTTGGCCTCTCAGCCATCCGACGCCGTGCCTCCCAGTATAATGTAGCGAGTCCTTCCTTCCCTGGACAAACATAAAGGCTTACTTCTTATATCTTCTTACTTCAGCCAACACCCGTCCTTGGCCTCTCAGCCATCCGACGCCGTGTCTCCCAGTATAATGTAACGAGTCCTTCCCTCGACAAACATAAAGGCTTACTTCTTATATCTTCTTACTTCAGCCAACACCCGTCCTTGGCCTCTCAGCCATCCGACGCCGTGCCTCCCAGTATAATGTAGCGAGTCCTTCCCTGGACAAAATAAAGGCTTACCTCTTATTTCTTCTTACTTCAGCCAACGACCGTCCTTGGCCTCTCAGCCATCCCATGCCGTGCCACCCAGTATAATGTAGCGAGTCCTTCCCTGGGCAAACATAAAGGCTTACTTCTTCTTTCTTCTTACTTCAGCCAACGTCCGTCTTTGGCCTCTCAGCCATGCGATGCCGTGCCTCCCAGTATAATGTAACGAGTCCTTCCCTGGACAAACATAAAGGCTTACTTCTTATTTCTTCTTACTTCACCCAACGACCGTCCTTGGCCTCTCAGCCATCCGATGCCGTGCCTCCCAGTATAATGTAGCGAGTCCTTCCCTGGACAAACATAAAGGCTTACTTCTTATTTCTTCTTACTTCAGCCAACGCCCGTCCTTGGCCTCTCAGCCATCCGACGCCGGGCCTCCCAGTATAATGTAGCGAGTCGTTCCCTGGACAAACATAAAGGCTTACTTCTTATTTCTTCTTACTTCAGCCAACGCCCGTCCTTGGCCTCTCAGCCATCCGACGCCTAGTCTCCCAGTATAATGTAGCGAGTCCTTCTCTGGACAAACATAAAGGCTTACTTCTTATTTCTTCTTACTTCAGCCAACGCCCGTCCTTGGCCTCTCAGCCATCCGACGCCGTGCCTCCCAGTATAATGTAGCGAGTCCTTAATTTCCTGGACAAACATAAGTCTTACTTCTTATTTCTTCTTACTTCAGCCAACGCCCGTCATTGGCCTCTCAGGCATCCGACGCCGTGCCTCCCAGTATAATGTAGCGAGTCCTTCCTTCAATGGACAAACATAAAGGCTTACTTCTTATATCTTCTTACTTCAGCCAACACCCGTCTTTGGCCTCTCAGCCATCCGACGCCGTGTCTCCCAGTATAATGTAGCGAGTCCTTCCTTGGACAAACATAAAAGCTTAATTCTTATTTCTTCTTACTTCAGCCAACGCCCGTCCTTGGCCTCTCAGCCATCCGACGGCGTGCCTCCCAGTATAATGTAGCGAGTCCTTCCCTCGACAAACATAAAGGCTTACTTCTTATTTCTTCTTACTTCAGCCAACGCCCGTCCTTGGCCTCTCAGCCATCCGACGCCGGGCCTCCCAGTATAATGTAGCGAGTCCTTCCCTGGACAAACATAAAGGCTTACTTCTTATTTCTTCTTACTTCAGCCAACGCCCGTCCTTGGCCTCTCAGCCATCCGACGCCGGGCCTCCCAGTATAATGTAGCGAGTCCTTCCCTGGACAAACATAAAGGCTTACTTCTTATTTCTTCTTACTTCAGCCAACGCCCGTCCTTGGCCTCTCAGCATTCCAACGCCTAGTCTCCCAGTATAATGTAGCGAGTCCTTCCCTGCACAAACATAAAGGCTTACTTCTTATTTCTTCTTACTTCAGCCAACGCCCGTCCTTGGCCTCTCAGCCATCCGACGCCGTGCCTCCCAGTATAATATAGCGAGTCCTTCTTTCCCTGGACAAACATAAAGGCTTACTTCTTATTTCTTCTTACTTCAGCCAACGCCCGTCCTTGGCCTCTCAGCCATCCGACGCCGTGCCTCCCAGTATAATGTAGCGAGTCCTTCCTTCCCTGGACAAACATAAAGGCTTACTTCTTATATCTTCTTACTTCAGCCAACGCCCGTCCTTGGCCTCTCAGCCATCCGACGCCGTGCATCCCAGTATAATGTAGCGAGTCCTTCCTTCCCTGGACAAACATAAAGGCTTACTTCTTATATCTTCTTACTTCAGCCAACACCCGTCCTTGGCCTCTCAGCCATCCGACGCCGTGCCTTCCAGTATAATGTAGCGAGTCCTTCCCTGGACAAAATAAAGGCTTACTTCTTATTTCTTCTTACTTCAGCCAACGTCCGTCCTTGGCCTCTCAGCCATCCGATGCCGTGCCTCCCAGTATAATGTAACGAGTCCTTCCCTGGACAAACGTAAAGGCTTACTTCTTATTTCTTCTTACTTCAGCCAACGACCGTCCTTGGCCTCTCAGCCATCCGATGCCGTGCCTCCCAGTATAATGTAGCGAGTCCTTCCCTGGACAAACATAAAGGCTTACTTCTTATTTCTTCTTACTTCAGCCAACGCCCGTCCTTGGCCTCTCAGCCATCCGACGCCGGGCCTCCCAGTATAATGTAGCGAGTCCTTCCCTGGACAAACATAAAGGCTTACTTCTTATTTCTTCTTACTTCAGCCAACGCCCGTCCTTGTCCTCTCAGCCATCCAACGCCTAGTCTCCCAGTATAATGTAGCGAGTCCTTCCCTGCACAAACATAAAGGCTTACTTCTTATTTCTTCTTACTTCAGCCAACGCCCGTCCTTGGCCTCTCAGCCATCCGACGCCGTGCCTCCCAGTATAATGTAGCGAGTCCTTCCTTCCCTGGACAAACATAAAGGCTTACTTCTTATATCTTCTTACTTCAGCCAACACCCGTCCTTGGCCTCTCAGCTATCCGACGCCGTGCCTCCCAGTATAATGTGGCGAGTCCTTCCCTGGACAAATATAAAGGCTTATTTCTTATTTCTTCTTACTTCAGCCAACGACCGTCCTTGGCCTCTCAGCCATCCGACGCCGTGCATCCCAGTATAATGTAGCGAGTCCTTCCTTCCCTGGACAAACATAAAGGCTTACTTCTTATATCTTCTTACTTCAGCCAACACCCGTCCTTGGCCTCTCAGCCATCCGACGCCGTGCCTTCCAGTATAATGTAGCGAGTCCTTCCCTGGACAAAATAAAGGCTTACTTCTTATTTCTTCTTACTTCAGCCAACGTCCGTCCTTGGCCTCTCAGCCATCCGATGCCGTGCCTCCCAGTATAATGTAACGAGTCCTTCCCTGGACAAACGTAAAGGCTTACTTCTTATTTCTTCTTACTTCAGCCAACGACCGTCCTTGGCCTCTCAGCCATCCGATGCCGTGCCTCCCAGTATAATGTAGCGAGTCCTTCCCTGGACAAACATAAAGGCTTACTTCTTATTTCTTCTTACTTCAGCCAACGCCCGTCCTTGGCCTCTCAGCCATCCGACGCCGGGCCTCCCAGTATAATGTAGCGAGTCCTTCCCTGGACAAACATAAAGGCTTACTTCTTATTTCTTCTTACTTCAGCCAACGCCCGTCCTTGTCCTCTCAGCCATCCAACGCCTAGTCTCCCAGTATAATGTAGCGAGTCCTTCCCTGCACAAACATAAAGGCTTACTTCTTATTTCTTCTTACTTCAGCCAACGCCCGTCCTTGGCCTCTCAGCCATCCGACGCCGTGCCTCCCAGTATAATGTAGCGAGTCCTTCCTTCCCTGGACAAACATAAAGGCTTACTTCTTATATCTTCTTACTTCAGCCAACACCCGTCCTTGGCCTCTCAGCCATCCGACGCCGTGTCTCCCAGTATAATGTAGCGAGTCCTTCCTTCCCTGGACAAACATAAAGGCTTATTTCTTATATCTTCTTACTTCAGCCAACACCCGTCCTTGGCCTTTCAGCCATCCGACGCCGTGCCTCCCAGTATAATGTAGCGAGTCCTTCCCTGGACAAAATAAAGGCTTACTTCTTATTTCTTCTTACTTCAGCCAACGACCGTCCTTGGCCTCTCAGCCATCCCATGCCGTGCCACCCAGTATAATGTAGCGAGTCCTTCCCTGGGCAAACATAAAGGCTTACTTCTTCTTTCTTCTTACTTCAGCCAACGTCCGTCTTTGGCCTCTCAGCCATCCGATTCCGTGCCTCCCAGTATAATGTAGCGAGTCCTTCCCTGGACAAACATAAAGGCTTACTTCTTATTTCTTCTTACTTCAGCCAACGCCCGTCCTTGGCCTCTCAGCCACCCGACGCCGGGCCTCCCAGTATAATGTAGCGAGTCCTTCCCTGGACAAACATAAAGGCTTACTTCTTATTTCTTCTTACTTCAGCCAACGCCCGTCCTTGGCCTCTCAGCCATCCGACGCCTAGTCTCCCAGTATAATGTAGCGAGTCCTTCCCTCGACAAACATAAAGGCTTACTTCTTATTTCTTCTTACTTCAGCCAACGCCCGTCCTTGGCCTCTCAGCCATCCGACGCCGGGCCTCCCAGTATAATGTAGCGAGTCCTTCCCTGGACAAACATAAAGGCTTACTTCTTATTTCTTCTTACTTCAGCCAACGCCCGTCCTTGGCCTCTCAGCATTCCAACGCCTAGTCTCCCAGTATAATGTAGCGAGTCCTTCCCTGCACAAACATAAAGGCTTACTTCTTATTTCTTCTTACTTCAGCCAACGCCCGTCCTTGGCCTCTCAGCCATCCGACGCCGTGCCTCCCAGTATAATGTAGCGAGTCCTTCCTTCCCTGGACAAACATAAAGGCTTACTTCTTATATCTTCTTACTTCAGCCAACACCCGTCCTTGGCCTCTCAGCCATCCGACGCCGTGTCTCCCAGTATAATGTAGCGAGTCCTTCCTTCCCTGGACAAACATAAAGGCTTACTTCTTATATCTTCTTACTTCAGCCAACACCCGTCCTTGGCCTCTCAGCCATCCGACGCCCTGCCTCCCAGTATAATGTAGCGAGTCCTTCCCTGGACAAAATAAAGGCTTACTTCTTATTTCTTCTTACTTCAGCCAACGACCGTCCTTGGCCTCTCAGCCATCCCATGCCGTGCCACCCAGTATAATGTAGCGAGTCCTTCCCTGGGCAAACATAAAGGCTTACTTCTTCTTTCTTCTTACTTCAGCCAACGTCCGTCTTTGGCCTCTCAGCCATCCGACGCCGGGCCTCCCAGTATTATGTAGCGAGTCCTTCCCTGGACAAACATAAAGGCTTACTTCTTATTTCTTCTTACTTCAGCCAACGCCCGTCCTTGGCCTCTCAGCCATCCGACGCCTAGTCTCCCAGTATAATGTAGCGAGTCCTTCCCTGGACAAACATAAAGGCTTACTTCTTATTTCTTCTTACTTCAGCCAACGCCCGTCCTTGGCCTCTCAGCCATCCGACGCCGTGCCTCCCAGTATAATGTAGCGAGTCCTTAATTTCCTGGACAAACATAAAGGCTTACTTCTTATTTCTTCTTACTTCAGCCAACGCCCGTCATTGGCCTCTCAGCCATCCGACGCCGTGCCTCCCAGTATAATGTAGCGAGTCCTTCCTTCCCTGGACAAACATAAAGGCTTACTTCTTATATCTTCTTACTTCAGCCAACACCCGTCCTTGGCCTCTCAGCCATCCGACGCCGTGCCTCCCAGTATAATGTAGCGAGTCCTTCCCTGGACAAACATAAAGGCTTACTTCTTATTTCTTCTTACTTCAGCCAACGTCCGTCCTTGGCCTCTCAGCCATCCGACGCCGTGCCTCCCAGTATAATGTAGCGAGTCCTTCCCTGGACAAACATAAAGGCTTACTTCTTATTTCTTCTTACTTCAGCCAACGACCGTCCTTGGCCTCTCAGCCATACGATGCCGTGCCTCCCAGTATAATGTAGCGAGTCCTTCCCTGGACAAACATAAAAGCTTACTTCTTATTTCTTCTTACTTCAGCCAACGCCCGTCCTTGGCCTCTCGGCCATCCGACGCCGTGCATCCCAGTATAATGTAGCGAGTCCTTCCTTCCCTGGACAAACATAAAATCTTACTTCTTATATCTTCTTACTTCAGCCAACACCCGTCCTTGGCCTCTCAGCCATCCGACGCCGTGCCTTCCAGTATAATGTAGCGAGTCCTTCCCTGGACAAAATAAAGGCTTACTTCTTATTTCTTCTTACTTCAGCCAACGTCCGTCCTTGGCCTCTCAGCCATCCGATGCCGTGCCTCCCAGTATAATGTAACGAGTCCTTCCCTGGACAAACGTAAAGGCTTACTTCTTATTTCTTCTTACTTCAGCCAACGACCGTCCTTGGCCTCTCAGCCATCCGATGCCGTGCCTCCCAGTATAATGTAGCGAGTCCTTCCCTGGACAAACATAAAGGCTTACTTCTTATTTCTTCTTACTTCAGCCAACGTCCGTCCTTGGCCTCTCAGCCATCCGATGCCGTGCCTCCCAGTATAATGTAACGAGTCCTTCCCTAGACAAACATAAAGGCTTACTTCTTATTTCTTCTTACTTCAGCCAACGACCGTCCTTGGCCTCTCAGCCATCCGATGCCGTGCCTCCCAGTATAATGTAGCGAGTCCTTCCCTGGACAAACATAAAGGCTTACTTCTTATTTCTTCTTACTTCAGCCAACGCCCGTCCTTGGCCTCTCAGCCATCCGACGCCGGGCCTCCCAGTATAATGTAGCGAGTCCTTCCCTGGACAAACATAAAGCCTTACTTCTTTTTTCTTCTTACTTCAGCCAACGCCCGTCCTTGTCCTCTCAGCCATCCAACGCCTAGTCTCCCAGTATAATGTAGCGAGTCCTTCCCTGCACAAACATAAAGGCTTACTTCTTATTTCTTCTTACTTCAGCCAACGCCCGTCCTTGGCCTCTCAGCTATCCGACGCCGTGCCTCCCAGTATAATGTAGCGAGTCCTTCCTTCCCTGGACAAACATAAAGGCTTACTTCTTATATCTTCTTACTTCAGCCAACACCCGTCCTTGGCCTCTCAGCCATCCGACGCCGTGTCTCCCAGTATAATGTAGCGAGTCCTTCCTTCCCTGGACAAACATAAAGGCTTACTTCTTATATGTTCTTACTTCAGCCAACACCCGTCCTTGGCCTCTCAGCCATCCGACGCCGTGCCTCCCAGTCTAATGTAGCGAGTCCTTCCCTGGACAAAATAAAGGCTTACTTCTTATTTCTTCTTACTTCAGCCAACGACCGTCCTTTGCCTCTCAGCCATCCCATGCCGTGCCACCCAGTATAATGTAGCGAGTCCTTCCCTGGGCAAACATAAAGGCTTACTTCTTATTTCTTCTTACTTCAGCCAACGTCCGTCTTTGGCCTCTCAGCCATGCGATGCCGTGCCTCCCAGTATAATGTAACGAGTCCTTCCCTGGACAAACATAAAGGCTTACTTCTTATTTCTTCTTACTTCACCCAACGACCGTCCTTGGCCTCTCAGCCATCCGACGCCGTGCCTCCCAGTATAATGTAGCGAGTCCTTCCCTGGACAAACATAAAGGCTTACTTCTTATTTCTTCTTACTTCAGCCAACGCCCGTCCTTGGCCTCTCAGCCATCCGACGCCGGGCCTCCCAGTATAATGTAGCGAGTCCTTCCCTGGACAAACATAAAGGCTTACTTCTTATTTCTTCTTACTTCAGCCAACGCCCGTCCTTGGCCTCTCAGCCATCCGACGCCTAGTCTCCCAGTATAATGTAGCGAGTCCTTCCCTGGACAAACATAAAGGCTTACTTCTTATTTCTTCTTACTTCAGCCAACGCCCGTCCTTGGCCTCTCAGCCATCCGACGCCGTGCCTCCCAGTATAATGTAGCGAGTCCTTAATTTCCTGGACAAACATAAAGGCTTACTTCTTATTTCTTCTTACTTCAGCCAACGCCCGTCATTGGCCTCTCAGCCATCCGACGCCGTGCCTCCCAGTATAATGTAGCGAGTCCTTCCTTCCCTGGACAAACATAAAGTCTTACTTCTTATATCTTCTTACTTCAGCCAACACCCGTCCTTGGCCTCTCAGCCATCCGACGCCGTGTCTCCCAGTATAATGTAGCGAGTCCTTCCTTGGACAAACATAAAAGCTTACTTCTTATTTCTTCTTACTTCAGCCAACGCCCGTCCTTGGCCTCTCAGCCATCCGACGCCGGGCCTCCCAGTATAATGTAGCGAGTCCTTCCCTGGACAAACATAAAGGCTTACTTCTTATTTCTTCTTACTTCAGCCAACGCCCGTCCTTGGCCTCTCAGCCATCCGACGCCGGGCCTCCCAGTATAATGTAGCGAGTCCTTCCCTGGACAAACATAAAGGCTTACTTCTTATTTCTTCTTACTTCAGCCAACGCCCGTCCTTGGCCTCTCAGCATTCCAACGCCTAGTCTCCCAGTATAATGTAGCGAGTCCTTCCCTGCACAAACATAAAGGCTTACTTCTTTTTTCTTCTTACTTCAGCCAACGCCCGTCCTTGGCCTCTCAGCCATCCGACGCCGTGCCTCCCAGTATAATGTAGCGAGTCCTTCCTTCCCTGGACAAACATAAAGGCTTACTTCTTATATCTTCTTACTTCAGCCAACACCCGTCCTTGGCCTCTCAGCCATCCGTCGCCGTGTCTCCCAGTATAATGTAGCGAGTCCTTCCTTCCCTGGACAAACATAAAGGCTTACTTCTTATATCTTCTTACTTCAGCCAACACCCGTCCTTGGCCTCTCAGCCATCCGACGCCGTGCCTCCCAGTATAATGTAGCGAGTCCTTCCCTGGACAAAATAAAGGCTTACTTCTTATTTCTTCTTACTTCAGCCAACGATCGTCCTTGGCCTCTCAGCCATCCCATGCCGTGCCACCCAGTATAATGTAGCGAGTCCTTCCCTGGGCAAACATAAAGGCTTACTTCTTCTTTCTTCTTACTTCAGCCAACGTCCGTCTTTGGCCTCTCAGCCATCCGATGCCGTGCCTCCCAGTATAATGTAACGAGTCCTTCCCTGGACAAACATAAAGGCTTACTTCTTATTTCTTCTTACTTCACCCAACGACCGTCCTTGGCCTCTCAGCCATCCGATGCCGTGCCTCCCAGTATAATGTAGCGAGTCCTTCCCTGGACAAACATAAAGGCTTACTTCTTATTTCTTCTTACTTCAGCCAACGCCCGTCCTTGGCCTCTCAGCCATCCGACGCCGGGCCTCCCAGTATAATGTAGCGAGTCCTTCCCTGGACAAACATAAAGGCTTACTTCTTATTTCTTCTTACTTCAGCCAACGCCCGTCCTTGGCCTCTCAGCCATCCGACGCCTAGTCTCCCAGTATAATGTAGCGAGTCCTTCCCTGGACAAACATAAAGGCTTACTTCTTATTTCTTCTTACTTCAGCCAACGCCCGTCCTTGGCCTCTCAGCCATCCGACGCCGTGCCTCCCAGTATAATGTAGCGAGTCCTTAATTTCCTGGACAAACATAAAGGCTTACTTCTTATTTCTTCTTACTTCAGCCAACGCCCGTCATTGGCCTCTCAGCCATCCGACGCCGTGCCTCCCAGTATAATGTAGCGAGTCCTTCCTTGGACAAACATAAAAGCTTACTTCTTATTTCTTCTTACTTCAGCCAACGCCCGTCCTTGGCCTCTCAGCCATCCGACGGCGTGCCTCCCAGTATAATGTAGCGAGTCCTTCCCTCGACAAACATAAAGGCTTACTTCTTATTTCTTCTTACTTCAGCCAACGCCCGTCCTTGGCCTCTCAGCCATCCGACGCCGGGCCTCCCAGTATAATGTAGCGAGTCCTTCCCTGGACAAACATAAAGGCTTACTTCTTATTTCTTCTTACTTCAGCCAACGCCCGTCCTTGGCCTCTCAGCCATCCGACGCCGGGCCTCCCAGTATAATGTAGCGAGTCCTTCCCTGGACAAACATAAAGGCTTACTTCTTATTTCTTCTTACTTCAGCCAACGCCCGTCCTTGGCCTCTCAGCATTCCAACGCCTAGTCTCCCAGTATAATGTAGCGAGTCCTTCCCTGCACAAACATAAAGGCTTACTTCTTATTTCTTCTTACTTCAGCCAACGCCCGTCCTTGGCCTCTCAGCCATCCGACGCCGTGCCTCCCAGTATAATGTAGCGAGTCCTTCCTTCCCTGGACAAACATAAAGGCTTACTTCTTATATCTTCTTACTTCAGCCAACACCCGTCCTTGGCCTCTCAGCCATCCGTCGCCGTGTCTCCCAGTATAATGTAGCGAGTCCTTCCTTCCCTGGACAAACATAAAGGCTTACTTCTTATATCTTCTTACTTCAGCCAACACCCGTCCTTGGCCTCTCAGCCATCCGACGCCGTGCCTCCCAGTATAATGTAGCGAGTCCTTCCCTGGACAAAATAAAGGCTTACTTCTTATTCCTTCTTACTTCAGCCAACGGCCGTCCTTGGCCTCTAAGCCATCCCATGCCGTGCCACCCAGTATAATGTAGCGAGTCCTTCCCTGGGCAAACATAAAGGCTTACTTCTTCTTTCTTCTTACTTCAGCCAACGTCCGTCTTTGGCCTCTCAGCCATCCGATGCCGTGCCTCCCAGTATAATGTAACGAGTCCTTCCCTGGACAAACATAAAGGCTTACTTCTTATTTCTTCTTACTTCACCCAACGACCGTCCTTGGCCTCTCAGCCATCCGATGCCGTGCCTCCCAGTATAATGTAGCGAGTCCTTCCCTGGACAAACATAAAGGCTTACTTCTTATTTCTTCTTACTTCAGCCAACGCCCGTCCTTGGCCTCTCAGCCATCCGACGCCGGGATTCCCAGTATAATGTAGCGAGTCCTTCCCTGGACAAACATAATGGCTTACTTCTTATTTCTTCTTACTTCACCCAACGACCGTCCTTGGCCTCTCAGCCATCCGATGCCGTGCCTCCCAGTATAATGTAGCGAGTCCTTCCCTGGACAAACATAAAGGCTTACTTCTTATTTCTTCTTACTTCAGCCAACGCCCGTCCTTGGCCTCTCAGCCATCCGACGCCGGGCCTCCCAGTATAATGTAGCGAGTCCTTCCCTGGACAAACATAAAGGCTTACTTCTTATTTCTTCTTACTTCAGCCAACGCCCGTCCTTGGCCTCTCAGCCATCCGACGCCTAGTCTCCCAGTATAATGTAGCGAGTCCTTCCCTGGACAAACATAAAGGCTTACTTCTTATTTCTTCTTACTTCAGCCAACGCCCGTCCTTGGCCTCTCAGCCATCCGACGCCGTGCCTCCCAGTATAATGTAGCGAGTCCTTAATTTCCTGGACAAACATAAAGGCTTACTTCTTATTTCTTCTTACTTCAGCCAACGCCCGTCATTGGCCTCTCAGCCATCCGACGCCGTGCCTCCCAGTATAATGTAGCGAGTCCTTCCTTCCCTGGACAAACATAAAGTCTTACTTCTTATATCTTCTTACTTCAGCCAACACCCGTCCTTGGCCTCTCAGCCATCCGACGCCGTGTCTCCCAGTATAATGTAGCGAGTCCTTCCTTGGACAAACATAAAAGCTTACTTCTTATTTCTTCTTACTTCAGCCAACGCCCGTCCTTGGCCTCTCAGCCATCCGACGCCGGGCCTCCCAGTATAATGTAGCGAGTCCTTCCCTGGACAAACATAAAGGCTTACTTCTTATTTCTTCTTACTTCAGCCAACGCCCGTCCTTGGCCTCTCAGCCATCCGACGCCGGGCCTCCCAGTATAATGTAGCGAGTCCTTCCCTGGACAAACATAAAGGCTTACTTCTTATTTCTTCTTACTTCAGCCAACGCCCGTCCTTGGCCTCTCAGCATTCCAACGCCTAGTCTCCCAGTATAATGTAGCGAGTCCTTCCCTGCACAAACATAAAGGCTTACTTCTTTTTTCTTCTTACTTCAGCCAACGACCGTCCTTGGCCTCTCAGCCATCCCATGCCGTGCCACCCAGTATAATGTAGCGAGTCCTTCCCTGGGCAAACATAAAGGCTTACTTCTTCTTTCTTCTTACTTCAGCCAACGTCCGTCTTTGGCCTCTCAGCCATCCGACGCCGGGCCTCCCAGTATTATGTAGCGAGTCCTTCCCTGGACAAACATAAAGGCTTACTTCTTATTTCTTCTTACTTCAGCCAACGCCCGTCCTTGGCCTCTCAGCCATCCGACGCCTAGTCTCCCAGTATAATGTAGCGAGTCCTTCCCTGGACAAACATAAAGGCTTACTTCTTATTTCTTCTTACTTCAGCCAACGCCCGTCCTTGGCCTCTCAGCCATCCGACGCCGTGCCTCCCAGTATAATGTAGCGAGTCCTTAATTTCCTGGACAAACATAAAGGCTTACTTCTTATTTCTTCTTACTTCAGCCAACGCCCGTCATTGGCCTCTCAGCCATCCGACGCCGTGCCTCCCAGTATAATGTAGCGAGTCCTTCCTTCCCTGGACAAACATAAAGGCTTACTTCTTATATCTTCTTACTTCAGCCAACACCCGTCCTTGGCCTCTCAGCCATCCGACGCCGTGCCTCCCAGTATAATGTAGCGAGTCCTTCCCTGGACAAACATAAAGGCTTACTTCTTATTTCTTCTTACTTCAGCCAACGTCCGTCCTTGGCCTCTCAGCCATCCGACGCCGTGCCTCCCAGTATAATGTAGCGAGTCCTTCCCTGGACAAACATAAAGGCTTACTTCTTATTTCTTCTTACTTCAGCCAACGACCGTCCTTGGCCTCTCAGCCATACGATGCCGTGCCTCCCAGTATAATGTAGCGAGTCCTTCCCTGGACAAACATAAAAGCTTACTTCTTATTTCTTCTTACTTCAGCCAACGCCCGTCCTTGGCCTCTCGGCCATCCGACGCCGTGCATCCCAGTATAATGTAGCGAGTCCTTCCTTCCCTGGACAAACATAAAATCTTACTTCTTATATCTTCTTACTTCAGCCAACACCCGTCCTTGGCCTCTCAGCCATCCGACGCCGTGCCTTCCAGTATAATGTAGCGAGTCCTTCCCTGGACAAAATAAAGGCTTACTTCTTATTTCTTCTTACTTCAGCCAACGTCCGTCCTTGGCCTCTCAGCCATCCGATGCCGTGCCTCCCAGTATAATGTAACGAGTCCTTCCCTGGACAAACGTAAAGGCTTACTTCTTATTTCTTCTTACTTCAGCCAACGACCGTCCTTGGCCTCTCAGCCATCCGATGCCGTGCCTCCCAGTATAATGTAGCGAGTCCTTCCCTGGACAAACATAAAGGCTTACTTCTTATTTCTTCTTACTTCAGCCAACGTCCGTCCTTGGCCTCTCAGCCATCCGATGCCGTGCCTCCCAGTATAATGTAACGAGTCCTTCCCTAGACAAACATAAAGGCTTACTTCTTATTTCTTCTTACTTCAGCCAACGCCCGTCCTTGGCCTCTCAGCCATCCGACGCCGGGCCTCCCAGTATAATGTAGCGAGTCCTTCCCTGGACAAACATAAAGCCTTACTTCTTTTTTCTTCTTACTTCAGCCAACGCCCGTCCTTGTCCTCTCAGCCATCCAACGCCTAGTCTCCCAGTATAATGTAGCGAGTCCTTCCCTGCACAAACATAAAGGCTTACTTCTTATTTCTTCTTACTTCAGCCAACGCCCGTCCTTGGCCTCTCAGCTATCCGACGCCGTGCCTCCCAGTATAATGTAGCGAGTCCTTCCTTCCCTGGACAAACATAAAGGCTTACTTCTTATATCTTCTTACTTCAGCCAACACCCGTCCTTGGCCTCTCAGCCATCCGACGCCGTGTCTCCCAGTATAATGTAGCGAGTCCTTCCTTCCCTGGACAAACATAAAGGCTTACTTCTTATATGTTCTTACTTCAGCCAACACCCGTCCTTGGCCTCTCAGCCATCCGACGCCGTGCCTCCCAGTCTAATGTAGCGAGTCCTTCCCTGGACAAAATAAAGGCTTACTTCTTATTTCTTCTTACTTCAGCCAACGACCGTCCTTTGCCTCTCAGCCATCCCATGCCGTGCCACCCAGTATAATGTAGCGAGTCCTTCCCTGGGCAAACATAAAGGCTTACTTCTTATTTCTTCTTACTTCAGCCAACGTCCGTCTTTGGCCTCTCAGCCATGCGATGCCGTGCCTCCCAGTATAATGTAACGAGTCCTTCCCTGGACAAACATAAAGGCTTACTTCTTATTTCTTCTTACTTCACCCAACGACCGTCCTTGGCCTCTCAGCCATCCGACGCCGTGCCTCCCAGTATAATGTAGCGAGTCCTTCCCTGGACAAACATAAAGGCTTACTTCTTATTTCTTCTTACTTCAGCCAACGCCCGTCCTTGGCCTCTCAGCCATCCGACGCCGGGCCTCCCAGTATAATGTAGCGAGTCCTTCCCTGGACAAACATAAAGGCTTACTTCTTATTTCTTCTTACTTCAGCCAACGCCCGTCCTTGGCCTCTCAGCCATCCGACGCCTAGTCTCCCAGTATAATGTAGCGAGTCCTTCCCTGGACAAACATAAAGGCTTACTTCTTATTTCTTCTTACTTCAGCCAACGCCCGTCCTTGGCCTCTCAGCCATCCGACGCCGTGCCTCCCAGTATAATGTAGCGAGTCCTTAATTTCCTGGACAAACATAAAGGCTTACTTCTTATTTCTTCTTACTTCAGCCAACGCCCGTCATTGGCCTCTCAGCCATCCGACGCCGTGCCTCCCAGTATAATGTAGCGAGTCCTTCCTTCCCTGGACAAACATAAAGTCTTACTTCTTATATCTTCTTACTTCAGCCAACACCCGTCCTTGGCCTCTCAGCCATCCGACGCCGTGTCTCCCAGTATAATGTAGCGAGTCCTTCCTTGGACAAACATAAAAGCTTACTTCTTATTTCTTCTTACTTCAGCCAACGCCCGTCCTTGGCCTCTCAGCCATCCGACGCCGGGCCTCCCAGTATAATGTAGCGAGTCCTTCCCTGGACAAACATAAAGGCTTACTTCTTATTTCTTCTTACTTCAGCCAACGCCCGTCCTTGGCCTCTCAGCCATCCGACGCCGGGCCTCCCAGTATAATGTAGCGAGTCCTTCCCTGGACAAACATAAAGGCTTACTTCTTATTTCTTCTTACTTCAGCCAACGCCCGTCCTTGGCCTCTCAGCATTCCAACGCCTAGTCTCCCAGTATAATGTAGCGAGTCCTTCCCTGCACAAACATAAAGGCTTACTTCTTTTTTCTTCTTACTTCAGCCAACGCCCGTCCTTGGCCTCTCAGCCATCCGACGCCGTGCCTCCCAGTATAATGTAGCGAGTCCTTCCTTCCCTGGACAAACATAAAGGCTTACTTCTTATATCTTCTTACTTCAGCCAACACCCGTCCTTGGCCTCTCAGCCATCCGTCGCCGTGTCTCCCAGTATAATGTAGCGAGTCCTTCCTTCCCTGGACAAACATAAAGGCTTACTTCTTATATCTTCTTACTTCAGCCAACACCCGTCCTTGGCCTCTCAGCCATCCGACGCCGTGCCTCCCAGTATAATGTAGCGAGTCCTTCCCTGGACAAAATAAAGGCTTACTTCTTATTTCTTCTTACTTCAGCCAACGATCGTCCTTGGCCTCTCAGCCATCCCATGCCGTGCCACCCAGTATAATGTAGCGAGTCCTTCCCTGGGCAAACATAAAGGCTTACTTCTTCTTTCTTCTTACTTCAGCCAACGTCCGTCTTTGGCCTCTCAGCCATCCGATGCCGTGCCTCCCAGTATAATGTAACGAGTCCTTCCCTGGACAAACATAAAGGCTTACTTCTTATTTCTTCTTACTTCACCCAACGACCGTCCTTGGCCTCTCAGCCATCCGATGCCGTGCCTCCCAGTATAATGTAGCGAGTCCTTCCCTGGACAAACATAAAGGCTTACTTCTTATTTCTTCTTACTTCAGCCAACGCCCGTCCTTGGCCTCTCAGCCATCCGACGCCGGGCCTCCCAGTATAATGTAGCGAGTCCTTCCCTGGACAAACATAAAGGCTTACTTCTTATTTCTTCTTACTTCAGCCAACGCCCGTCCTTGGCCTCTCAGCCATCCGACGCCTAGTCTCCCAGTATAATGTAGCGAGTCCTTCCCTGGACAAACATAAAGGCTTACTTCTTATTTCTTCTTACTTCAGCCAACGCCCGTCCTTGGCCTCTCAGCCATCCGACGCCGTGCCTCCCAGTATAATGTAGCGAGTCCTTAATTTCCTGGACAAACATAAAGGCTTACTTCTTATTTCTTCTTACTTCAGCCAACGCCCGTCATTGGCCTCTCAGCCATCCGACGCCGTGCCTCCCAGTATAATGTAGCGAGTCCTTCCTTGGACAAACATAAAAGCTTACTTCTTATTTCTTCTTACTTCAGCCAACGCCCGTCCTTGGCCTCTCAGCCATCCGACGGCGTGCCTCCCAGTATAATGTAGCGAGTCCTTCCCTCGACAAACATAAAGGCTTACTTCTTATTTCTTCTTACTTCAGCCAACGCCCGTCCTTGGCCTCTCAGCCATCCGACGCCGGGCCTCCCAGTATAATGTAGCGAGTCCTTCCCTGGACAAACATAAAGGCTTACTTCTTATTTCTTCTTACTTCAGCCAACGCCCGTCCTTGGCCTCTCAGCCATCCGACGCCGGGCCTCCCAGTATAATGTAGCGAGTCCTTCCCTGGACAAACATAAAGGCTTACTTCTTATTTCTTCTTACTTCAGCCAACGCCCGTCCTTGGCCTCTCAGCATTCCAACGCCTAGTCTCCCAGTATAATATAGCGAGTCCTTCCCTGCACAAACATAAAGGCTTACTTCTTATTTCTTCTTACTTCAGCCAACGCCCGTCCTTGGCCTCTCAGCCATCCGACGCCGTGCCTCCCAGTATAATGTAGCGAGTCCTTCCTTCCCTGGACAAACATAAAGGCTTACTTCTTATATCTTCTTACTTCAGCCAACACCCGTCCTTGGCCTCTCAGCCATCCGTCGCCGTGTCTCCCAGTATAATGTAGCGAGTCCTTCCTTCCCTGGACAAACATAAAGGCTTACTTCTTATATCTTCTTACTTCAGCCAACACCCGTCCTTGGCCTCTCAGCCATCCGACGCCGTGCCTCCCAGTATAATGTAGCGAGTCCTTCCCTGGACAAAATAAAGGCTTACTTCTTATTCCTTCTTACTTCAGCCAACGGCCGTCCTTGGCCTCTAAGCCATCCCATGCCGTGCCACCCAGTATAATGTAGCGAGTCCTTCCCTGGGCAAACATAAAGGCTTACTTCTTCTTTCTTCTTACTTCAGCCAACGTCCGTCTTTGGCCTCTCAGCCATCCGATGCCGTGCCTCCCAGTATAATGTAACGAGTCCTTCCCTGGACAAACATAAAGGCTTACTTCTTATTTCTTCTTACTTCACCCAACGACCGTCCTTGGCCTCTCAGCCATCCGATGCCGTGCCTCCCAGTATAATGTAGCGAGTCCTTCCCTGGACAAACATAAAGGCTTACTTCTTATTTCTTCTTACTTCAGCCAACGCCCGTCCTTGGCCTCTCAGCCATCCGACGCCGGGCCTCCCAGTATAATGTAGCGAGTCCTTCCCTGGACAAACATAATGGCTTACTTCTTATTTCTTCTTACTTCACCCAACGACCGTCCTTGGCCTCTCAGCCATCCGATGCCGTGCCTCCCAGTATAATGTAGCGAGTCCTTCCCTGGACAAACATAAAGGCTTACTTCTTATTTCTTCTTACTTCAGCCAACGCCCGTCCTTGGCCTCTCAGCCATCCGACGCCGGGCCTCCCAGTATAATGTAGCGAGTCCTTCCCTGGACAAACATAAAGGCTTACTTCTTATTTCTTCTTACTTCAGCCAACGCCCGTCCTTGGCCTCTCAGCCATCCGACGCCTAGTCTCCCAGTATAATGTAGCGAGTCCTTCCCTGGACAAACATAAAGGCTTACTTCTTATTTCTTCTTACTTCAGCCAACGCCCGTCCTTGGCCTCTCAGCCATCCGACGCCGTGCCTCCCAGTATAATGTAGCGAGTCCTTAATTTCCTGGACAAACATAAAGGCTTACTTCTTATTTCTTCTTACTTCAGCCAACGCCCGTCATTGGCCTCTCAGCCATCCGACGCCGTGCCTCCCAGTATAATGTAGCGAGTCCTTCCTTCCCTGGACAAACATAAAGTCTTACTTCTTATATCTTCTTACTTCAGCCAACACCCGTCCTTGGCCTCTCAGCCATCCGACGCCGTGTCTCCCAGTATAATGTAGCGAGTCCTTCCTTGGACAAACATAAAAGCTTACTTCTTATTTCTTCTTACTTCAGCCAACGCCCGTCCTTGGCCTCTCAGCCATCCGACGCCGGGCCTCCCAGTATAATGTAGCGAGTCCTTCCCTGGACAAACATAAAGGCTTACTTCTTATTTCTTCTTACTTCAGCCAACGCCCGTCCTTGGCCTCTCAGCCATCCGACGCCGGGCCTCCCAGTATAATGTAGCGAGTCCTTCCCTGGACAAACATAAAGGCTTACTTCTTATTTCTTCTTACTTCAGCCAACGCCCGTCCTTGGCCTCTCAGCATTCCAACGCCTAGTCTCCCAGTATAATGTAGCGAGTCCTTCCCTGCACAAACATAAAGGCTTACTTCTTTTTTCTTCTTACTTCAGCCAACGCCCGTCCTTGGCCTCTCAGCCATCCGACGCCGTGCCTCCCAGTATAATGTAGCGAGTCCTTCCTTCCCTGGACAAATTCTTATATCTTCTTACTTCAGCCAACACCCGTCCTTGGCCTCTCAGCCATCCGTCGCCGTGTCTCCCAGTATAATGTAGCGAGTCCTTCCTTCCCTGGACAAACATAAAGGCTTACTTCTTATATCTTCTTACTTCAGCCAACACCCGTCCTTGGCCTCTCAGCCATCCGACGCCGTGCCTCCCAGTATAATGTAGCGAGTCCTTCCCTGGACAAAATAAAGGCTTACTTCTTATTTCTTCTTACTTCAGCCAACGATCGTCCTTGGCCTCTCAGCCATCCCATGCCGTGCCACCCAGTATAATGTAGCGAGTCCTTCCCTGGGCAAACATAAAGGCTTACTTCTTCTTTCTTCTTACTTCAGCCAACGTCCGTCTTTGGCCTCTCAGCCATCCGATGCCGTGCCTCCCAGTATAATGTAACGAGTCCTTCCCTGGACAAACATAAAGGCTTACTTCTTATTTCTTCTTACTTCACCCAACGACCGTCCTTGGCCTCTCAGCCATCCGATGCCGTGCCTCCCAGTATAATGTAGCGAGTCCTTCCCTGGACAAACATAAAGGCTTACTTCTTATTTCTTCTTACTTCAGCCAACGCCCGTCCTTGGCCTCTCAGCCATCCGACGCCGGGCCTCCCAGTATAATGTAGCGAGTCCTTCCCTGGACAAACATAAAGGCTTACTTCTTATTTCTTCTTACTTCAGCCAACGCCCGTCCTTGGCCTCTCAGCCATCCGACGCCTAGTCTCCCAGTATAATGTAGCGAGTCCTTCCCTGGACAAACATAAAGGCTTACTTCTTATTTCTTCTTACTTCAGCCAACGCCCGTCCTTGGCCTCTCAGCCATCCGACGCCGTGCCTCCCAGTATAATGTAGCGAGTCCTTAATTTCCTGGACAAACATAAAGGCTTACTTCTTATTTCTTCTTACTTCAGCCAACGCCCGTCATTGGCCTCTCAGCCATCCGACGCCGTGCCTCCCAGTATAATGTAGCGAGTCCTTCCTTGGACAAACATAAAAGCTTACTTCTTATTTCTTCTTACTTCAGCCAACGCCCGTCCTTGGCCTCTCAGCCATCCGACGGCGTGCCTCCCAGTATAATGTAGCGAGTCCTTCCCTCGACAAACATAAAGGCTTACTTCTTATTTCTTCTTACTTCAGCCAACGCCCGTCCTTGGCCTCTCAGCCATCCGACGCCGGGCCTCCCAGTATAATGTAGCGAGTCCTTCCCTGGACAAACATAAAGGCTTACTTCTTATTTCTTCTTACTTCAGCCAACGCCCGTCCTTGGCCTCTCAGCCATCCGACGCCGGGCCTCCCAGTATAATGTAGCGAGTCCTTCCCTGGACAAACATAAAGGCTTACTTCTTATTTCTTCTTACTTCAGCCAACGCCCGTCCTTGGCCTCTCAGCATCCCAACGCCTAGTCTCCCAGTATAATGTAGCGAGTCCTTCCCTGCACAAACATAAAGGCTTACTTCTTATTTCTTCTTACTTCAGCCAACGCCCGTCCTTGGCCTCTCAGCCATCCGACGCCGTGCCTCCCAGTATAATGTAGCGAGTCCTTCCTTCCCTGGACAAACATAAAGGCTTACTTCTTATATCTTCTTACTTCAGCCAACACCCGTCCTTGGCCTCTCAGCCATCCGTCGCCGTGTCTCCCAGTATAATGTAGCGAGTCCTTCCTTCCCTGGACAAACATAAAGGCTTACTTCTTATATCTTCTTACTTCAGCCAACACCCGTCCTTGGCCTCTCAGCCATCCGACGCCGTGCCTCCCAGTATAATGTAGCGAGTCCTTCCCTGGACAAAATAAAGGCTTACTTCTTATTTCTTCTTACTTCAGCCAACGGCCGTCCTTGGCCTCTCAGCCATCCCATGCCGTGCCACCCAGTATAATGTAGCGAGTCCTTCCCTGGGCAAACATAAAGGCTTACTTCTTCTTTCTTCTTACTTCAGCCAACGTCCGTCTTTGGCCTCTCAGCCATCCGATGCCGTGCCTCCCAGTATAATGTAACGAGTCCTTCCCTGGACAAACATAAAGGCTTACTTCTTATTTCTTCTTACTTCACCCAACGACCGTCCTTGGCCTCTCAGCCATCCGATGCCGTGCCTCCCAGTATAATGTAGCGAGTCCTTCCCTGGACAAACATAAAGGCTTACTTCTTATTTCTTCTTACTTCAGCCAACGCCCGTCCTTGGCCTCTCAGCCATCCGACGCCGGGCCTCCCAGTATAATGTAGCGAGTCCTTCCCTGGACAAACATAATGGCTTACTTCTTATTTCTTCTTACTTCACCCAACGACCGTCCTTGGCCTCTCAGCCATCCGATGCCGTGCCTCCCAGTATAATGTAGCGAGTCCTTCCCTGGACAAACATAAAGGCTTACTTCTTATTTCTTCTTACTTCAGCCAACGCCCGTCCTTGGCCTCTCAGCCATCCGACGCCGGGCCTCCCAGTATAATGTAGCGAGTCCTTCCCTGGACAAACATAAAGGCTTACTTCTTATTTCTTCTTACTTCAGCCAACGCCCGTCCTTGGCCTCTCAGCCATCCGACGCCTAGTCTCCCAGTATAATGTAGCGAGTCCTTCCCTGGACAAACATAAAGGCTTACTTCTTATTTCTTCTTACTTCAGCCAACGCCCGTCCTTGGCCTCTCAGCCATCCGACGCCGTGCCTCCCAGTATAATGTAGCGAGTCCTTAATTTCCTGGACAAACATAAAGGCTTACTTCTTATTTCTTCTTACTTCAGCCAACGCCCGTCATTGGCCTCTCAGCCATCCGACGCCGTGCCTCCCAGTATAATGTAGCGAGTCCTTCCTTGGACAAACATAAAAGCTTACTTCTTATTTCTTCTTACTTCAGCCAACGCCCGTCCTTGGCCTCTCAGCCATCCGACGGCGTGCCTCCCAGTATAATGTAGCGAGTCCTTCCCTCGACAAACATAAAGGCTTACTTCTTATTTCTTCTTACTTCAGCCAACGCCCGTCCTTGGCCTCTCAGCCATCCGACGCCGGGCCTCCCAGTATAATGTAGCGAGTCCTTCCCTGGACAAACATAAAGGCTTACTTCTTATTTCTTCTTACTTCAGCCAACGCCCGTCCTTGGCCTCTCAGCCATCCGACGCCTAGTCTCCCAGTATAATGTAGCGAGTCCTTCCCTGGACAAACATAAAGGCTTACTTCTTATTTCTTCTTACTTCAGCCAACGCCCGTCCTTGGCCTCTCAGCCATCCGACGCCGTGCCTCCCAGTATAATGTAGCGAGTCCTTAATTTCCTGGACAAACATAAAGGCTTACTTCTTATTTCTTCTTACTTCAGCCAACGCCCGTCATTGGCCTCTCAGCCATCCGACGCCGTGCCTCCCAGTATAATGTAGCGAGTCCTTTCTTGGACAAACATAAAAGCTTACTTCTTATTTCTTCTTACTTCAGCCAACGCCCGTCCTTGGCCTCTCAGCCATCCGACGGCGTGCCTCCCAGTATAATGTAGCGAGTCCTTCCCTCGACAAACATAAAGGCTTACTTCTTATTTCTTCTTACTTCAGCCAACGCCCGTCCTTGGCCTCTCAGCCATCCGACGCCGGGCCTCCCAGTATAATGTAGCGAGTCCTTCCCTGGACAAACATAAAGGCTTACTTCTTATTTCTTCTTACTTCAGCCAACGCCCGTCCTTGGCCTCTCAGCCATCCGACGCCTAGTCTCCCAGTATAATGTAGCGAGTCCTTCCCTGGACAAACATAAAGGCTTACTTCTTATTTCTTCTTACTTCAGCCAACGCCCGTCCTTGGCCTCTCAGCCATCCGACGCCGTGCCTCCCAGTATAATGTAGCGAGTCCTTCCCTGGACAAACATAAAGGCTTACTTCTTATTTCTTCTTACTTCAGCCAACGCCCGTCCTTGGCCTCTCAGCATTCCAACGCCTAGTCTCCCAGTATAATGTAGCGAGTCCTTCCCTGCACAAACATAAAGGCTTACTTCTTTTTTCTTCTTACTTCAGCCAACGCCCGTCCTTGGCCTCTCAGTTATCCGACGCCGTGCCTCCCAGTATAATGTAGCGAGTCCTTCCTTCCCTGGACAAACATAAAGGCTTACTTCTTATATCTTCTTACTTCAGCCAACACCCGTCCTTGGCCTCTCAGCCATCCGTCGCCGTGTCTCCCAGTATAATGTAGCGAGTCCTTCCTTCCCTGGACAAACATAAAGGCTTACTTCTTATATCTTCTTACTTCAGCCAACACCCGTCCTTGGCCTCTCAGCCATCCGACGCCGTGCCTCCCAGTATAATGTAGCGAGTCCTTCCCTGGACAAAATAAAGGCTTACTTCTTATTTCTTCTTACTTCAGCCAACGATCGTCCTTGGCCTCTCAGCCATCCCATGCCGTGCCACCCAGTATAATGTAGCGAGTCCTTCCCTGGGCAAACATAAAGGCTTACTTCTTCTTTCTTCTTACTTCAGCCAACGTCCGTCTTTGGCCTCTCAGCCATCCGATGCCGTGCCTCCCAGTATAATGTAACGAGTCCTTCCCTGGACAAACATAAAGGCTTACTTCTTATTTCTTCTTACTTCACCCAACGACCGTCCTTGGCCTCTCAGCCATCCGATGCCGTGCCTCCCAGTATAATGTAGCGAGTCCTTCCCTGGACAAACATAAAGGCTTACTTCTTATTTCTTCTTACTTCAGCCAACGCCCGTCCTTGGCCTCTCAGCCATCCGACGCCGGGCTTCCCAGTATAATGTAGCGAGTCCTTCCCTGGACAAACATAAAGGCTTACTTCTTATTTCTTCTTACTTCAGCCAACGCCCGTCCTTGGCCTCTCAGCCATCCGACGCCTAGTCTCCCAGTATAATGTAGCGAGTCCTTCCCTGGACAAACATAAAGGCTTACTTCTTATTTCTTCTTACTTCAGCCAACGCCCGTCCTTGGCCTCTCAGCCATCCGACGCCGTGCCTCCCAGTATAATGTAGCGAGTCCTTAATTTCCTGGACAAACATAAAGGCTTACTTCTTATTTCTTCTTACTTCAGCCAACGCCCGTCATTGGCCTCTCAGCCATCCGACGCCGTGCCTCCCAGTATAATGTATCGAGTCCTTCCTTGGACAAACATAAAAGCTTACTTCTTATTTCTTCTTACTTCAGCCAACGCCCGTCCTTGGCCTCTCAGCCATCCGACGGCGTGCCTCCCAGTATAATGTAGCGAGTCCTTCCCTCGACAAACATAAAGGCTTACTTCTTATTTCTTCTTACTTCAGCCAACGCCCGTCCTTGGCCTCTCAGCCATCCGACGCCGGGCCTCCCAGTATAATGTAGCGAGTCCTTCCCTGGACAAACATAAAGGCTTACTTCTTATTTCTTCTTACTTCAGCCAACGCCCGTCCTTGGCCTCTCAGCCATCCGACGCCGGGCCTCCCAGTATAATGTAGCGAGTCCTTCCCTGGACAAACATAAAGGCTTACTTCTTATTTCTTCTTACTTCAGCCAACGCCCGTCCTTGGCCTCTCAGCATTCCAACGCCTAGTCTCCCAGTATAATGTAGCGAGTCCTTCCCTGCACAAACATAAAGGCTTACTTCTTATTTCTTCTTACTTCAGCCAACGCCCGTCCTTGGCCTCTCAGCCATCCGACGCCGTGCCTCCCAGTATAATGTAGCGAGTCCTTCCTTCCCTGGACAAACATAAAGGCTTACTTCTTATATCTTCTTACTTCAGCCAACACCCGTCCTTGGCCTCTCAGCCATCCGTCGCCGTGTCTCCCAGTATAATGTAGCGAGTCCTTCCTTCCCTGGACAAACATAAAGGCTTACTTCTTATATCTTCTTACTTCAGCCAACACCCGTCCTTGGCCTCTCAGCCATCCGACGCCGTGCCTCCCAGTATAATGTAGCGAGTCCTTCCCTGGACAAAATAAAGGCTTACTTCTTATTTCTTCTTACTTCAGCCAACGGCCGTCCTTGGCCTCTCAGCCATCCCATGCCGTGCCACCCAGTATAATGTAGCGAGTCCTTCCCTGGGCAAACATAAAGGCTTACTTCTTCTTTCTTCTTACTTCAGCCAACGTCCGTCTTTGGCCTCTCAGCCATCCGATGCCGTGCCTCCCAGTATAATGTAGCGAGTCCTTCCCTGGACAAACATAAAGGCTTACTTCTTATTTCTTATTACTTCAGCCAACGCCCGTCCTTGGCCTCTCAGCCATCCGACGCCGGGCCTCCCAGTATAATGTAGCGAGTCCTTCCCTGGACAAACATAATGGCTTACTTCTTATTTCTTCTTACTTCACCCAACGACCGTCCTTGGCCTCTCAGCCATCCGATGCCGTGCCTCCCAGTATAATGTAGCGAGTCCTTCCCTGGACAAACATAAAGGCTTACTTCTTATTTCTTCTTACTTCAGCCAACGCCCGTCCTTGGCCTCTCAGCCATCCGACGCCGGGCCTCCCAGTATAATGTAGCGAGTCCTTCCCTGGACAAACATAAAGGCTTACTTCTTATTTCTTCTTACTTCAGCCAACGCCCGTCCTTGGCCTCTCAGCCATCCGACGCCGTGCCTCCCAGTATAATGTAGCGAGTCCTTAATTTCCTGGACAAACATAAAGGCTTACTTCTTATTTCTTCTTACTTCAGCCAACGCCCGTCATTGGCCTCTCAGCCATCCGACGCCGTGCCTCCCAGTATAATGTAGCGAGTCCTTCCTTGGACAAACATAAAAGCTTACTTCTTATTTCTTCTTACTTCAGCCAACGCCCGTCCTTGGCCTCTCAGCCATCCGACGGCGTGCCTCCCAGTATAATGTAGCGAGTCCTTCCCTCGACAAACATAAAGGCTTACTTCTTATTTCTTCTTACTTCAGTCAACGCCCGTCCTTGGCCTCTCAGCCATCCGACGCCGGGCCTCCCAGTATAATGTAGCGAGTCCTTCCCTGGACAAACATAAAGGCTTACTTCTTATTTCTTCTTACTTCAGCCAACGCCCGTCCTTGGCCTCTCAGCCATCCGACGCCTAGTCTCCCAGTATAATGTAGCGAGTCCTTCCCTGGACAAACATAAAGGCTTACTTCTTATTTCTTCTTACTTCAGCCAACGCCCGTCCTTGGCCTCTCAGCCATCCGACGCCGTGCCTCCCAGTATAATGTAGCGAGTCCTTAATTTCCTGGACAAACATAAAGGCTTACTTCTTATTTCTTCTTACTTCAGCCAACGCCCGTCATTGGCCTCTCAGCCATCCGACGCCGTGCCTCCCAGTATCATGTAGCGAGTCCTTTCTTGGACAAACATAAAAGCTTACTTCTTATTTCTTCTTACTTCAGCCAACGCCCGTCCTTGGCCTCTCAGCCATCCGACGGCGTGCCTCCCAGTATAATGTAGCGAGTCCTTCCCTCGACAAACATAAAGGCTTACTTCTTATTTCTTCTTACTTCAGCCAACGCCCGTCCTTGGCCTCTCAGCCATCCGACGCCGGGCCTCCCAGTATAATGTAGCGAGTCCTTCCCTGGACAAACATAAAGGCTTACTTCTTATTTCTTCTTACTTCAGCCAACGCCCGTCCTTGGCCTCTCAGCCATCCGACGCCTAGTCTCCCAGTATAATGTAGCGAGTCCTTCCCTGGACAAACATAAAGGCTTACTTCTTATTTCTTCTTACTTCAGCCAACGCCCGTCCTTGGCCTCTCAGCCATCCGACGCCGTGCCTCCCAGTATAATGTAGCGAGTCCTTCCTTTCCTGGACAAACATAAAGGCTTACTTCTTATTTCTTCTTACTTCAGCCAACGCCCGTCATTGGCCTCTCAGCCATCCGACGCCGTGCCTCCCAGTATAATGTAGCGAGTCCTTCCTTCCCTGGACAAACATAAAGGCTTACTTCTTATTTCTTCTTACTTCAGCCAACGTCCGTCCTTGGCCTCTCAGCCATCCGACGGCGTGCCTCCCAGTATAATGTAGCGAGTCCTTCCCTGGACAAACATAAAGGCTTACTTCTTATTTCTACTTACTTCAGCCAACGCCCGTCATTGGCCTTTCAGCCATCCGACGCCGTGCCTCCCAGTATAATGTAGCGAGTCCTTCCTTCCCTGGACAAACATAAAGGCTTACTTCTTATTTCTTCTTACTTCAGCCAACGACCGTCCTTGGCCTCTCAGCCATCCGACGCCGTGCCTCCCAGTATAATGTAGCGAGACCTTCCCTGGACAAACATAAAGGCTTACTTCTTATTTCCTCTTACTTCTGCCAACGCCCGTCATTGGCCTCTCAGCCATCCGACGCCGTGCCTCCCAGTATAATGTAGCGATTCCTTCCTTGGACAAACATAAAGGCTTACTTCTTATTTCTTCTTACTTCAGCCAACGCCCGTCCTTGGCCCCTCAGCCATCCGACGCCCTGCCTCCTAGTATAATGTAGGGAGTCCTTCCTTGGACAAACATAAAGGCGATGAAGTTAACACCTAAATTAGGCTTTATGTGATGAGTTTCTTTAAGAAGGTTTCTAAAAAAGCTAAGAAGATATAATAATATCTCTGTTCCATTTATTTCTAATAATTTGTTTGGTAGTGTTAGAAGAGGTAAAGAAAGGTCAGATGTTTTGAATAGGAATAATCTTGTATATAGGGTTAAATGTAACGATCGTGATGCTTCATATGTTGGGGTAACTAAACGTGAATTGCATGTTCGTCTAAAATAAAAATAAAAAGATCTTCACCTGTCCTCGGTGTTTTACAGTGACATCAATGAACATAATCATTCGTTTAATTTCCAAAATCCCATGATTTTCGACAAGGAAAGTAATTGGAGTAGACGACTTTTTTTCTGAAATGCTCCATATAAAGATGCAAAAAATTCTATTAAGTTAATGTTAAGGAGGAGATTAATAAATTTGCTAGTTTTTATAACCCTTTAGTCATATAGGTTAAAAACTCTTGAGGGTTCCTAGTTGTTGATGCACCAGATGTTTAGTAATGATTTATTGTTACAGGATACTGATATACATATACTGTAGCTAACCACATTTTGAGGTTGAATGGTGAGTCATTAATTTTCTGTTTATCTATGTGGTTTGTGAATCGGTTATGGTATTTTTGTATTGATATTGTCTTGTGTGTTTTTTTATACTTTATTAAGAATGCGTAATGTATTATATTGGAACGTTGTCTTTTTCGGGAATTTCGAAAGGTTATTGATGTTAATTGATGAGAAGTTTGAGAATTTTGTTGACACATTTTAAATTGATTGTTTTATAGTTTTTATTATCATGGACCTTAACGTAGTATAGTGAGTTTTTAATTATTTAATTTGATTTTTTTGTTGCGTTGTTTTGTTGATTTATTAGTATTAATATCTTGAATGTACATTATAATGTTTATGATTTTATATTAATTTTGTATGTAGTTTTTCTTAGACGTAAATGTTAATTCTGTATATTGTACTTGAATTGTATATTGTATCTGTAATTGTATATTGTAGGCCTGAGTGAGGACGATGATTTAGTCGTCGAAACGTAGCCGAATTTTTAATAAATCAAGGTTTCTTGACTTACGTATCAACCGAGTTTTCGTTCAACAAAAACTAAGATGTTTACGTAACAGAGTAGCCTACCTACTTTCAACAGAATTTTTATGAAGTTTTTTTTGTTCAAGATTTTTACTACTGATCTCTCTGTCTTAAATTTGATGCCCGTCACAATATTGTAAATATATTAAAAGTGTTGAATACATGAACATTTTCCCTTTTATCAAGTATTTTTCAGATCATTGGCGAAAGAAATTAGGAACTTTAGAAAATTAATTGCTATCTACTCATGTTTTAGTTGACATTACCTTAGTAATTTTGTACGTTACAAAACGATTATTTAAAATTGTTAAACGCCAATAATTTTGTCTCCCAGCCTCTTATGTTTTAGTAGGTACTGTAAATAGCAATCCATTCACAGTGTAAACACACATTCAACAAACTGATTACTAAATCTATCGTTATACTTCCTTACAGGTAAACATATATTCAGATTGTTCAAGTACAGATTGTATGTAGCTTTAAAAATTAATAACTCCCTCCAACAGAATGAATCGTAAACCCAGTTGTATCGCCTTTTTTAGGAAAACCAATAGAGAAATAACATGAAAAAATATTTTTTTTCTGTTGGTCTCTTCTATTAAAATAAGCTGTTTGTAAAACCGTAATCTCGAACATTTTGAATTTTTGTCATTTTTTACACAGTCCTAAGTAGTAAGTTCGAACTCCCCGACAACCAGTATTTCTCGTTCAGTCGGTCGGACATAGAAGGCAATGGCAATACACACGAGCGGTTTATGGCGCACCCTGTTGAGGCCTCACCCTACTAATGGCCTTGGACTCTCAACGCCTGTTATCATTGTGAAAACAATTCCGTCACTTGTATTTCTGTTTCTTCATCTTTTGTATTTATTTATTTCTGCTAGAGTTTTAGACTTTTTTAACCTAAAAAACTTTACGTAATTTAAGGCAATTTCTTAACAATTTTCAAGAGTATTATAACGAAAATAAAGCGCATAATTAGTGGCTTCATTAACAATTGTTTTAAAAATGGGCCAAGTGCGGTCGTAACAAAACTGAGACTACATGACTAATATCATTTTACAGTACCGAGAAAAGATATTTAAGAATGAAATATTATGGTTGTTTTCAATTTATCACTTTTTTAATGCTTGTATAAAGGAAAAGAATCGATTTTACTGTCCATGACGTTAGGTAAATCTTTCCAGATAACTTTGAAATAACGTTGTGCACCAACTTTAAAAGTATTATTTATTTATTTTTGGTGTAATTTCTGAGATATAACTTTTATTTTAAGTCTATGCAAGTAGAAAGTACACTTTATAAGAAGAAAAAGAGGATGACTTTTCTACAGATTTGATTTTAATGTGGCTTCTCATAAGGAAATTTAACTATTATAATATAAAGATAGTTAAATGAGTATTTTATAAATTTGAAATATATTTAATTTGTATAACTATAATGGCATATATTAAGCAGATGGAATAATTTGTTTCGTCAGAACTAATTGGACACAGAGTTGTGTTTATAATGACACCTGCTATGACCTATATTATTTGAATACATCAGGGCCTACATAAAAACAGAGATTCAAATATTATGTCTAAGACCACTTAGTAAGTAGGCCTTTGTCACCTTCAGAGTTCAGACCTGCTATGTAAACAAAGTTATTATTTACAGTTGGTGTACTGTCTTCCTCATTCTTCCTTCAACAGTCTACTCCGCAAACGCTTTGGAGTGAGGCAAATTTCACACTCGTATAGGCTATGTTTAAAAAACATGGAACACTTTCACAACTTCGTTAATTGATCATGTAGTATGTTTCTTATTTGGGTGATGAAATTAAAGACTTTTTCTTATAGTGTTTTGAAATCATTAGGAAATTTGACTAGCGTCATCTGCAAAGGTTATGGAAAAAGATTAAGGTTAGAACATAAAGCCCATGGTTTGGGATTTAAGCAAAGATCATGATTCAAGTGTGTCGAGTCCATGTTTGAAGTAGAACGATTCCCTGTCGGTATGTATCAGTCTCACTTCGGTGTAAGAAGTGAGACTGATACATATGTATATAAAGAATAAGTATATAAAAAATAAGTTGAATAAAAGAAGGGAGCTAACTTGGGAAGGAGGATAGGGAAATTTAATGACACTTATAGGAAAGTCACATACCTCAGATTACCTACTCTCTGTCGGTGTGTATCTGCCTCAATTTAGTGTAAGGAGATGTATGATGAAGAATAAGTGGAATACACGAAGTTCGAAGGAAGATAGATTGGCATGTGGAATAAGGAAATGTGAACTTATAGGAACTTATGTGAAGTGGGAACTTATAGGAAGAGTCACTTACCTCTGTATACCTACTCTCTGTAGGGGTATTTCTGTTTCAATTAAATCTAACAAGGAGTAAGAAGATGAATGACTTGAATAAACGTAGTTCTAAAGAGGCTCCCTTGGTACTTGAAGTAGTTAAATACTACGAATCGTATAGAAAGAGTCACTTACCTCAATATACCTACTCTCTGTCGGAGTATATCTGTTTCAATTAAATCTAATAAGAAGTAAGAAGATGAATGACTTGAATAAAAGTAGTTCTAAAGACGCTCCTTTGGTACTTGGAGTAGTTAAATATTACGGCTCGCATGGAAAGAGTCACTTACCTCAATAACCTACTCTCTGTCGGAGTATATCTGTTTCAATTAAATCTAACAAGGAGTAAGAAGATGAATGACTTGAATAAACGTAGTTCTAAAGACGCTCCCTTGGTACATGCAGTAGTTAAATATTACGGTTCGCATAGAAAGAGTCACCTCAATATACATACTCTCTGTCGGAGTATATCTGTTTCAATTATATCTAACAAGAAGTAAGAAGGTGAATGACTTGGAATAAACGTGGTTCTAAAGACGCTCCCTTGGTACTTGGAGTAGTTAAATATTAGGGCACGCATGGAAAGAGACACTTACCTCAATATACGTACTCTCTGTCGGAGTATATCTTTTTCAATTATATCTAACAAGAAGTAAGAAGATGAATGACTTGGATAAACGTAGTTCTAAAGACGCTCCCTTGGTACTTGGATTAGTTTAATATTATGGCTCGCATAGAAAGAATCACTTACGTCAATATACCTACTCTCTGTCGGAGTATATCTGTTTCAATTAAATCCAACAAGGAGTAAGAAGATGAATGACTTGAATAAACGTGGTTCTAAAGACGCTCCCTTGGTACTTGGAGTAGTTGAATATTACGGCTCGCATAGAAAGAATCACTTACCTCAATATACCTACTCTCTGTCGGAGTATATCTGTTCAATTGAATCTAACAAGGAGTAAGAAGATGAATGACTTGAATAAACGTAGTTCTAAAGACGCTCCCTTGGTACTTGGAGAAGTTAATATTACGGCTCGCATGGAAAGATTCACTTACCTCAATATACATATTCTCTGTCGGAGTATATCTGTTTCAATTAAATCTAACAAGAAGTAAGAAGATGAATTACTTGAATAAACGTGGTTCTAAAGACGCTCCCTTGGTACATGGAGTAGGTAAATATTATGGCTCGCATTGAAAGAGACACCTCAATATACCTACTCTCTGTCGGAGTATATCTGTTTCAATTAAATCTAACAAGAAGTAAGAAGATGAATGACTTGATTAAACGTGAGTCTAAAGACGCTCCCTTGGTACATGGAGTAGGTAAATATTACGGCTCGCATTGAAAGAGTCGCCTCAATATACCTACTCTCTGTCGGAGTATATCTGTTTCAATTAAATTTAACAAGGTGTAAGAAGATGAATGACTTGAATAAACGTGAGTCTAAAGACGCTCCCTTGGTACTTGGAGTAGGTAAATATTACGGCTCGCATTGAAAGAGTCGCCTCAATATACATACTCTCTGTCGGAGTATATCTGTTTCAATTAAATCTAATAAGAAGTAAGAAGGTGAATGACTTGAATAAACGTGAGTCTAAAGACGCTCCCTTGGTACTTGGAGTAGGTAAATATTACGGCTCGCATTGAAAGAGTCGCCTCAATATACATACTCTCTGTCGGAGTATATCTGTTTCAATTAAATCTAATAAGAAGTAAGAAGGTGAATGACTTGAATAAACGTGAGTCTAAAGACGCTCCCTTGGTACTTGGAGTAGGTAAATATTACGGCTCGCATTGAAAGAGTCGCCTCAATATACCTACTCTCTGTCGGAGCATATCTGTTTCAATTAAATCTAATAAGAAGTAGGAAGATGAATGACTTGAATAAACGTAGTTCTAAAGACGCTCCCTTGGTACTTGGTGTAGTTAAATATTAGGGCTCGCATAGGAAGGGTCGCTTACCTCAATATACCTACTCTCTGTTGGAGTATACCTGTTTCAATTATATCTAACAATGAGTATGAAGATGAATGACTTGAATAAACGTAATTCTAAAGACGCTCCCTTGGTACATGCAGTAGTTAAATATTACGGCTCGCATGAAAGAGTCACTTACCTCAATATACCTACTCTCTGTCGGAGTATATCTGTTTCAATTATATCTAACAAGGAGTATGAAGATGAATGACTTGAATAACCGTAGTTCTAAAGACGCTCCCTTGGTACTTGGAGTAGTTAAATATTAGGGCTCACATAGGAACGGTCGCTTACCTAAACCATACCTGGTCCCTGGCACAGTTACAATTACAATACTATTTTCAGAAACGTAATAATAAACTGTAGTAAAATTAATATTCCAACCTGACATTCTCGTAAAGAAGGTTTGGGTATTAGTATCTTAGACCAGAAATAACAGCAACAAGAGGCTGATTCCTGCGGCTTTAAACTAATGTTAATTGTAATGATACATTATAACCAATAAAATCTTACTCATCAATTAGGTAATTACATCAAAGTCACTATTAGTTATCAGGTGTCATTTCACTCATAATTATCTGCATCTATTAACAAGTATGGAAATTGTTAGTCCAGTGAAACGACGCTAAACTAATAGTTTGTACAGAAATAGTAAGATAATATTTGACTACAGTACGAGTAATTAAAAATGACTGGTAATTCGATATAACTTAAAAATTTAATTTAATTTTTTTACTTTATTATGTGTGCCATATTGAATGCCAGGAAAGAAATAGCATGTAATAGAACATAAAATAATATTAACGGCAAATAAGATAAATTGAACTGCATATGTTAACACTGAAACATTTAAGCAAAAATTAAGTGTATCTATAGTTCTGAATAGAATTAATTAAATATAACTAAGTTTTATTTTATTAATCTGCGTCATAAAAATTTTATCACCAATACGCAAAACTTAACATTTACCATCTATATTAAGACTTGTCTACTTCTTTCAATTATTAAAAATCTGCAATTGATATAGAATCAATCTATTATATACAGTCACAGATTTAAGGGGTGCTTTGGGGCTCAACTCCACCTCCCCCTAAATGTGGGAAAGCGAAAATGTCTTATGTTTGCGTTCGCCCCTGATTTAAATCTACTTATTAGTTAGTAGAATATGTTTACATTCCCATATTAATCACTAGGCCTATAAAGCATACTACAATTATTAATACATAGTCCAACCCACAATGTAATAAATAGGGGTTTCTGGTATAAACTGAAATGGGACGCCTGATCTTCTTGTAATTCATGATGTAAGAAATACACAAAGATTTTAGTATATGATAAATGAAGCTAATTAATGATCGTGTAATGTCACAGAGTAGGTCTGTAACTATTTCCCTCACATAGAAGACTCTTTAGAGTTTAAACTAAGCTATATTTTCTAAATACTTTCCGGGCGGGGAGATCCCTTCTCCCCCCCCCCCCACCAACCCTCCCAAAATATTTTTCTGCATCTACCACTGATTTTACACACACACACACACACACACACACACACACACACATATATATATATATATATATATATATATATATATATATATATATATGAAGTTACCTAACCTAACCTAACCTAACCTAAAAATATCAAGAATATATATAGGCCTATATATATATATATATATATATATATATATATATATATATATATATATATATATACATATATATATATACATACACATTTTATATATTTAAACCTAACACTTTATAAATAATATCTGTTTGCCTTTCAAAAATGTTTTATTTTCCGAGTTGTGTCTCTTTGACATTGTACACGTGTAAAGAAACCAATTGAATTCTCGCTTTAAGTAATTATGTGACAGTAATTAAGAGAAAAATATCTATCGACAATTCTAGGATAAAGACTTATCACTCATTAAAGATGTGACGTCCTCGGCTTGTGAAAGCCCTTGCGTAGGATTTATATTAAAGCCGAAACGAGTAAATTTTGTATTGAAAAAACGGAAAACTGTGTTTTTAAATTTTGTTTTTTACAGGCCTATAGGTTAAACAAAACTTAGAAAAGTCTACGCCTTAACAATTTTTATATAAACTTCTGATTCAATATAAATAAGCATTTAAAATAAATTGTTCAAAGGTTTTATAAAACTATGAGAAAATCCTTTATTAAATAATCCATAAATTAAGGTCTATGTTAGGTTTAAGCACGCAGCTCTAAAATAGGAAATTTTTAATATATGAGTCATTGGTTTTAAAAACGTCATACGTTGTCATACAAATTCAATAACGTTCAGTTTTGAGAATAAACCAACGCTTTTATGCCTGCGTTATAAAGTCAAGTGTACTGTGAATAGCATAATTAGTCAACCACCAAGCATATTGCGACGTTGCCAAGTTTAGCGCACTGTTGTAATGTTTCAATAGGGTCGTACTGCTCGACCTAGCATTGCAAGTCAGAGTTACCATAATTTCATATTTCTACGTTTTCATGATTATTTGTTAAGTTTTAACTTTTGCTAGAAAGTACCAAGAAACAAATATTAGACTTAGTAACACCCCAATCACGATGTTAAATTAAAAATGAACACTGAATTACTAAAAATGTACGTAGTTAAATTTAAAAATTTATTTTATGATTTTTTGAAATTACAATTCCTTTTGTTGTAGAATAGAGAAATTCAATTTTAAGTGCTGTATTTGTATTCTTCAACTCACACTAAGATTTCACTAACGTTTTCTTTTTTTTAATCTATTCATTTATATCTAACTTTCATTTTTATCTATTTCCTACATTTAAACAAATGTTCTATTTTTATAAAGCAGTTGTCTTTTACATTGTGAACATAAGTAATTTTTCTTTGTGCATTTTGGTAACTAGTGGTATTGTTTTTCATAATTTCCTTGATCTTAACTTTTTACTCATTATTCTAATTTCTTCATCTTTTCTTTTTGGATTCCTCAAGCCAAATGTTTGCTCAGTGTTTTGATCGTCTGGCTCAGTTATGATTGAAAATGAATTTTCTAGCCCGTTATGTACTTTTATTAATAATTTTGTCAATATTACTGCTTTAGTTACATAGAATTTACTTTATTTATAGAATGAATGGAGTTATTTATAGAATGTTATTTTATTTATCATTTAATACGATCGGTTACGTAAAATAACATGTCAATTTATGTGACAATTTGTTCGCCTCACTCTGTACATTCTGCTTGGCTTTTGGTATATTTATTTCACTATCTTTTTATATTTGTACATATTTATATTTATATTCTTTGAAGATTGTTTTCATTTTTACTAATATTTAATCAGTTAACTAAACTAGTACTTCTGCAGATGAAAATTAGTGCCACAATCTTTCTGTACAGCTGATGCTATCTTCAACCAATCGTTTATTTTTGCTATTTCAATTTTTTTTAATGTTTGCTTTATTCTGTCGTAGGTTGAACACACTGTTTATTTCACCAAATACCAATGATCGTCTTTAACCCCTTTCCTTACGCAACACAATTTTCTTCAACTATATTAATTTCGTTGATCAAACTAAAAATTATTAATTTTACTACAATTTAATATTCGTACTTCAGTTTTATTTTTTAACGAACACTTTTTGTTTCACAAGATCATTCCTACTTCGTTTTATTCTATTTGTCTCCAATTAATTGATTGAATTGATTTTATTTAAATTTTTCACAATTATTTAATTTACTTCACTATATTTTCAAGTATTTAATGTGTACAGTTAATTTATTGTATGTTTAGTAACATTATAGTCTTATTAATTCCTCTAATGAGCTTTATAGTAGGCTATACACATCAACGACTTGTTTAACTTATTATTTTGTTAATCTGTGTTAGTCTTACCATAGTGGAGTTAAAATTATAGTGTTATTTTTCCAGGCAAAGTGGAAGAGACGGTAGATGCTTGTCAACGCTTCCGTCCAATCAGGGTACCATTATTTTACAGGTTTACCAGTTGTCTCGATCTCCTCTGCTTTTTTTTCTTGTGATAGATGTGAATCAGACACTTCAATATGCTGACGAAGTGATAACGTCGCATCCCACCAGCTTCTAAATACTTTTTTAATTTTAATTCATCACACCTTGACGGAATCGTAACCATTCTTCAACAATGTGGCGCGTTTCAGTACAGAGAATGAGGAAGATAATGGCAGTCGACATAACCGTTGTGAGCGGAAAGAAATAAAAATTACGAATGGATTATATCGACACCGCAATGTACGAGGCACACAAATGCTTTATAGAAACACTAGAGTAAATAACCGACTATGATATAGTCAAATAAAAACAAGATTGAGCGTGACAGACTTAAGAGTGTATAGAGAAGCTGCCTGCGGAAGTTACAATCGTCTAACAGAAGTTAATTAGAGAAAACTTCAGAAGCACAAAATTTAGATGAGGAAAATAAGGTAAACAGCTTAAAACAAGAAAGTGTGAGCGACTTGTATATGAATAGATTAGACATAGTTAGTCTAGAGCGCGTTAGAAATAACGAATAATACTACAATTTCATAAAACAGTTTTACAAAATGCAACAAGGGGTGATTTGGGTTATACAGTAGATTGAGAACGAGGAAGAAAGAACTATCTCCAGCGGCGAGAAACTGATGAAATAAATAAAAGAGCATCATTAATAAGTAAATACAAAAGTTCATAACGAAAGAATCAGATACAATCTCGGCCAACAGAAAAATAAAACAGTATCACTAATAAATACGAGTAAATACAAAAGTTCATAACGAAAGAATCAGATACAATCTCGGCCAACAGAAAAATAAAACAGTATCACTAATAAGTAAATACAAAAGTTCATAACGAAAGAATCAGATACAATCTCGGCCAACAGAAAAATAAAACAGTATCACTAATAAGTAAATACAAAAGTTTATAACGAAAGAATCAAATACAATCTCAACCAACAGAAAAATAAAACAGTATCACTAATAAATACGAGTAAATACAAAAGTTTATAACTAAAGAATCAGATACAATCTCGGCCAACAGAAAAATAAAACAGTATCACTAATAAATACGAGTAAATACAAAAGTTCATAACGAAAGAATCAGATACAATCTCAACCAACAGAAAAATAAAACAGTATCACTAATAAATACGAGTAAATACAAAAGTTTATAACTAAAGAATCAGATACAATCTCAACCAACAGAAACTGGGAGTGAAAATGAAATATGCTGAATACACTCTTAGAAGGAAGAATTAGGGAATGCTGCCTAAAGTTAGGGAAAAGATAATAATAACATTAAAGCAATGGGACGATTATTCAAGGATCTGCTGCAGATAGATCAGAATTATAAATGGAAGCAGAATAAAAGCCCATAGGCCTCTTCCATAGAAATAACAACGAGAGAAGTAAAAGATGTCTGCAAAGAATGTAAATACATCAAAGCGCCAGGACCTGGTAATATACCGGTGGAACGGCTAAAATAAGGTAATGAAGACTATAAAATAATTTAACTAAAGTTTGCAGTTTTGTGCTGTTCATCTTGAGGATTTTCTTATAATTAAACTTTTGGTTTCATTTGCCAAAAAAAAAACCACTACTTACTGATAATTTTTCGGCAGACTGCGAATCTTGTTCGTGACTCACAGCATTGAACAATGCACTGACCTAGTGTGAAACGCGGGTATTTCAGGGGTATTTTGATGGCCAACCCCACTCCGTAAGGATTTCGTTTTAATATTTATAAGCCAAACAAATCACTTATACTGGCCAGACTGTATTAAATTAACCCACAAGGAAATTTAAATATTAAAACTTTTCGAAATAGTTTTTTTATAAAATTAGGTCACAGTAATCTGAGACGTTTTAATATCTCAGAGATGGATTTTTCGCGACGGAAGAGTTGCAAATGAAAGAAAGTGCGGCACACTATGAAAATGCCTACATAGCGTAGAAGATATTGGAAACCAGCAGTAAAGATGGTCCGGGCAGGTGCAACGAAATGGCCTAAGAAATACAGCCGAAACAGGTGTTACAGTAAACGCCTACCAAGGGCCAGGAAGACAACGTCTTAGTTGGAAACATCGATCGAAAGGTGAGAACTGTCAAAGACCTGGCAGGAGTCTTTTTTTTGAACCAACCGAGATTAAAGGCGATTTGACATTAGAAACCTTTAGTATTTTATTAAACATTTATTTATATGGATGTTAAAGGTATGTTTAAATCATGAACCATTTTAGATTTACCATTTTAGATGGCCTGTCGTTCTGCCAGTCCAGGATTAATACTGCACTAGGCGCGTGGCTAAATTTCAGAGTGGGGCTTTACAAGAACAACACATTCTGAACATAGGGAGACACAGCGTGGATAAGTAGCGTGGTTTCGGAAGAGAACGTTTTTATACCGGGAGTTTAACCTTCCAAGCCCTCCTTTTAACCCCCTCTGCATTCTGAAGTCAAGTGCCTAGGTGGAAAGTTGCATTTTAAAGGCACAAAGTAAATAAGAAAGTCAAAGGATCCCTTTAGCAAAGAATAATTATTAAATTTAAATTATTAGTTTTTCTACTCTTAGGCCTAAATTTATTCCTCAAACCTACGCGTTTCATTCTACGAATTTGTTGATGAAATAACTCTTACATTGAATTAGTTGGCACTACTGTGTACAAATATATAGGTCGCCTTATAAATCTTATGCTTGGGGAATTTGAATCTTATAATTAACAGCAAAAAACAAAAACTGTATTCTTTCATTATAGAATCACAAAACTTAATTTGACCGTATTTTAATTTCCAACTAAAAATATTGTATTAAGAAATAATTCCAAAGGAATGGACTATTAACACAATCTCACCATGAACGTGTTAACTCTTATCAGAATTAGGGTGATACTCTTATCAATTTAATGCTGCTTATCACAGAAATATGGCGTCTTCAGGAGAACCTTGTTTCCGCTACGTTTCTTTATCTCAAGAAGTAAAACTGAACATCTTCGTGTGTTATGTGAAATGTTTGTAGCATTGGGTAACACTTACGCATAAACGTTGATAGTAATGTTCTTTATAGTAACGTGTTGTTAAAAAAAAACAATGGCTAACACGGAAACGAACAAAAAATACAGCGATTAAAATAAAAAGGAATAAATTTCTTTAGAAAAATAACACCGAGTACGTAGTTTTAAATCCGTTCTTAAAATCTGCCAGAAGTTAAATATCATTAAAGAGTTTTTTACTTTTAAAAATAATTTAAACAGTTTTCTTTTAGGCAAATGTTGACAAAACTATAAGGAATAAGTCAAACAGATCTAATGTAATAGATCAGTGTGTTGGGAACAGATCCGTTTCTTGTATTAGGAAAACCCTCGAAAAGAACCGAAAATAAAATAAGCCGTAATATTACTATTTTATTGACTTCAATATGGTTATGATTTTATTACAATCGATACTGTTTTTGTCAGGAATTCCGAAGAATTATGTTATTAATATACCAAAGTTAACAAAGCATCTGAATCTAAAAATTAAACCGTAAGCTCTTGATTCATGGTGATGATGGTGATTCAATGGATTAGAAAGAAATATATATTTTGCCTTACACTTTCGGACATACATTAATGTGTAGCACATTGTAGCGCTTACTTTGTTGAGGGCGGCCGTTTCGAGAGTTTACCCTTATTGTTAACTCAGTCAGTATCTATTTTTTGTTATGAATTCAAACAACGATAAAATTTTTATTGCAAATATAAATAAAATTAATTATCGTACACAGAATTGCAAAAAGAAAAGAAATGCAGCAATAAGTCATGTTTCCTAAAGCTCACTCTGTAATGTCGATGTAAAAGCAAAAGATTATAAGCACTAACTGTTGAAAATCAAATCCGAAAGGAAACTGAGAATGTCTGTAAAATAAATTCGTGTTTCATTCTTAGATTCTAGTCGACGATTGTGGAAGAAACTAAATGGGAAAAAATGTTAAGTTTAAGGCCATTAATGTTTAAGTTTAATGTCTCAGTCAGTTGGGCTATTATCACCCAACTAGCCCAACATAGTTGGACAATGATAGGCTAGAAAGGCTTGTAAATAAATATAGTACTAAAACATTTTGTCAATAATCAAGTTAATAATCCCTGGCTTGGAATACTGGGAAGAATACATCTTCAAGTTTGTATAGTCGCAAACATAACCTATATCTCTTCTTTATCGAGCATGTAGAAGAGGTGTGTGCGTGTTACACCGAGGAAAGCGAAAAAGTGTAAGTGGGGTAAATGTAAGACCAGCTTAGAAAATAATACTCCCCTCTACTGTTAAAAGTAGAGGAGAAATAATACCTGGCGTATTTATAATCAGTAAAGTTTCGGAAGAGGGCTGTACCGTTTGAGTGCCGGCCGGCCCTTATAAACCTGTGTCAACTATCCCCACACATTTGACCTGGGGGTTAGTCACCAATTGTGTACTTAAAAATGAACATTTATTTTTTTATTCAAAAAAATATCAATAGAAATGTGGTTTCATTGAATGGGGAATAAAATATTTAAAAAATTTGTAGCAAACACGAAACAAGTTTTTTAAGAAATGAACTGCAGATTGCTTAACATAATGTTAATACAATATAATTAAACCCTATACAATTAATTCCTTAGTCAAATTGTTTGGTACCATTTTTTCTTCATTTTTTATGCTCCTTTTAATTAAACTAGATTTTAATTGATATTTTTAATAATAAATAAATAAATTTTTCGTATTGAAGTACACAATTGGTGAATAAGATCAAGTGGTGAGGGGACACGACACACGATTTAAAGGATCGGCCTACAGCCTGGTGTCATAGAGTTCTTCCGAAACTATAAACTGTAGAATTGCATACCTGAAGAAAACCTGCTTTCTATAGTTCTCCCCACATAGCTAGGCACCTCTTTGGAGCATTCGCACCACGCTCCTTCCACCACTAGCAAGCACGATACAGTCTGGGCCTGCACTCACTGACTTCTGTCTAGTCAGTCAACATTACTGAGGACTACAGAGACTTTCAAGTTGAGTTGACTGTACAAGTGAACATAGGGGAAGTGTAGTGGAAGCAACTTGGACCACTGTTCCCCACACTCCAAGCTATGTGGCGCGCACTATACCTGAGTCAACGAAAGATGTCAATACACTACTTTCCTAATTAGTGTTTTGAATAAGGGTGTTTTTGTGTCTGTACCTTTGCTTTGAGCGTTGTATGTGTTTGGCTGAGACATTGCCCACTTCTTAGTAGGTATGGCTGGTTCCCACCCCTTAAAAAGAAAGTAAAATTAAAATTCTGCCTGTTGTATCGTACAAACGCTTAAGTGCTCTTCGCCCTACTCTTCATGTTTCACAACTTACTCTTTTCAATTTTCACTGACACGCTGTTTTACTAGCACCGAGCAGATCGAGCCTAAGCCATGATCGGTTCAAGGGAGGTAAATCAGAAGGATGGGAGATAACAGGAAAACTCGTCAAGGGAGAGTACTAATAACTTGCTTGTATTGGGTAAATTTTAAGAAACTAAATGACTTGCTTGTAATTTGTCCACTACTCCAAATGCAAGTAATCATCAACTCATCCCAAGACAGTGTTGAGACTGTATGTGCTCTGCTCTACTATCAGGCATACCAGAGAGTCCTCTAAAATAAAATTCTGAATACTGTACTGAAGTTAAACCTTAGCTTATGTAATACACTAATATCATGCACTAATTTATACTCAGTATGTCGGTTTAGTAGTCCTTAATACACAGAATGATGAACGACTCCCGAGTTACCGAAATTATTTAATACATTGGCATTATTAAGGTTGTATAATCTACAAGGCTGTGGAGGACTGTTACTGAAGTTAGACCTTAGCTTATTTAATACACTAATATCATGCACTAATTTATACTCATTATGACGGTTTATTAGTCCTTAATACAAAGAATAAAGAACGACTCCTGAGTGGACGAAATTATTTCATACATTGGCATTATTAAGGTTGTATAATCTACAAGGCTGTGTAGGACTGTTCAAACATTTGCAAATGTTTATAGGAAAATATTATTATATTGATCGTAGAGTAAAAAAATGGGATGAATCTTTCAGGAATGGAGCTCGAAAACATGAACAGGATCGATTTGGTACTGGGAAGTAATAAATTGGCTAGTGAATGACCAAATAAAGAAGACACTCAAAAAAATATTGTACATCATGACCTGACGAGAGTGGCCGACCTTCGAGTGAACTTAATCAGTGGCCGACTAGATACGACACAGATGTCAAGTCTGTTTACTGAACTCTAGCACTGATTTCATATCTTGGGATTTTTCGAGAGAACTATTTTTGTGACATATTTCCTTACTGATAATTGGGAAGTTTGGGACCTTCATTAGTAGATTAGGCAAAGGATTTAATCAAATTTATTTACTGTGACAAATTTGAAACTGTGATATTTTGAGACTGCAGTTAAAAATAGGAAAAATAATCTTAGCAATCGGTGTTAGAGGCTGTCTTAACGAACATCCCTGAGTACAAACAGTTACACTGTGGTACTACTGACGGTAACTGGTAATTGTTACTATTGCACTCATTTAGGAAGGATATTTTTTAATCGGAATTAAAATAAAAGTCATACATTTATCCCTAATGTGATGAAATATACCCAAGGGGAGTTACAGATTAGGATGTAACTGAAAGATAACGTTTCTACATAGGGATGGATTAGATGTTTCAATTTAGGATTTTGCCCCCTTTTTAGATAAAATGTCACCATTTCCGTGTTATTAAACATAATAATCCTGGGTTGACACGCCAAATGACTTTTTTAGAATTATAATGCTTTAAAATTTACTTGTGTTTGTCGAGTTTAATTTTATTTAATAACTATAAGTCCAAGTATGTTTTTATAAAACGTTGACTCAAGTTTCAATATTTATACAGTACACTTCACTAAGAGATATCGGATAGCCGAATAAATAACTTTTGAAGTTATTTGTTAAAATAAATTGTTCTTTCTGTAAACACTACTTAAAAGATTTTACCGCTAATATTATTTTAATTCTTTTGTTTGTAAAGTTACTCCCTCTTGCCAACAAGGACAATGGGACGATTGTGATGCAATATCATCTCCATTAGTACATTAATGTTGCTTGGAGGCAGGGAATGGGAAAAGGATGTGCTCGAATGGTTTCCGGTTGATCAGTCGGCGGAGTAATGCCGACTACCGGTGCCGGTCTCAACTTGCAACTAAATCAAACTGCCTTTCAATTCAGGTCATCAATTACACTCATCTTGTGGGATGACCAGCGGCGCAGGTAAGCTTGTGCGAGCGAGACAGGCGATGGTTTTTGTCTCAAGTTCCGTAACAGTCAGAGATCGTGTGTTTCAGCAGAGTAAATACTGTAAATAGCTTCCTATAGTGATTAGTATAATTAAACACATCAATAATTTCCTTGTATTTTATAAAATACCTTCATAAGTAATGACCAGTAAAACTATCGTAATATAAAACACTTATTGTATTAAAATTAAAAAAAAAAAAAAAATATATATATATATATATATATATATATATATATACAATTAAATTCGATGTAATGTTTTACACAGTTGTCTATGTTATGTTTTCAAGCGAAAGTTTCTTTAGACTCGTCTGACACTTTTGGAATGAAAAAAAGTATTCATTTCGGGTCATAACATTTTTTGTCACATTTTCGAAAATAAAGATTTCTATATGATGTCCATGGTGCTTCTTATAGCTCCGATTAAATATAGGCCTAATAGCTAATTGCTGCTTCACTAAAATATACATTGGAGGATAGGTTCAAACATTTTCAAATATAATTCCTTTTCATAATCGGAAATATCATGGGTGAACAAATTAAGTAATAATTTATGATTTCATACAACAACGGTTTTTATTAACCGTAGGTTATTCTACATTATTAAGTTAAAATTTATTTAACATCCTTGATCAGTTATTAAATATGAATTTATTATTAGTATGGGAGTAGGATTATCATTGTTTTCTGACATTACTAACATAACAAGGATGATTATCCTGTAGTCCTAGGATATTTCAGGAAAGGTCCCTTCCCAAATAAACAGGTATGTTTCTCCTGTATTCCCAGGATATTTCAAGAAAGGCCCTACTCAAATAAGAAGGGATGTTTCTCCTGTATGCCAGAATTCTTTAGGAGTGGTCCCTACCCAAATAAGCAGGGTTGTTTATCCTGTAATCCCAGGATATTTCAGGGAAGATCCCTGCCCAAATAAGCAGGGATGTGTTTCCTGTAATCCCAGGATATTTGAAGAAAGGTTCCTACCCAAACAAGCAGGGATGTTTCTCCTGTAATTCCAGGATGTGCCAGGAAAGGTTCCTACCCAAACAAGCAGAGATGTTTCTCCTGTAATTCCAGGATATTTCAGGAAATGCTCCTACCCAAATAAGCAGGGGTGTTTATCCTGTAACTCCAGGATGTGCCAGGAAATGCTCCTACCCAAACAAGCAGGGATGTTTCTCCCGTAATTCCAGGATGTGCCAGGAATGGTTCCTACCCAAAAAAGCAGGGATGTTTTTCCTGTAATTCCAGGATATTTCAGGAAATGCTCCTACCCAAATAAGCAGGGGTGTTTATCCTGTAATTCCAGGATGTGCCGGGAAAGGTTCCTACTCAAATAACCAGGGATGTTTATCCAGTAATCCCAGGATATTTCAGAAAATGCTCCTACCCAAATAAGCAGGGGTGTTTATCCTGTAATTCCAGAATTCTGTAAGAAAAGTCCCTAACCAAATAAGCAGAATGTTTCTCCCCCTTCGTCCATTATCAAAGAGATTCACATCTCCCCATTAATCCTACATGAATTACACTCTATTTTCCTAGCGGTCTATTTTAACTTGCCTGCTTCTACGAGCTTCTCAAGTAGCATTACATTAATTATTTCTACCACAGCGCATACAAGAACTGTTTTTTTTTATCATAGAATCGATTCTTAATACATTATACGCATTATTTGGCTGGCCGCATTACATTCATTACACAAGGGTATAGGAGATATGAAACATATCGTTTGTTAGTTTTAATTTTACGAAACCTTCCTAACCTTACTAAACTAGCGTAGCCTAACCTAACTTAATCTGACTTCTAACCTAACCTAACTTGACCTTACCGAACCTTTTGGATAGGATTGTCTACCACTAGTATCCAACACTTGTTTTTCTGATAGGAAAATGTTCCCGTAATGCACAAACATAATTACAATCCTCGATAAGACGCCAAGGCTCTGGTGTTTGTGTAAATTTTGTTTCTTTAGAAGAAAATTCATGTTCATTACAAAGAAATTGTTAGGGTTTTTATCTTCAAAAGACAGTTCTGTATAGGATATTAGATAACTCAGAATAATTTACAGTATTCTACTGTATAGTAATCCATTGTAGCATAGAATACTCAACAAATATTAACGGATTCATTCTTTTACAACCTTTATAGATGTGGGTGTTTTTCTCCTGTAATTAATAACGAATCCTAACATTTCTGCGTGACAGTTGTGAGAAGCAATACAGTAAACAACTAAGAAAGACCTTACAAAATAATAGGCAATATAAATAGCTTTGAAATAGTGGGTAAGGTAAGAACCTAAATGATCATAGTATAACTTTGGTTGATTAAATGTACAGAACCAAACACAGTACCTATGTAAATGAAGTAGGATACAGTGATGAATTTCATTTATTAAAAAAAATCGGATATTTTCGGTTGAAAGTTAAATTTTATTAATTTTTTCTATGCGGCGAACGTAGTGGGGAGGAATGTCTAACCACGCCCCAACCCCAATTTTACATACATAATAAATCCAACTATTGATTATTACCCGACGAAGAATTGAAAATATGACATAACATAATTTGTATTTATACTTTATTTTAAAATGTTTTGATTAATATCAAGTTCGACCTCTCTTCAGATATTTTGGTTCTTATAATGAAATAAAAACTACTGCTTTTCAAACTATTGTCCTGTAAAATACGACGACCAGTAGGCCATTAACTGCTCATTGCTATCCCCTCACTCACCTTCTCTCTCTCTCTCTCTCTCTCTCTCTCTCTCTCTCTCTCTCTCTATATATATATATATATATATATATATATATATATATATATATATATATATATATACTTTAAAATAAGCCCACTCCTCAACACAACTTATCCAGGCCTTGGGCTGGCTAATTTTATGTTTTTGTTTTTCAATATCTATAAGTTACTATAAATAGTCTACTTATTCAAACTTTTGATGGTAGCGTACAATATTGATTTCAAACATGTCTCATTGGCCTTACCATTACCGATTATATTTAAAAACCGAGGGCGATATACAAGGATTTTCGTTTCAGCTCAGTTTCCATTTATTCTTGCCAAAATAAATCTTAAAAGAAACACTAAATGCAGGCTATTTAACTTGAAACTGCTTTCACAGTAGGCGCTAGAGCAGGAAGTAAATTTAATGTTGTTGCCCCTAGGAACATTAATAGCAATTAAATGAACAAATTATTGAATATTCATTGTCATTAAAATCTATCTAAAGCTACTTACAGTTAGAGAAAGCAACTTGCTTCACAGTGTGAGGAAAAGTTGTACTTGGTTATTATAGTTCAGCAGTGGATCCCTGATATTTAAAATATCAATGGTAAAGAACTGATAGCTCAGCCACTGTTAAACCAGAAGCCGTGAACAAAGTATTAAGGCAAGATATGATCGCAAATATAGCAATGCCACTCCTTTATGTGAAAGCAGGTATCGAACTTGAGGAATCGATATTGTCTTAAAGGCCTTCCTACTTATCAAGCTCTAGCCAGCATCCGATTGCTTACATGGTCACGACTGCTTGGGAAAACCGTCACAATATATTGGCATATTGCTAATACCGCGATTTACATCTATTCTGTTCTAAAGAAGAAATTACTACACAGAATCTAAACGTTAACGCAACGATATGGGAGGAACTGGAGGTACAGAAAGTTTCAATTTATGCAGCTTTATATTGGGATGCTAGCAGCCGAGTAGAAAGTTTTAGACTCCTGAAGACTTCGTTAAAAGTATTCTATTCAAATAAGAAATATACAGAATGTTATATCGTATACTTAAAATTTATTAGTAGAAATATTAAAATCCTGCAGTGCCTAGAACATTTACAAAAACAAATTTTTACTACAGGTAACTAACGAAAAACCACCATCGAGTATAACTACAAGAGTGATGTCCAGTTTTAGCGATGATGATGATTTATAGTCATCAAACGAGTTTGAGAAAATAAATGGGTGATTATGAGTTGATGATAGTTATTATTTAATAGTAAAATAATTATTTAGTCTTGGAATCGTAATTGCTAAAACACTTTTTATGTTTTGCTTAAAAGTTTGCAAATTTTCCTCTCGTGTGTTTATATGCTTATAAGCGAATGCTATATTCTTCTGTAGGAAATCAAAATTTCTATAATTTTCGTTGTGTGAGTTTTCTTCGGGCCACACATTTTGTTGGTGTGTTTAACAAAGGATTAACTTGTTTGCAGATATTTCGCCCTTCGCAAGCTCGATAGGTTCGGTGCGGGGGGGCGGTCTCGATTAATGCAGTATTGATGCAAAGTAACGCAACAGGATCGATATATTGCAATCCTCCCCTCCGCAGCTACAGCACTGTAAACATCAATAAGTACTCGCGACTGTACCAAGACAGAGGAGAGGCGTTTGTTGCGATCGGATAGTTTCAAAGTTATTGAAAATTGTTATCTGGATTACATATTCTTTCCCAAAGGGTCATTAATGACTTTTAAATAAAGCCAGTCTCATTTCGAATGTATTTATGTACGTTGATTCTAACAGAATTAATTTTATCGCTTATAAAGCAAGTATGTTGTGAGGAATTGGGATTTTAATATCAAGTAGTAAATAAAATAGTATAACTACTCATTGTTTTTCTTACTCTTTATGTGATTTTTTCAAATACGTTGCGCAATTTGGTTGCTGGAAGCAATTTTAGAAAAATTGTTTGAATTATAAAATTGCATATTAACCTTAACGGAGTGTTTTTTTAAAAACAAAGTTCTCCTAAAGTATTTTGTTTTAGGTAGTAAATTTAGATATATTTAAAATCTGTATAAAAATAGGTAGGTCACTCTTTTAAATTATTTTAAAAACATTCATAAAAATTATCTTAAAGATAAATACCAAACTTTTGGTGATCATTACGTGTCTGAATAACAGGTTGCTGTTGATTCCTAAAAGTTTATCTATAAAAACCCCGTTTTTATTTTAAATTTCTTTAAACCGTTTTGTATTCCATGTATATTTTGTGTTAGTTCCTTTCAACAAGCGAATTAAACTTCATGCAGATATGACAATCAACGCACTCGATTTTACCTCGTGGATGGATGTGTGTGAGTTGTGGTGATGTAGGCAATATGTTAATACTGCAGATAAACGCTTCCATTGCTACAGTTCACAAGAGCTTTCTTGTGATATCACACTAGATGTTTGCAACCGAATAACGTTTTTTCTAGAATAACCCGTTAAACTCGAATAACTAACGGGATTAGTGTGATGAATGGACGAAAAAGGTTGATGAAGGTTGGAAAATATTAAATATTATCAATGGAAGGAAAATAAGCTGTAAATTTCATTGATCAGGAAAAACAGGTTAAAGATATCCCTATAAAGATGTTCTAGAGTGTCCCTGAGGGAGGGTGGAGTTTATCAGTTATCCACTATAACCTATATAACCCGCGATAACTAATACTTCCCTAATTATTGATAATATCCGTGATTTCTGATAAATTCCTGTTAAATGATAATTACCAGGATAACAGATAAGGCCCATGATTACTAATAATTCCCCGATAACTGATAGCACTCGGAGATAACTGATAAGTCCCCGATAAGTGATAAAGACCAGGTAACAGATAAGGCCTATGATAACTAATAATTCCACGATAACACTCGGAGATAACTGATAAGTCCCTGATAAGTGATAAAGGCCAGGTAACAGATAAGGCCTATGATAACTAATAATTCCACGATAACACTCGGAGATAACTGATAAGTCCCTGATAAGTGATAAAGGCCAGGTAACAGATAAGGCCAATGATAACTAATAATTCCACGATAACACTCGGAGATAACTGATAAGTCCCTGATAAGTGATAAAGACCAGGTAACAGATAAGGCCAATGATAACTAATAATTCCACGATAACACTCGGAGATAACTGATAAGTCCCTGATAAGTGATAAAGACCAGGTAACAGATAAGGCCAATGATAACTAATAATTCCACGATAACACTCGGAGATAACTGATAAGTCCCTGATAAGTGATAAAGACCAGGTATTAGATAAGGCCAATGATAACTAATAATTCCCTGATAACTGATAACACTCGGAGATAACTGATAAGTCCCTGATAAGTGATAAAGACCAGGTAACAGATAAGATCCAGGATAACTGATAATTACACCATAGCTAATAAGACCCGGGATAAGTAAATAAGGCCTATGGTGACTAATAAGTTCCCCATTACTGATAACTTCTTGGTATTTGCAAGAGCTCGGTATATATGATAAGCCAATCCAACAATAGATGAGGTTGTTATAAATTTACCCTGTGTATAGAATCAAAAGGCAGAGCCAATGAAGAATTGGCGTTGCTATGAAGAATATGACCTTCTGAGAAAACGTATGAATGAATATAAATAAAGTTATAGTAATTTGAAGTGGAACCTCCTTTTATGTATATTAACCTAATACAATATTACTTTAATTATCTTAATACTATTTGATTCCATCTTAACTTGAGCAAATTTTACACTAAATACTTGGACATGTATTCATATGTTACACATAATTGTAGTAGCACTTACTTTTTTATTATTAAAGACGGCCGTTTCGGGAGTTGTGAAATTATTTTAGTTTTTATTTATGCTATTTTGTGTTTGAGTTTTTCTTCAACATTGAACATTATGTATTTTCTATAGCATGAGGACTAATTACGGTTGAAGTCCGCAAGTTACAAGTTTTTTTATTGAAACAACTCTTCCGTCATATCTACAACCACAATTTGAAACTGAACAAATATCTTTCCTCCGAGATAGCTCGTTGCACAAGGCCTTACCACAGTCACGTCCTCACGGGAGCCGGTGATTTCGTTCTAGCAAAGTAGCATTAGGTTTCTGTTAATTGCACCTTATTTAGCTCTCCCTCTTCCGGGCCAAACCCCCGCAGCTGGCCCACACATTAACTCCGCTTCTTGGTTACGGCTGTGTACTATTAGTTGAATTTATTTCGGGAAATTTTAAGGTTAGTCGAATTCAAACAGTTCATACAAACACATTTTAGTAGATTTAAAGTTTTCTCGACTTATCTGTTATTGGTTGCCATCTTACCGATCAAGAAATATAAAAATCATGTAAAAACATAAACTTATTATTAAATTTAAATTGGTTTTCCTTTGCCTTTTAATGTGCTCAGACTTCCTACGTCTTCATAGAAGCCAAGTCAAAGTAAACCATTCTCTGATCTTTTCATCAAAGAAACATTGATCTATCGTCGGTCTGCCGATAGAATTGTAACTTCCAATAATTTTATTTATAAAATAATCAATTAAGTCATTAAGAGGTCAATAAACGCAACATAACCTTATAAAAGTCTATAAGCAATACAATTTTCTTAGATATTTGTTGTTTTTGTGTCTTACAAAAAGATTAAAAAAACAATACAATGCAGAGCGTAACGTAATCTTATTTATTTTCATAACTTCATACGGTATTTTTTAAATTTAAATCTTATAATTTATTTTTTTTTTAAATCAATTTCTAAAATAGGTCCTAGCAGTTTAACGAAAATAAATTATTAGCCAATTGAAATTTTATACAGAGCACAGTAGCGTACTTATGATAAATAAATCACAATAACCCTTGCTACAAATATTTAAACACCGTTGATGTACATTTCGCCAACACAGTTAGCATCATCAGAAGGTTACAAACATATTTCAATATTTGTAGCAAGGGTTATTGGTATTTATTTATCACTATTAGCCAATTGAAAAACATTACTAGCTATTTTTCTTCAGTGACGCTTTTACACAGTACAAACATTTACACGAATAGTAGGTATATATATATATATATAAGCTATACCTACTAGCTATATATAGTGCATTCCAGGTAACCGTAATATTATGGACGTCTCTATACAAAGTTGGAGGAGGATCATGATTTGGAAGAATGCATAGAAGCGAATGGCTAGCTGGGCATTCGGAGTTCACACAGAAACAGCGTATTAGTCAATTTCTTTACGTCTTTCTGCGTCAGTAATCACTGGATATAAATGGCACTGAATAATATAATTTTACCTACAATCTGTATAATGTAACCTGTTTAGTGGACCCGGTAAATTAACTATCTTACCCTAATTATAATTATAATTTCCAAATATCTATCTAGCATTTGAAAAGTAGGTAAAAATATATGAAGAACGATACCAAACACGACACAGTTTAGTGAAAAAAACAAACAAAGAATTTTAGCGTAGCCTGTTTATAAGCGGTAACAATCATAAACGGATTTAAATTAACAAATTATGTAACGTTTGGTATCGTTATACTTATAAATTTACGTACTTTTTAAATTCCTTCTATTGGCTCACACTCTCCTTATACTGTATATATCTCGTACACATTTTTAATCATTAATAAAATACGTTTTTATTCATCCAATCAAGTTCAAATACATTTTTTTACCTTATAGTGGATGACAATTGATGTTAATACAGTGTTTTCAAATATTTATTCAATAATTCAATTATAAAAATTTGGGGGTTTAGGTCGGATTCGAACAAAGTATCTTCGTGTTCGAAGTCTAAGCGCTTTGGCACTGAGCCAATTTTCTCTTAGCTAGAAATGTACTTCTCAAAAATGTATATTTATTTTTTTTGCATCCATCTGATTGTCGTCGAAACCTCCATTGTACAGTCTTAAATGGTTGCCATGGTTACTACACAATATCATAAGTAGGATTAAAAATGAATGAAAAGAATAAAATAAACAAATTGGATTAACGGTATCGAAACTTGCTTCACAAACGAACAATACGAAAGGAAAACAAAAAAACTACATCACAAAGCAAGCGACAAAAAAAGAAAGCGTATAAATAGTAACAAACAAAAATAATAGACCAATGCTCTACATAGAAAGGAAGTATAAAGTTGCGAGGAAATACGCTTTGTATTTTGTTACTTAATGTTGTTAATCTGGCATATGTATATATATATATATATATATATATATATATATATATATATATATTTATATTACTTATTATAAAATAAAAAGAAACTAAAATATTAATGTTTCTTTGTTGATTTCGGTGGGAATTGACTTTTTAAAAAATAATTTATTTGTTAATTATTGAATAAAAAATTTGGAAACTATAATTAGGGTAAGAAAGTTAATTTACTTTGAGCGGATACTAGTAAATGACTAATTAAGGAAACAGCTGCGGGCGGCTGAAAGTGATAAGGCACGTCCGGGTTCACAAGAGAGGTTACATCATACAGACTACACTACAGTACAGTACTTATTCTCCCTGACACCGGCCAGCCGTTCTCAACATTCTGACATTCTGATCACTCTATTATAGGTAGTGCACGACATCACTAACCTACCGAAGTAGCCCAGTATACCAAGCGGAAGGTTCGTCATATGTGAGCGATGAAGTAATTAATTAAATTGGAGGTTTAATAGATTAATAATTGAGTAGATTGAATAGTATATAAATCTTCTTTCACTTACAACAGACAGTGGAGTACTCTTATTTCAATAGAAATAGAAAGAGATAGGTTTGGACATTGAGATTATGGGCTTATAATTACAGAAGGAAGACGTTTATTGGGTTTGTACACAGAGAACAATCTTTCGGTGTCCGGTAAAATATTAAATATAAGTAAGAAAGCTGTTAATAACTTCATAGATTCACAGATAACGTGGCAACTGTTGCAAAGGAAGTAAAAGCGATTTGAAGAACCAAACGTAAAAAGTTAATCAAGAATGCAATATTTTTCTAACGTTAATAATTTCTACACTATTTTGTTTTTGGAAAAATCTAAAACTACTGCATTTTATCAACAGCCGGAGTGAATAGTTGCAAAGTTTCATAGCTGAAATTAAAAATAAAGATTGTATTTAAAAAATAAACTACATAAAACAACAGTTGTATGAAGCAAAAATACCCAACGCGAATATATTCTTCAAGAGTAAACGTTTGCTTCAAGTTATTTACGTTATCTGGGCAGGAACCAGATCACTGAAGATGGTCAGATCCAGGAGAGAGTTTGAGAGCGGGATTGGGATTGGACAAGTAGGCATTCCTTCTCCTCTGGGTCTTGCTTTGACCGTAAAAAGAATCAAACTGGAAACAAGAAAATAATTTCCAAGTAGATAAATAGTGAATGTACTTAATATTGTACTCTTATTACAAAAGGTCTACTTCCGAAACGTCTCTTCTGCTACTTTTCGCCTTAATGTGGTATAGTTTGATTAAAAAGAAATTAATAACGTGTCGTTGTAAGCTTACCGAAATGTTTACTTTGATCATAATTTTATTCTTAAATCAGTTAATATTAACATTATTATTCTTCTAAATATATATTAAATATAAAGCAGTCAACCTTAAGGAGAACATGCTCTTTTTATACGTTTTCTAATGTTCGTTCAGTAACTTCTGAAAGGTCGAAATTAAAATATGAAAAATATGAGAATGTTTTATCCATAAATTGATTTGATAAAATACATTTTCCTCTTAAGGGGTGAAATCATATTTTAGATGGCATCTTACAATTAATTCATTTAATTACTTAATCATTTTAAAATTTTATTTTAAATATAATCAGAAAAACACTTATAGTCTAAATATTTTGGAACTTGAAGAGAATTAGAGAAGAGTCTTTTGAATTTAGTTGTGTGGAAATTTTCTTTAAATGGCCTGACAGTATCAGTAATAATGATGAATCTCTTTAAGGTTAGCGATAAAATAAGTATTTCGAAGTCACTAAATAGAGAAAGTCATATGGAAATAATATTGTAGGGCTATATAGATTAGGAGCAAAAAATAGAGGTCAACCATAAAATTAAAAAATATCAATATTGATAAATAAATGCATTTCTTATATTCACATATAACAGAAAATACAAAGACAATCAACCTTGAAAGCTTACAGAACAATCTATGAATTGACGACTGAAGAAGAAGAAAAGCTACAGGTATTGAAACACGCCCTACCTGTAGAAATTGACTCTGTGCAGAGGGTCATCAAACTCCCTCTGTTATCCTAGATATGTTGTTGCTGCATGGGTAGATTGAACTACCACCATCACGGTATATCTTTCAGCGAACATGGTGTAGAAGTTTCAGGCCGTTAACAACACACCCTCGTGTGCAGGGTCATCAACCTACCTACATCCTAAGTCAGTGCCCGCTGCTGTTAGGTAGACACACGCGTCCAAACTTATTTTTGCCGAAAGGGTTAAAACAATGCTTACACTTTGTACAACTTGAAGATAGCGCTATATAGCCAACAACAGAGATACTAGGTGGGAGGTAGAACAGAATAATCTTCAATTTCGATGTAAATAAATCACTATCAATGCGACTAAGGTATTTTAGTGTACAGTAAAAAGGATGAACAGTATGACGTTTCCCTTTTTTAGTTTTAACTCAGGTATTAGATTTTCAACTGGTAATAAAATCTTTATATTTTTAACGACTTTTTATTTTAGGTCTCGTAAATTTTAAAGCTTTTTATGTAACCACTACATTATTATAAATTTATTTTAGATTTTTTTAGATTACACAGCATTTTAGATTTGAACCATGATATTTGCTAGTCCATAACCTGTGGTTTATTTGTATAAAACATATAACATTTTAGTTTTATATGATTAACTCAACATAATGATGTAGTTTACTTCTCATATATATATATATATATATATATATATATATATATATATATATATATATCTAGAACCCGTTCTTAAAACCACTTTTCTTTATTTACAATTGAATTAGGCCTCAATATTTCACTTATTCACAAATTGTAATAGATTTTCTCTCTTCTATCCGCATCGAATATGCAATACTTGTACATGTATAAACATTACATTCAGTTAAAATAATGTCAGTGATTCAAAGGGCAAAATTTTATTCATCATACACAGCTACACAGTAAGGATGATGGGTCACGATCTCAGGAATCTGTTTTTTTAACGGTCAAACGCCTACTGATTACATTCTTGAGTTAAAACGAAAGCATTCTTAGGGGTATTATAAGAAAATGAAACTTTTAAAATTTCCCCTAGAGAGTAGGCTACAGTTTGGTAATAGAAAATATGTATAAAGCAGTTAAAATCAACTACTCCAAATTAGATCTCGTTGCTACTTCCCCAAAGTTATGTCTACTCTGATTTTCAAATATCGCAATAAAACTTTAAAAGAATAAAAGGTTGTGGCAACTTTTACAATATCGTTATTTGAAAGGCTTAGAGACACCATAAACATCGTGAGTTTTTAAATTTGTTTTCCAACTAGTCCATTTCAGTAATATTTAAAGTTTTAGGAATGATAAAAACCAGGTATAAACTTGCTAAATTGTAATTGTATTTAAAAACATTTGTAGCTACTAATTTTACACGATATTAAAAATGTCACAGATTCGGCATTTGCGAAGATGACAGTATTATGAAATGATGGACCATCATTAATGGTTAACAACAATACAATTAACGAACCATCTCAAATATGTCCTAGGTTACTTCAAGGTAAGAAATGTACCACTTTACAATTTGTTAGACAAATTTTTCAGACCGTTTTGTAGCAGTTGATACCATACTGAAATACTTACTCTATTTGATAAACAACAATTGTTTAAATGTTTACTAAATGCTTTTGAAATTAATTTCAACATACTGCGAACGCTTTGTGATATTTGGAGGTTATTTTTTAACAGGCCTACGCGACTCTACAGTTTGTTTAGCTGTTTTTCAACACTTTTATTACAGACAAAATTTTCGAGAACTGTACTGTATTTCGGTCATGCTAAGAAAACTATTAAAATTATTGTCAGTGTGGATTTACAGGTTTGAAAATCCAAACAAAAATAACAAAACATTAGAAAACACAAAACAAGATCCGTGCTATTTTACAAAAAATCTCAAAAATTAATTCAACTAAAAATCTATTTAATTTAACGCTGCCTCGAAAATGGTTACAATATTTGTATCGTAACCTTTTTTTGTAAAAATTATGTTTAAACTTAGTAATATATGCCTAACGAATTGCCAAACTTATAATTTAAGTAAATTAATTAGAAAAAAATCATTGAGAAAAACGTTTTCGAATACAGTAGGCAATATTCTCCAATGTCTCATGATTCTGGGTTGTATTTTCTAACAATGTTAAATTGTGCCATAGTTTGTGAATATCGTAGGCTATAGTTATTTATGCACATTACACAAATCATGTTTAAAAGACAAGACAGTAGCGGTTAATTTGTGCCAAGAAGCAGCAACATTTATACAAAGCCGTGTCGGGCTGATGGGTCGCTTTCACGGGGGGAATGTGGGGGGAAGGGGAAGAGGCTGTGAAGGGTAGGGAATCAAGGTCAACGCTGCTTCGGACAATAGCCGTAATTTACCGTGATCTGTCATTCTGGCCAAGGCACTGTACCGTCACCTGGGGAACTTGTATGTCTTTCATATACTTCACAAAACCTAAAAATAAAGTTTCATTCTCAGCCGAGTTTCCGTTCTTGTATAAATTGGTTGCACGCAAGCCGAGCTTAGCCTTATGAAATAAATCCTTGAGAATATGCAACACGTGTAGGCCAACATTTAATTAAACTACATGAAATCTAAACATAACCTCTTGTATTTATTACTTTTGTAATGTGATGGTTAGGACAGTTGAAAACATCTCAATTTTGTTTTAAAATATGAGATGTAAACTATAAAATTTTATTTGATTGTTCTGTAGTACAAAAAGTACACGTATATTGGGCCTAATCTGTTTTTGAAATCTAGGAAGAATTTAGTTTTACCTAAATCTAGTCTTACAATAGATGAACGTATTGAAAATATAATCAAATACAGCATTCAAAAATCCATTATATTTGTAAAGTAAGCGGTTAAACTTGAGTAAGTTGGAAAACCATAACAATACAGTTATTGTTGAAGAATTACCTTTTTTAAAAGTTTTTATTTGAAAACTTTTGAATATTTAGATTAGCTTATTCTTATTAATTCCAGTTTTCATTTAATTTTTGTAAACATAGCCTGTGGTAATAAAGAATACAACCCTTAGTGTGATATTGTTATTTTTTAGTCGTTTTATCGTAAATATCAAATTTATATATAATGAATTATTAATTATATAATAATGCCAACTAACAATCAATATTTATTCCACAAACTGGTTTCAATGACACAGTCATCATCAGTGAGTAGGTCTATAGCTACTATAACATCCAACAGTAAAACTTTAAGAAAAAACAATTTTTTTAGTTATAATTCGGATCTTGTATTAACCATAATATATACTTAACTGATGTTGATGACTTGTCATTGAAATGCCTTTAAGAAATAAATTATTGATTTTAAGCTGAAGTTGGTAATTATTTAGTTGTGACCTGTGTTCACAAGCGAAGCTCAATTTTTTTTACACTAAATTAATTACAATTGTTGCTTTAATTGAAATTTTGTAATAAAACCACTTTCACAAATTAAAAACAATTTTAAAAAAACTATCGAAAAACGTTTTTAAAAGCACCAGGCAATTGATTATGATGGGAAATCATAGTTTCCAGAAGACACGTGGTCCAATAGAAAACGTTTTGACTCAGTACTTTTTTTACGGCAGTATTCTAATTATAAGTTCCTGTAAGTCTCGTGATACTGGAAGGTTTCAACTTTATATATTCGCTTAAAGTCATGGGCAATAATGCACGCTTATGAGTGTTTGCAGAAAGATAATTGTATGCAAAATGAAAGTAGTAAAGCCATTATCATTATCAGTAATTCGGCTGTAATCTACAAATTAATGATAAACTCAATTGAAATGATAAGACGCCCATACAAAATCATTGAGGCTACATTGTGGAAGATTATAGATGGAAAGATTTGTCAGAAAAGAAGTATAATTTTTTTTAGCAAAAGAGTGCCTGGAATATTTAGCGAACAGAGTACAATACTTTTCCGGTTAAATGTTTCTTTGATTAACCGTTAAAAAAAGGAGGGGAAACGTCCTTAGTAAACGAATAATGTAACTAGAAACAAAAACTAGACCTAAAAACTAAAGTCTGATCTTGCTTCTGAATGTTTTAATTTGTTCTTGTCTTTACCATTCTCTAAAGATTCAATCAGTAGTAATTCTAAGTAGGGAAATGTCGAAACAAATATGCTGAGCTGGCAAATGTGCTGGGAACATCCTGACTAAAAAATCGAAATATTCACTTACGAAATTGTTGAATTATTTGTGCGTTAGACCTAGATATTACAACCCCATTTCAAATTTTAAAAGAAAGATTAGAAGTTAATATTTAAGCCTAGTTCACCTTCAAAATTAACAAAATATATTGTAATTTTTGTTAAAATTTAAATAAAATTTAACAAATATTACAATATTGTTAAAAATACGAAAAACGTTTTTAATAATATAATATTTTTATTATATTATTGTCGAAAAACGTTTTTAAAAGCACCAGGCAATTGATTATGATGGGAAATCATATTTTCCAGAAATAAAGACACGTGGTCCAATAGAAAACGTTTTGACTCAGTACTTTTTTTACGGCAGTATTCTAATTATAAGTTCCTGTAAGTCTCGTGATACTGGAAGGTTTCAACTTTATATATTCGCTTAAAGTTATGGGCAACAATGCACGCTTATGAGTGTTTGCAGAAAGATAATTGTATACTTTTTATCTTTTATAAAAAGAATAAAAGTATAAAAGGAGGATAAATACATTTTATAATTTATAAAAATCCTCCTTTATATTTTTGTCTGAAATGCAGACTGTAGCTTAACTCTAGGATAGTTATTTCATTTTATTTTTATTAAGTAAAATAAAATGAAATTTGTTGGATACTTTCGTTTTCATAGTTAATCATTCCTTGCCAAATATAAAACAATAAAGTATTTTAACTGCTGGTTCTAAATCTAATTTTCTAATTTTCTAATTTTTTTATTGGAAATTTTTATTTATGTGCAAGAAATATAGATGATCTGAATAATACAAATAACACATAAGAGAAAACAATTAATGTAGACCTATATAAGAAAACAACCCAAGATCATATGCAGGGTTATGTAATGAAATCCTAAAACTGAAAAACAAACAACTACTGAAAACAGTTCTTAACCTTCGCTTCATAAAATAACGTGTATTACTAAACATAAAATAACCACATATTCAATAACTGGAGCTATAAAAAAATAATTTGTAAAATAAATTTGGAAAAACAAAAACTATTAATAAACACAGGTTATCAAATAAATCTGAAAACACCCAATTTAACAATAAAATACTTATTATAATTCAATTAAATTATTTATTATATTTTTCTCAAAATTACATTTTTCTAATTACAACCAAAACATAACAACCAAATATTTGCTGTGTGGGTAAGATATCAAAATTTTCAATAAGTTATTACAGTTTTCAATTTTATCCTGTATCCAAGTCGCATTAAGTATTCTAAGCTATTGTTTCTCAATGCTTGGTAGTTGTGTGAATAAAATATTGCCAACTTAGTAATGGTACTTAAGCAGCTTTCACTTTAGTACTGTTTTTGTACTAGGTAGTACAAATACTTGGGTGCTTTTAGAGTTTAGATGCTTATTAAATTTGTTATATTATTATTCCGGTTATTCTGTGAATAGAAAGAAACGAATTCATTGTTTTAGAATGCAAATATTAATTCATTTTTAATCTGAAAAAGAAAAGAAAGTATTTTTATACAATCAATACGTTTTAACTATTATTTGTGTAAGAGATAAATAATCAAATTTTCGCTTTAATAATAAAATGTATGTGCCCACCATTCTACATTTTACTTTTTTTTTTAAATAAATTTATATTTTTTTTATTCACTTTCACTGAAACTCTAGGCGTTATAGGCCTAGAACATTCAGTCTCACAATACTTCCTATGTTGGAGTTCTTCGAAGAGTAAGGTTAGAGTTGACCATAGCTTAGGGACAGTTGCAAAATACAGTAATGCGCTATTGGATAATATCCGAGGGTGGATTAAGTCATAACTCAGAGCTGAAGGCGTGCGTAGGAGAAAGTGGATTCTCCCAACTGTTGGTGTAGAGTGTCACAGGGTTCTGCGTTGGATCTTGAATTTTTTATTAAAAAAATATTACAAAAATCAATTCATTTGCAAGAAACCTTTACCAATAATTCTTTTTGATTTATTATAACACTTATTTTTTGAACAACAAATTTTAAAATTATTTTACAAAGAAAATAATAATTCAGTTTTAATATTTTTGTCAAGGAAAAACTGAATGTCTAAATACACGACATAATAAGCTTCTGAATGTTTTACTTTGCTCAAGCTTCTGTAAAATTCACTCTAAACCCAGGAGGTAGTCACATAGTCCTTAAGTGTTGCTCGAAACATTAAAGTGCAAATCCTTGGGGCGACCCTGACACTTTTTGGCATGACGAAAAATTCTTAAACCAGCGATTTGAATGAATCAGATTTAGCTTAAATTAAGTGATAAGGTGATAACATATGATTTCATGCAACTGCTGTTTTAATGTTGTAGGTCATGTAGAACAGCTGTTTTAACGCATAGGTTATGTTACATTAATTATTGTGTATTAAGTTAAAATAATATTATTTAAAGTTTTTTTATCATTAAATAAATATTGATTTATATTTCAATAAATCTTAACAATTAATTCAATGTACTGTTAATGAAATGTATACTTTTATTCGAATTTTTTAAATGAAATTATCATTAGGTTTTAACCTAGTTTGAAAAACCATCTTCAATCGAATGAGATAAAACAAATCTTTAGTCAGTAAATTTTTTAACTTTTATATAAAGTCAATCAAGTAACACTAACCCAAAATTAAATACAGTAGTTTCTATTGAAACAACTATCAAAATTACATCTTCATTCAAATTTTCACTTCTGTTGGCCACTGCCAGTCTCACGTTGCCACATTGCTTTCTTCCACTGTTTTTTATAAAATATTTTCCCCCTTTGTAGGTTACACTGAATTATACTTTCTTTCCTCCAATCTCCTTTAAAATGTAACCTATTTCAATAATTTTATCCAGAAATTCAGTTTTAATACACCTTCTAGTTTATCCTTATTATTTCCTTCCACGTTCATATTTTCTAGTGTCGCCTCTCTCAAGCTTCACGTGTCACGTTAAAATATTCCATACACACGTTTGACCTACTTTTCCTGATAACAAATCTAGTAGGATCGTTAATTAAGAAATCTTTGTGTTATGAAATGCTTGTTTTTGTCTAGGACTATACGTCTTTTAATCTTTACATCATATCTATTTTTGTTGTGAGTATGCCCTTTTTAAAGGCTTTTTAAACATTATTTTTAAGTTTTGTACTTGTAAAGGATATTTTGTTTTCTCTTCTGTATTTATTTATTTAATTTTCGATCATAATTATTTAGGGATAGAATTTCTCTTAAATTTGTCAGTATTTAATATATAATATAGTATATTATATAAAAAGATATAAAAATTATATAATATATAAAAATATATATAAATAATTTAATAATAAAAAGAAATATTAAAAAGAAATTTTAATGTAAAAGTATGCTTTATATTTAGACTCAATAGTTTTTTTTTTTAAATGATACTGTTTTAATCAATTGTTGAAAATGTAAATTTAATTACCTTGTTTCAATTGTTTTTCACTGAACTACTTATGGTAGTGAAGGTTTATTTTCAGTAGGGATGGGCCGATTCCGATTCTCGATTCCAGGAATCGTCGATTCTAGGTGGTATCGAGGAATCGTCAATACTCGATTCTTCATTCATAAAAGCGTCGATTCCGATTCCTATTTTGTTAACTATTAAAATATGCGTGTGGAGTAATTTATTACCAAACAAAATTTATTACCAAAATTTATTATATTTGTGTGGAAAAATAATTAATTACCAACTATGTCTTATTTATGTATTAGTTGATTTGAATGAATTAGATGATTAAAGTAAACGAAAATATTATTATTTATGAAGCAACATCAATCAAGATCGTAACAATTTCTGGTCGTTTGACATCGCTCGTCTCTCTCTCTCTCTCTCTCTCTCTCTCTCTCTCTCTCTCACTCACTAAATGTCAGAACAAAACACAAAAAAGTACAGTAACAAAAAACTCGATTAACCGTCACCGGAACCGTGGCCATGACGGTTGAGCGAATAGACGGATAACAGAAACACTGCATTATTCCTCCGAAACTTAACCTTAATAAATTATATTATAGACAGATATCACTCTCACGGTTGAAGGTTTTGTGTAGCCTATTACATTAAAACAGAACTTTTAAAAGGTTTTGCCATATGACCAAGATGTTAACTAAATTAATTATTAGAGAACTAGCATGTAAGCTAATATAACTTGAAAGAATCGAGAATCGACTAAAGAATCGAGAATCGAAAGGAAAATTTTAGAATCGGAATCGAAAATTTTAGGAATCGGCCCATCCCTAATTTTCAGTTAAAAAAAAACCTTAAAATATTATGCTTTTTTTCTTAGTTCCATAGAAGACGGTTTTGATTCTAAAGACTTTGTCGATTTATTTTGTTATAAGAATTTGCCACCACTACCAATGAAATCATGGAAAACAAGAAAATGAATTGTATCAAATAATAAAAATAAGGAATGCCTCGTTTGATTTATATGTTGAATTTTAATTTTAATATCCACTAAAATCAATAAATCGTAGAGCATATCTCGCCCTAATAACCTTAAATTTTACTGGAAATTCTAAACATTCTTAATGCAGATTTAAAGTATAAGGATTTGGTGTTTCTTGTGACAAGCTTGTCAAAAAGAACAAAACTTTTCAAAATTGAGATTTTAATAAAAAAACTGCTGTATATTAGGAAATCGTTTCAAAATTTATTACCGATTGTTTTAAAGTGTAGACGGAATAACAATTTTTCAAAAACATTTTATGGTTTTGTAGTTATATGTTTGCACACACAAGTTAAATAGATTTGAAGTGACTTAAACATTGTTTTGCTAAATACAGAACATAGACTCAGATTACCTTTAAAACTAAAGCAGAGAAGCGATTATTCGCTAAGCGGGGAATATACAACTCCACACGTTTTCTCAGTTCATACCTCTATTCCAACATTCATAGAACTAAAGTTAATTTTATAGAAATTATTGTACTTGGAAGTAGACTACTGCAAAATGATACCTTATTTACAAGTTCAGATAACTATATGTGTTGACTGTAATAAAATAATTATACATTAATTGTGATTTTTTATTTATTGACTTGTACTATAAGCAATGTAAAACAACCTTAATGCAACAAAACGCGTAAACAGTTCGTCTAGTCTCACTTGCAGATGTTACGATGGCTTCTTTCATCAAATAATATGGCAAGTAGTTCCAATTTAGTATGCTTACTGAAGGTTAATAAAATCCAAACTATAATATTGGACTCATGTTTTGCAAGGGATGAGAATATTATTCGCAGGTATGTCAAACAATATTTTGAAGCAATACGGAAATAAACTATATTAATAATTAGTCGATATTCTACCCTAAAACATGACACAGAAAACGCGTTTGAAATTTAAATGTTTCGACGTGAACTGTAAATGAAAAAGGTGACACAAAAAAGCATATAAAACGAAGTTGATTGATGAAATAATCTTAAATTCATTGATTAAACGAATTTAAAAAATACTCAATTTTATAAAATAAATTTTCTAGACCTTACCATCACCAAACACAACACCAAACAGAATTTCAAAATATACGGAAAACCAACAACTACCGATATTTTCATACATAATACAGTAAGCTCTCGATTATCCGTGGAATAGGGTGGCCCGGCAACGCCGGATAACGAATTCCCCGGATAATCCGCTATGAACAAAGAATACGCAAAACGATCGATAATCGATTAATATACCATAAATTAAACAAATAATGACGCCGGTTAATGCAATTTACAAATAATCTTAAGAGAAAAAAAATAATAATGAAAATAATTTAAAATGTCGATATATTTGAAGAATTATAAGATGTACATTTATATGTCTAACTATTTACAATACATACATAAGTATATGTCAAAAGTAAGTATGTATGTACATATGTAATTTCCTTTACACATAATACTTTCACTTTTTAATAAAAAAATCTGTCACTTTCGTCAGTTTTTTTTTTTTGTGACCATTGATTTAGCTTTAATGTGCGATCTAAGTTTCTTGAGAACCATTTTGTCGCACAGTGTTTACTTGTGTCACAAAGCGATAAAGATCGATAATGTATATGACAGACATGGATAATGCAAATGTCACGTCCTAGACTATTTATAGCCGAGATTAGCTGACATTTGTTTACAACCTTATGATACAGATTAGGTTTTCGGGCGTCCAAGCATTTTGTCATTGTATCTTATATACAGTAGTCTGCTCGCCCCTTTTACTTCGCTGGCCCGCGTCGGGATGCTTCCCTTTCAATGTAAAAATTAGTACGTACATATTTACATATCTATTCCCTTCATTTTAACTTCTATTAAGCCTTATATGTATTTACGTCGTAATTCACCGTTTGGAAATTTAAACACATGAATCTGATTGGAATAAAAATTGGATATTTGTAAAACAATGGCAGACCCCGGATAATCCGCAAACCGGTTAATCCGCCCGGATAATCGGGAGTTTACTGTACATCTAATCACCCCACACAACACAAACACCCTGCATTTAGTCATATGTTACACCGCCTAATCAATATGCCAATGCTACAGAAAGACTACGACGAAGAACTTAATACCATAAAATACATCGCTCAACAAAACGGCTACCAACACACACTCATAGACAACATACTCAGGAAAATTAAACATAAACACCATCAAACGGCCACGCAGACAAACCACACGAAAAACAACAAATAGGCTACATATACCTCACCTACCACAAAAAAAACACACACAAAATAGCCTCCACATTCAAAAAACTCCATTACCAAATATCCTACAAAACAACAAACACTTTAAGACAGCACATACAACCTTTTCAAAAAGAAACTGACAAATACAAACTCTCAGGCATTTACAAATTAACTTGTAACGATTGGCCCAGCTACATCGGCCAATCAGGCAGGTCATTCTATACACACTTCGAAGAACACATTACCCCAAAAAAACCAACAAACTCTAAATCCAGTTATGCAAAACACCTAAAAAACACCCAAAACACACACACACACACACCAACATACACACTAGTTTAAATGTTCTACACACATTAAAACAAAGTAAAAAACTAACAACCTTAGAAAAATATGAAATATACAAACACTACGCAACAGATAAAGAAAACGTATTAAATGATCACACACAATTTGAAGCCGACAGCCTTTTCTATTATATAACACACAACCAAAACAAACCACCCCATTCCACAGTCATAAATCCATCCCGTTATAGCCTTTACACCTAAACGATGCCGCCAGTAGAGGGTTAGGTTTCTTAAAAAAAAAAATGATTTTAAACGCGTCAGCAAGTAAGCAATTACGTATTCACTTAGTTAAGTATTTTTAAAATTATTATAAAACGAATTAAATCGACAATTGAGGCATAATAAAGAACATGAACTTCGTGTTCTGGAAGTTGAGCTTATTGCAAATCGTGTCCTAACAGTACTTTTGTCACGCCTTATCTAATCTTTGGATTGGCTAACTGCCAAAAATGTTGATTTTATTTTTTGTGCTTAGTTAAAACACCTTACACCTTTACTATCATTGCGATCAAGTGCAAATGTGTGAAATTACTTTTAGAAATACATCATCATCTCTTCGTGTCATTTTACTAGTTCCCCTCATTATTTTACAGGATTTAATGTAAAACAGTTTCCGTTTCTATAACGCAAAGAGAGAGTTTTTCACCACCAATGAATCAGGTGACTCGAGGATCCCATCTTCGAAACTCAGTGTCCCAAGGCGATGGAGCTTCTAAAGTTGAACCTTATCCTTCAACCCCCGTCTACAACAAGGGTTCCCAAACTTTTTGGTACCACGCCCACTCCTATTGAAATGAGATCTTCCCACGCCCCCTCCACTTTACTCTATACATAAATGGTATAGGCATATGAGAAAGAATCACATATTATATATATTGATAAATATTTATTTATACACACTTTCACTAGAAACATGATATAATATTTCAAGTTTAAGTTCACAAGGCAAAATTTAACTGACAAGAGAAAAGTCTGTAAGTGAGATGCTTGAGCTTGCAATTTTTACACTAGCATGCCTGCTTGAGGTTGTATTTTAGTAAGAGCAACCCAAGTCATTAGCAACATCAAGTTTGTTTCTATAATATTGAATATACTTAATCTATCCTATTATTTTCCAACTGGTCTTGCACCCCCCTGACTTACCTTTATACTTCCCAGGGGGGCGCGCCCCCCAGTTTGGGAATCCGTGCTCTACAATTTAATTTAAAATTCAAAAGATTTAATTGTAGTACTATTTTGGCACAACTGTGGTGATTCATAATAAGCAACACAAACATCCTCTATCAACAATATTATTTTATAATTGAACACACGTTTATTTCTGTTACAAAGCAACCATCCTCAGAGGCAACAAAAGCCAATGACTGCAGAATTTGATGTTTGGCTAGTCCATGTGAGTGCATCTGAAGCCTTGGATAATTTCTCTCTGACCCGCTAGTCCCAAATCTTGCAAATTCTCCCAATTTTTTAAAAAGGAATTATAACTGGATGTAGTTGTTGGGAATACTTCCTTAAACACAGATTCGAAATCGACTCTCTCTAACTTGATACTAGTTAAGAATACGACAGAAAAATGTAATCTCTCTTATCTGAAAGGAGCGCAAACACTACAGGATAAATATTTGTTGCATCTACGCTTTCTAAGATTGCGTTTTGCATAAATCTGCAAATATTGTTTACTGCATTTTTTAAATCTGCCATCCAAGAAAAACTCTCGTTACTACGCTGAGCTAAAATAATGATTTCCTCTGTATTGCTTCTTCCGAAAGAAACCTTCTGTAATCTTCCACTACATGATTAATAGTCTTGTTAGTTTTGTACTATATATATAGCACATAGTCGTCTCCATTACCTTGTTAAAATCCTAGCTTCAGTTAAGAATTGCTCCTAATTACTCGGATTACATTTCAGATAATTAAGAACTTCTTTTATGTATTCGCTTTTAACACACTTAGGAGTCTAACATCAACTGCACCTGTACATTGGTACTCGGCCGAACTAAGAACTTCAATTGTTCTGGCGTTTTTCGGTAGCGTCTATCTTGATTACCGTTCATCTTCATTGGCTCTTATAAAGTTGTTCGAGTATCCTTTATCGAAGACCGCCTCCCATGAGCAGTATTTTCATTTATATCATTCCTCTAACACAACAAAAAGTAAAACACGTAAAGGGTATATGGAAGATTCTAAGGAATTTACATTTATTGTACAGCGGTCATTGCCCAGGGATGTCAGTGAGTCACGCTAGGCAAGTGAACGCGAATTTCACAGATATTTCGTTGGGTGACTGGTTGAGACTTTTAAATCTTCAAACCATACATAAATGTATTTTTAAAAATATTTTATACTTTTTAGCTCTAAACATGGTATATAACATAAACCGATAATAGTTTTTTTTTCTAGTAGTCTACTAATTATATATATATATATATATATATATATATATATATATATATATATATATATTTCAGAATATACAAAATATACATGTATTCTAAAATGGATAATTTTTATTAAAAAAAAAAAATACAAAGATCAATAGTAAATTGGTGAATTTAGGAATTAAATTTGGTTTTCTTTCACTATTGAAAATTGACTGGAAACAAAAATAAAGGAAACCTATATGATGACATTCTGAAAATAGCAAAATCTAATTTAATTAAAACAAAATTGTTTAAATTTATTTTTACCTATTAGTGTAATTTTTTATTTTTTCATTAGTAGGAATGTAGGCTCTATATTTACTTAAACAATTGTGTCAAGTACACACAGGTTTAGTAAAGTTACGTTACGATTTACTTAATCGACACCCCGGTTCTTTGTTAATATTAAGTAGTTGTTACTAAAGTATTGGAATCAGTTTTTTTTATTCGACAGTAAATTTAATGAAAATTACTGACCCCTGAGACCTGGATAGATCTGGGCGAGTGAGCTCTTGCTGTATTTAGGTAATAAATAACAATATCAAGTAATACGGCTATTACACACGTTTTATTTTTCTTAATTAGTAACTGCTACGTGGTTCATTTATTTTGAATCACTTGAAAATATGAGGTCCACTACGTTATAAGCCGATGCTACCCGAACTAGCGGCACTAAGCCGACAACGCCCGAAGGCACTCCTTTACAATTACCAACAAGTCAAGTGAATAGGTAAAAATTACTGCCAATACCTTCTTCGAAACCTGTTTGTGAGCAATTTATTCACACTTTGTCATCTTTGTGTGTCACTGAGTGGTTTACGACTGGTATTAAACCCCAAACATGGATCTGCATTTTTAATGTTTCAATGTTGAATGTTAGCCTGCTGTTTACAGTTAGACTAGTCATATAGTTCTTTCAAGAATTTCTCGTTACTAAATGTGATCAGTTTAGGTTTCAATTTTATAAACTAAATTAAATGTGAAATAAATTTATTGTTTTAGGTTGAACGAGTTTCTAGTTTTTTTTTATAAAGAACATTTATCAACTTTTGATGAACGTTATCTATTTTATTTACGTATATATTAATATTTTAAACAATATTTAAAAATTTGCCTACAGCAGCACTTACATTGAGGATGATCGTTTGAATAGATCGATCGCTTTATTGAATTAGAATTCAAAAAAATGATACTTCAAAAAGGTAATCACAAGTTAATGGGTAAATAGTATAATTAACCATTTCATTACAATTTCTTAGTACCATAATAGTTACTTATTTAATTATATTATTTTACTTTGTGAATAAAATTTTATCTATTGTTATCTTATTAAATATCAATCATACATTTGGTTCAAAATAAGAGTTTACATTAAACTGTGCTCGCTAAAATGAGTGATTGTTACAAACAGAACTTCCAAATATTTGTGGTGGAAATTTCTAAAATTAAATGTTTCTGTAATTTCTGTACAGTTCAAAGAAGTCATCACACCATTTAAGTTTTAATTCTGTAGGCTATCAACAGCTCGTTCAAGTAGCGAAAGGCGACTGAAACACCGTCGTAAGCACCTATCTCACGCATAAGCTTAATGCCCGTCATGTTGAACTGAACCGATGTTTTATCTACGTCACTAACTCAATAAATAAATTTACATTAAATAAACATTTAATATTACATATAACATTTTAGTAATGAATCTTGTATTGTTTAATTAGATATGTATTTAGTTATTTCTCATTAAAAATAGCACAAAATAATTACTACAATTTTAGCACTTTATTTACTTGTTTAGGTTTAAATATTACGCTTATCCGCCTACGTATAATAGTGACAACTGTAATGAAGGAGTGTTTGACTTAATTTAAATACATTCACAAGTAAAATAAAAGTATAAAGTCAAGTTCCATGTTAAAGGTTTGTTTATAGTGTGGCACGAAAAATAGGTACAGTGAAATATGAGTAGATGAGAAAACATAATAATCGACGTGGGTAAGTGGTGAATTTGATAAGCGAAAAAAACATACACACCAGACACCAGATGTCACCCGAAGTCATCAACCCTTAAACTATTTGCTAACAACTTTCAAGGTTTTGGATTTTCCCTTTTAAAATGGGCCATAAAAGGATTTCCACTTTGCCAGTGGTGAGTTTACCTTTAACTGTTGTGATGATAGGTTCGATTTAATCTTCAATTTAGTTCGTTTTGTTTAGTGAATATGGGGGTGACTTTTGGGGATAATAAGGGGAAACCGATGGCGCATTATATCGGCTATGCTTATCAACAGCTTAGATAAAACACAAAGGGCAGTGTCATGCAAACAATTCGCACACATTTTTACCATACATCTAGACTTTGACGGAAGAAAACAGAAAAAGATAAGAGAAACAGAGTATATTAAGTCGGAAAGGCTCTTGAAATAGACAGTTAATACCAGTGTACTTGTGGAAGAGAATTAAGAATAAATATGGTAAACAAAATCTGTTGAAGGGTATTTTGGTAAATCCTGTGGTGCACAAAGAGAGAACGAAGACTTTGGCTCTCTAGAACCGCATGCCAAACTATTACCTCCACCGATCGATCATCAACTCGTGACTCCCAAGTTGGGTGACTACACTCAGGCCCGAAACGGGGGCTTGGTGTTACAAATCAACAGATAGTGAAATAAATCAGAACGCACAATTGGAACGAGAAGAACAGATGACAAAAAATAATCCTGTTAGGAAAAAGACAGAAATAAACCATGCAAAAGCCTTAAGTTACGTAAATGTTCCATGTATGGGGTCTAAAGTTAGGATCGAGTCTTTTAGTGAGGTTGCTATTGATCACGTGTGAACGTTAAACCTCGACCCCTGCGCCCAACTTGTAACTGAAACAAGCATGCAAATATATGACTTCGGGAGACCGAGGCCCTCCGTACTGTCACTGCCTCACGTTCGTGCTTCTGAAACATAAGCTAGAAGCACATTGTATTTAGTATTTTAAGTTTAAACATTTACCCTACTTGGAGATAGGGATGGTCGATCCAGTGACTTTAATGGATCGGTGATTTTAGTGACAGTGCCAGGTTTGGATCAGTGACTTTAGTACTGGTGACAAGGGATATTGGGACTGCTCTGTACGTGCCAATAACAGGCATGCATACCACACTGGTGAAATGATTCTACACCTCCCTTTTTTCGTTTTTGGAAGGCTCATTTTATTTAAAAATAAAGTTCTACGAAATTAAGAACAAACTACCGAGTGCGGAAAAGCTTTTGCTGTACACAACACTGTCACTATCTTGAAACCTGACAAAAATCAACTACCCACACACGATGTGATTGCGTAGAACCAGTGACAACGAAAAATCAACCAGTAACAGCCGTGGTAAAATATCAGTAACTTTTCAGTCGGTACAGGGACATTTTGCCCAATCACAACAGAGACAACCCTCCCTCTTCTCTGCAATCAACGACACTGCACGATAATCGACGCCGTCAGCCGAGCGGTGGGAGCAGAGCAAGTGACAGCGACAAATCTACCAATGACAATAGTTTCATCCAGTGCCAGCGACAAATTAACCAATGAGACCAGTTTCATCCAGTGACTGCGACTCTTTGCCTAATCACAACAGAGGCAACTTTCGATCGATTCATTGTCACTGGAACTGGCATTTTGCATATTTTGTCACTGGTACCACCAGTGACAAACGAATATCAGTTACAAGTCACCATGACAGGAAATATCGACCATTCTTACTTGGAGAAGGATAGACTGTCCTGTAGGAAACAAAGATATTTGAGAAGGAAGTAAAGTGATGTTAGTTTTGTCGTATAAATGGCGCTTTAAAACAGTTGAGTAGGATTTAGGCTGAATATGGGAGTTACTACTCCCACAACTTAAACAGCAGTCTACGAATGTGTGTATCCCAAGCAAATCAACAGACAAGCGTAGTTGGGAATATTTCTCTGTTATGTGTCCATTGTGTCAGCCTTTCTCAATGCAAAAGGAAAGTTGTGCTACATCTGTCTGCTCTTCGTAAGGTTGTGTATGTGAGACGGCCAAGGCAATTTTTCCAAGGATGACTCTCAGATATTTGACCAATAACAATATTTAAGTAAGCATATTGACGTGTCTACGATAAAATAACTTCTGTTTAATTACTCTGTATTCAACGCATTGTACGAACTTGAAATTTAATATTGTTTGATTCCTCTTCAACTTGATCTAGGCCAACTAGCTTAATATTTATAAACTTTATCATATTTTGATATATTACACTTGATATATATTATTATTAAATCGAACGAGATGTAGTACCTACATTTAAATTAATATTAAAAAGGTCTTTGAAAGTGAGAGTATATATGAGCAAGGAGTATGACACACTTCTTATTTCTGTCCGTTTTACAACTCTCAATCTCGAGTCAAATAAACTCGGTGGCAAGGTTTTGACAAATGCACTAAGAAACCAATCCCGGTTGTCATAAAAACCGCCAGTTCCTGTAGAAGCAAAAGTATGAGAAGCTGCATCACTTTGTTAATCTTAGTTAACAAAATACCTTTTTGATTTTAATTATACTATACATTTTCTACAGTTTGCTACAAAAACAGACTTGGCAGAGGCAAAACCTAATACTAACGTAAGTAGTTGATGAAAATAATAAATGATGTAGGTGTTTGGGCTCCCTACAAAATATATTTTTTGAAACTTTTATATCAGTGCAAGCATGTTTTTAATTCTCTGTAAGCATGTTCTGTTACGGATTTGATCTCTTATTTTTTTATACCGGAATAGAGATTCCAAGATTAAAGTAAAATATTCTGTTTCATCTTACTATTTTAGAAGAAACTATCTAATAATGAAGGGGAAGAAATTGTGCACTTACGGAAGGTTCAGACGATAAGCGGAATAAGATAAAGACGTTAAAACGATCACATGATAAGACAAAAAGTAGATGATTGGTTGTCCTTGAGAAGGAAAATACGTATGATTAAGTAACAAAAATTTACTTAACCTTCAAGTATAAACTTATTTTTTGTAACGTGGTCCACCAAACCCCAAAATATATTTTATCACTGTAGTCATATACATTGTTTTAAAAATATTTCTAAATATTTACCCACTTTATTAGGTTATTATCTTACACAAAATTGTAGTTTAGTATCAAAACTAAGGTTTTTGTGAAGGTAAGAAAGATACATTCTCACAAAAACCAAATCTTTTTTACAAAAATGCATGGTTGTACTAAATTGAAAAAATAATTACATTTATCATATATTGCATTAACAATTATACATATTCTGAGAGAAATAGTATTGTCCTTTACGACAGTATAATTGAAAAGTTCTCAAAATTAATACCCACCCTTACACTACCCTACAAAATCCCCTATTAATCAACATTCAAAATATTTTGAAAAACTTATAATAAAGGCTGACTTAGGTTTTCTTTACATGTTTCTGCCCCTTAAACTACACATTTCTTGCAAACCATTGCCCGGTGGTCATCACACATAGCAGCACCGTAGGTTTTTCAATGGAGTTTTGGTTTTCTTTCTTTTGTTCGAGGACGGAAACAATAACTTTTTTTTCTTGGTGGTTCTTCCCCTTCTCTTGCTTTCTCGTGTTGTCTTTCAGAAATACCCAAAATGTCCTAAATGGCCATTTTAAGGTTCCTGTGCATTGTTGCGGTCTCTAAATGTTTGTAGAATATAGATTGAATTAGCGATTTTTGTAGTGTTGTCAAATACAAGCTTCGGGAAATTTTTCGGGTTTCTTAGTTTCATCATCAACTATGGCACTGCGATGAAAGGTTGAAAGCCAAACAACATTTTTTTTCTCTTTTGGGGCGAAATACACAATTGTCTTACTATGGTTAATTTAAATAGAGATTGTCCTACAGGTTTTACTGATAAGAACTTTGTAGGGATATCGATTTGTTTGCCCTCATTGTCCCATAATTGTCAATTTACGGTCTACTAACATGTTGAGCACCATTATGATTCTTCCTCTAGTATATCTCTTATAAAATCAGAATTATCTGCTATATTTGAGAATTTTAGTAGCACAAACATGACTACTGTAGTATTGAAAAAGGTATACGTAAATATAACACTGGGGTCCACGGAACCCCATGGCCACTTATATTGTTTATTGCACCGAGAGCAGCAGACTATTAGATGGCAAAACCAGTGTGCGCTCTACCCAGGAGTACCAACTGAATTTACATGGGGGCTATATATCCCGTAAAATAATATTACAAAATAATTACCCAGTAAAAATTGTGTGGGGTCCTGTGGACCCCAGTGTTATATTTGAAGGTTAAAAACTGCACACTTTTATGCGCGTGTTTTTTTATTATAATCTTATTTTCTTTCTAGTTTTATTAACGTCACCAACGTTGCAGTGCGCATGAACTTCAACCAACTAATAAAACACGGACATGTCTAAAGAATGAGTGAAGAACGATCACCTCTGAAAGTACTGAAATGGACATCACAGGGAAGAAGAAGAAGAAGAGTGTGACCTAGGAAAAGTTTAAGAGAAGGGATGATCACAGAAATAAGGTAAAGAAGATCTTTGACAAGATAGAGAAATATGGTAAATAGAAATCGGAAGGCATGAAACGTTTTAAACCAGTAGGCCTATATACAAAAATCTTATGTTCAGTATTAAAAAGGTGCTAATATTTTCAGAAGCTGTCTGACAAGGTAAAAGGCGTAAAGGATCACTTATTTAAACATTTTCGAATACATTTTTTGGTTACGTTTTTTAATTAAATTCTGTTTTTACGAGGTATTTGTTTGCAAGAGGAAATTAGGTTTAACAGATTAATTTAAAAGAACATGTTTTATTAAACTATCATAAATTTATTGTCAACATGAATTTTATTCGTTAAAGCTTCTGCAAACATTCTGTATGGGCGTAAGTAAGGTATGCGCGTGCGCGTGTTAGTGTGCAAAGGGAATTAATAAAATTGAAATCGATAGAAAACTAAATTGATATAAACTATTGTTTTATAGATCATTTTTTGTGGGCTTTTGTGGTTCGTTATCGCCGTAGGAAGGATTCACCGAACAACCACTATCAATGATCTATATTTTACTCAGAGCCAATACACATGCCATCACATCCGAAGAGAGCGCTATCTACTTATAAAAATATCTGTTTAGGTATTCACAAATTGTAGCATAGAAGTCGTAACACTAATGCATGGAAAGGTTGAAGATATTTGCTAACATGAGGAATGATGACCTTGGTGTGACGTATCGCGATCTCCAAACCTATTTTCCTAAGCCGATTGGCGAAGCATCTCGTAGACCTCGAACAGTGTTTTCTCTGTTTAAACGCCTACAACAGTCTGAATATAGAGAGTGCCTTTATAGTAATGCCTGTCTGTAAGTGGGATGAAAGTGTCTTTATAGCATAAAATCTGATACATTTTTAGTTAAGGCGTATTATTCTACTCTTGATTCATCAGATAAATCAGGTACTTTGATAGAAGCAGTATCTAACAGGATGGTTGGAGTGAGACATTGAGTTTTGATTTGTACGATAGGTTGAAATCTTCCACTGTAAGGTCGTCCAAGTCATGACGATGGTACCATAGAGAATGTGTTATAGTAAAGAGCGAGGCCGCCTCATTTCCAGATTTTGTAACAGTGAATATGAAGCTGGTGCTGAGTTTGTACGAAGTACATTAGTGTAACGAAGTTTTATACAATTTAACACTGCTTGTAGTTTGAATAGTAAGAAATCAAATTTATTACAAAGATAATGGCCTCACAAAAGTGTAAACAATATCACACACATAATTCTTGTCAAGTAAAGCTAAACAGATTTCTCAAGTACAGTAGTATAAATATTCATTGGCATTCCACTGCTTGGTTCTCTTGCCTTAGCTTCTTAAATTTTACAAAATATCTTTTTTCATTTGGTCCGTATGTAACTGAAATCTTATTCTAGGTTTGCAATTATGTCTCCAAACAAGTGTGTGAAATTAAACCGCAGAATATAGAAACAAAATACAATGACATTAAAAGCAATAGTTTTGACGTTAGTTCAACTTCTAGATTCTAGGGTCGCAATTGGCATCATCAAAAGCAATGGTAGCGGTTAGTACGGAAGTAGAGGAATCTCGACAGTGGTGAACCTAGGATCTAGTGATTGAACTACCGTCAAAAATACTGCCTTTTAATGCCACTGAGCTGACACGCTGTCTTTTGTTTGTATCCTTTGTAGTTAAACAAATTCACACACCAAAATAATCATGAGTCCTCGAAAATGTGAAAAGTTCTTGTACTGAGCATTTTTATGATTTACGTGTTATGGGTGAAATGTTGCTTACTGCCATTAATCGAAATTAATTCAAAATATGCTGAGTACAATCAAAGCCTTATTCTTCACCAGTGTCCGGTGAAGTTTAGAGGCCCGTAGAGCATATTTTGCCACCTTCAAGTTATCTTACCTATGTTTCCTATAAAACTATTTTAACCTTCCCCACTCTCCGATGTTATTACATATAATATGCAGTTGGAATCATTAAGCTTTGCACGACGCTAAACATATTTATTTTCTTTAGCATAAAACTCCATTAGTTTATATAATATTACTTGATACGAAAATTATATGTTTTGAACCTGGGTAGATCACTAGTATGGTAACACCAAATGACATTTGGTGATTAGAATGTTGAAAACGTATACTAATCATAATCATAATGTGTTAAATTAAAATATATTATTTTTTATTCTAGGTGATGACTGTAAATTTCTAATTTTTCGAACGGCCCTGTTAGTCTGAAACAATTTTTTACCTAGGTCAGAAAAAAAGTACTTCTCAAAAATATTCTAATACAGATATGCTTTTAGCTTAGTTTAACATTTGTAAATAAAACTTGTTTTACAATAACTTTATATTAAAGACAAAGTGCGTTTATTTTTGGAAAGAGTCTACCATAGTCCTTGACTGATGTGATATTTGTGCAACCCTGGAGTTTCCTGTCAGCACTGGCAGGTTGCATTAAATATTCCTTCTCTATCCATAGCGTGGTACAAGTGTAACCTGACTCAACGTTCTTCTACTGCAGACCATACAACCGGCCTTCAGATTACAGACGCTGACGCTGCATTAGAAGCTATTGCGCGCAAATAATGCTTATGTGTTCCCTGCTATCGCGGACATCTGTTGAGTGCAGACCATTCTAGAACTCTCTTATGTGTGACACCCTTTGTATGTTACCCTATCTCTATGCCATGTCGCGGGTTTTTCCTGATCAGTTACTTTCAGCTTCTGCATATCGCAATTCTCGCATAGTTACTTCTGTTTTCTTTCGCTACATTCAGATTAGCCATGTAAGGAACTTCCAATTTGGTACATAACTTAACCATTCCTGAATTATTCCGTCGCTGTAGGGTTACTAACAAGCACGCATTTACGCCGATGCGGTTGTTGGTCACAACGAAGGCTAAACGGGACTTCAGACCCGGGTCAATGAAAAAATTCCACTTAAAATTCCATTTTAAAATTGAAGATGGAAATAAACTCAGGTTCTTATTGTGATTATTATATTATTTGGGAAAGAGAGAAACAGATGATTTTTTATTTGTGTTTGAAGGAAAAGTTATGGAAGACATACGAAGCAATTCCTGACACTAAGGATGCGTCGAATTAAGACTCTAGCGAACAGTCTCTTTCATGAAATACATTTGATTTTTTCACGATCATAGAGAGGTGTCTTCTTTTTTATGCCATTACAGCTTGATCATCATTATTTTGATTTAACTTACAGCGATTCGAAACAGTTTATGGCTTTCCGTACCATTAACACAAGTTCTTAGACCAAGATAGTTATCTCCTACCGGGTAATCATTTACTGGTAATATTACCCTGTTATATGACATTCTTTGTTTCATTTCGTCTGCACAGAAGTACTTTGCTACATTTGTTTCGTTTCAATGTGTTCCAAATGCCTATTTGGTTATGCCTTTCCTTACTTTGGTGGTATTCAATAACTTCTGGTCAACTTAAAAACCCTTTAAAACTTCATCGTTCCGAACGCGTTCTCTTCCAACTAACTTTCAAGAACATAAAAATACCCACTTTCAAGTGGCTTTATTCTTCAAGTTCTGTGTAACATTGCTCTTTTTATTAAATAAGCTCTTCTTTTTTAATTTCCTTGTCGAATATCTCTTCTGCTGTCTCATTGATCATTCAATGAACGCTCAACACTTGTAAGGACCTCAAACCTTTCCAATTCAGCATTCTCTACAAAAGTTGTCGTTTTCATATTGACATTTTTAAAGCACTACGAACTTTTGAAAACCTTACCGATATTATTTGGATGGGTGTGTAAAAACAAAATCAGTAGACAACGTTACAAAGTGTCAGTGCGATTAAAGTTGTTTTCCTATAAAAGATTGTTTCCTCTACCTTGGGGGATATTACAAACTGTGGATATTACCAGTGTAGTAGATAACATCCTCGGCGCCCCCCCCCCGCAGCATAATGAGATGCGTCTGTATCAGTCGGCCCATTTTTGTTCATGCATCCCGTGATGCGTCCTTGACTTATCGACCTCCCGCACTTTTAGGGTTGTGTGGGAATTATTTACGCCATTCTATATTAAACTTACATTTTGCAAAAAGGTTTTGATATTTGTTTGAAATATCATTTTCATGTTAGGTTTTCCCTCAAGAGACGGTAAAGGTATGATATTTCGAAGTCAAGTCCTGATCGGAACAAATTAGATCGGGGGGGGGGGGATTAACACCAAATATTTAATCGAATAAAACTTCAAAAACCACTATACACAGATCTCATTACCAGACGAGTGTCGCACTTGGTTAGTAAAGGCTTGTTTGTTGACTTCAGTAAAGAACAATCCATTAACCAAGTCTTCTGATCAGGGGGCAGCCAGGGAGGGTTTGGATGTTAACCACCCTCGCAGGATTATAAGGTTTCATTTTAATCTCTTATATGATACAAGAACTACTTTAAATTGCCCGGCTTTGTAATATAATATTAATTTCACACTCTCAAAAAGAAATTCAGGTATAACTCCACGAGAATTTTCATATAAAACGAGTTGACAAGTTAGAGATGGCAAGATGTTTGAAACCCAAAACTTCTGACGAGAGCCTAAAGGGTAGCTATGCCTAACAGAAGATGAAGTTTTTAGCAGAATTTCGACTCAGTATTTCTTTGTAGTCTTGTAGTTAATGAAAATGAAAATTTAAAGTCTACTTTTAAGACATATCCTGCAACTTTTAACATATCACCTGTTCTCATAATGCCACCCTGTACTCATAGTTGAATAATATTGAGTACTAGATAAATTTGAAACGCATTCAAGTAAAACATAAATCTAATTAAATTATCTTGTCAACTTATGTCTTAATTTTAGGCATTTTCTTATGTCTAATGGAGTAAAATAGCAATCAAATTTTGTCTTGAATTTTGAAGATGCCAGATCCACCAAATTGTAAAAACGCAAACCTACTCCAGAAAGAATTTCTCGTTGTTTTATTGCTCCTGGCGATAAGGGAATAATGTTTTTTAAAGTTTTATTCAGCTATAAATACTGTATTTACTAACACTTCAAGATAGCCAATACAATAACAGGTTTTAGTACTTATTCACTGCCATGAAATATACATAATGATTAACTATAAAGATTTAAGTCTTAGTATGGATCAGCCCGTGAAATTAATTAAAGCGCACAATGTACCTTATATGTTTTATGTGCTACATACAGATTTGATCTGCTCTGATTTAGTTCAATATACGGATTCTGGATTCACTAAAACAATAGTTAATTAAACTTTTGTACAAAGAATTATTATCGTTTTAAATAAAAGATGTTTTAAGCATTTAGTAACTAAGTAATTAAAAATATGACGTAAAAAATAAAATAAAAACCAAATTTTTAATAGATTAAATTTTTTGTTTAAAAACTTTTAAGAAGAAATTATTTACACTAGTTTATATTGAATTTTACTGAGTTTTCCCAAGAACGTTTTCTTCTAAACAGCTTATTTTTAAGCAATTTAACAGCAATTTAAAAAAAAATTCTATTCAAAGTTCACTTTACGTTTTTTCACTTTAACGGTTGTTATGACATCACTGAAATGCTAATACTGCACTACAATTGAACGTCACTGAAATGCTAATACTGTATTACAATTGGACATCACTGAAATGCTAATACTGTACTACAATTGGTCGTCACTGAAATGGTAATACTGTACTACAATTGAATGTCACTGAAATGCTAATACTGTACTACAATTGAACGTCACTGAAATGCTAATACTGTACTACAATTGAACGTCACTGAACTGCTAATACTTTACTACAATTGAATGTCACTGAAATGCTAATACTGTACTACAATTGAACGTCACTGAAATGCTAATACTGTACTACAATTGAACGTCACTGAACTGCTAATACTTTACTACAATTGAATGTCACTGAAATGCTAATACTGTACTACAATTGAACGTCACTGAAATGCTAATACTGTACTACAATTGGACGTCACTGAAATGGTAATACTGTACTACAATTGAATGTCACTGAAATGCTAATACTGTACTACAATTGGACGTCACTGAAATGCTAATACTGTACTACAATTGGACGTCACTGAAATGCTAATACTGTACTACAATTGAATGTCACTGAAATGCTAATACTGTACTACAATTGAACGTCACTGAACTGCTAATACTGTACTACAATTGAACGTCACTGAACTGCTAATACTGTACTACAATTGAACGTCACTGAAATGGTAATACTGTACTACAACTGAACGTCACTGAAATGCTAATACTGTACTACAATTGAATGTCACTGAAATGCTAATACTGTACTACAATTGAACGTCACTGAAATACTAATACTGTACTACAATTGGACGTCACTGAAATGGTAATACTGTACTACAATTGAATGTCACTGAAATGCTAATACTGTACTACAATTGGACGTCACTGAAATGCTAATACTGTACTACAATTGGACGTCCCTGAAATGCTAATACTGTACTACAATTGAATGTCACTGAAATGCTAATATTGTACTACAATTGAACGTCACTGAAATGCTAATACTGTACTACAATTGAATGTCACTGAAATGCTAATACTGTACTACAATTGAACGTCACTGAACTGCTAATACTGTACTACAATTGAACGTCACTGAACTGCTAATACTGTACTACAATTGAACGTCACTGAAATGGTAATACTGTACTACAACTGAACGTCACTGAAATGCTAATACTGTACTACAATTGAACGTCACTGAAATTGTAATACTGTACTACAATTGAACGTCACTGAAATGCTAATACAGTACTACAATTGAACGTTACGTCACTGAAATGCTAAGACTACAATTTTATGATTTTTACATCAGCAGTATTTCAATTTATTTAGGTAGGGTTGAGTGGCTTTGAAATCGGATAGTTATGTGTGGATTTTACGTTTTCCTAATAAATAGTTTATATTTTGTTTCTATACACTGACTTTAGCAACAACGAATCGTCATTTTTAAGTTTTTGTGTGTCACTTTTCAAATCAACTATTATTTCTATGAAGGGTATGTAAAGGTTTTCGATTTTAGAAATGATTAAGGATCTTTTCTTACAGTTCATCTATGCCTACATTATTAGATCGCTAAAGATCGTGACATGAAATACCTGAAGAGTGTCTGCAACGCCATAATTATCAATATATAATCATTTCTCTCTTATTGCAAGAAAAACTGCTGAAACTATCCGAGCCCATTGATTTTGGAATTGTAATATCAGTATTTTCATTACTTACAGTTCATCTATGCCTACATTATTAGATCGCTAAAGATCGTGACATGAAATACCTGAAGAGTGTCTGCAACGCCATAATTATCAATATATAATCATTTCTCTCTTATTGCAAGAAAAACTGCTGAAACTATCCGAGCCCATTGATTTTGGAATTGTAATATCAGTATTTTCATTACTTACAGTTCATCTATGCCTACATTATTAGATCGCTAAAGATCGTGACATGAAATACCCGAAGAGTGTCTGCAACGCCATAATTATCAATATATAATCATTTCTCTCTTATTGCAAGAAAAACTGCTGAAACTATCCGAGCCCATTGATTTTGGAATTGTAATATCAGTATTTTCATTTCTTACAGTTCATCTATGCCTACATTATTAGATCGCTAAAGATCGTGACATGAAATACCTGAAGAGTGTCTGCAACGCCATAATTATCAATATATAATCATTTCTCTCTTATTGCAAGAAAAACTGCTGAAACTATCCGAGCCCATTGATTTTGGAATTGTAATATCAGTATTTTCATTACTTACAGTTCATCTATGCCTACATTATTAGATCGCTAAAGATCGTGACATGAAATACCCGAAGAGTGTCTGCAACGCCATAATTATCAATATATAATCATTTCTCTCTTATTGCAAGAAAAACTGCTGAAACTATCCGAGCCAATTGATTTTGGAATTGTAATATCAGTATTTTCATTACTTACAGTTCATCTATGCCTACATTATTAGATCGCTAAAGATCGTGACATGAAATACCTGAAGAGTGTCTGCAACGCCATAATTATCAATATATAATCATTTCTCTCTTATTGCAAGAAAAACTGCTGAAACTATCCGAGCCCATTGATTTTGGAATTGTAATATCAGTATTTTCATTACTTACAGTTCATCTATGCCTACATTATTAGATCGCTAAAGATCGTGACATGAAATACCTGAAGAGTGTCTGCAACGCCATAATTATCAATATATAATCATTTCTCTCTTATTGCAAGAAAAACTGCTGAAACTATCCGAGCCAATTGATTTTGGAATTGTAATATCAGTATTTTCATTTCTTACAGTTCATCTATGCCTACATTATTAGATCGCTAAAGATCGTGACATGAAATACCTGAAGAGTGTCTGCAACGCCATAATTATCAATATATAATCATTTCTCTCTTATTGCAAGAAAAACTGCTGAAACTATCCGAGCCCATTGATTTTGGAATTGTAATATCAGTATTTTCATTTCTTACAGTTCATCTATGCCTACATTATTAGATCGCTAAAGATCGTGACATGAAATACCTGAAGAGTGTCTGCAACGCCATAATTATCAATATATAATCATTTCTCTCTTATTGCAAGAAAAACTGCTGAAACTATCCGAGCCCATTGATTTTGGAATTGTAATATCAGTATTTTCATTACTTACAGTTCATCTATGCCTACATTATTAGATCGCTAAAGATCGTGACATGAAATACCTGAAGAGTGTCTGCAAAATAGACTGAACTACAGTCCTTTTCCCGAAAACCACATTAGAGATTGCTGTACTTGAGCTGGGTTACGTGGGATGTAATTTGATTTTAAAACCAAATGTGACGTCATTATGGATTAGCTTCTTTGAATCTCGAAAACTTAATCAGACCAATAGGCGTTAAGGAGGACGTTGTCTGCGGCGCCGACAAAACCCTCCATATCTCTTGCAATGAAGAGATTCGCCACTATACGTACTAATAGCATGTTTAAACTTCCTGCCAACATCCAGGAGCAGATGGCAAAAACTGCCATTTTCAAACCAGCAATTCATAGCTCCTTCTGTCAACAGGAGCCTCAACACCCAAACCCAACTAACTAGTAAAGCTCTACTAGAAGAGTAGTAGAAGCGTAAGCATACTGAAGAGATATAGCTAAAGGTTTCTCTACAGTATCCACGGAGGAAAGCTTCTTGTGGGAACTATAAACAACCATAATAAGCTCCTGGCTTCCAAAACAACTACACCCGTTCCATAGACAGAAATATCTGAATTACTTTTTCGGGATAAAGGTTGTTGATCTCTGATCCTTTGTATGATCGGCTCACTCTAATCAGACACATATTTCAGATGATCGGCTCACTCTAATCAGACACATATTTCAGATGATCGGCTCACTCTAATCAGACACATATTTCAGATGATCGGCTCACTCAATCAGACACATATTTCAGATGATCGGCTCACTCTAATCAGACACATATATCAGATGATCGGCTCAATCTAATCAGACACATATTTCGATCGGCTCACTCTAATCAGACACATATTTGAGATGATCGGCTCACTCTAATCAGACACATATTTCAGATGATCGGCTCACTCTAATCAGACACATATTTCAGATGATCGGCTCACTCTAATCAGACACATATTTCAGATGATCGGCTCACTCAATCAGACACATATTTCAGATGATCGGCTCACTCTAATCAGACACATATTTCAGATGATCGGCTGACTCTAACCAGACACATATTTCAGATGATCGGCTCACTCTAATCAGACACATATTTCAGATGATCGGCTCACTCAATCAGACACATATTTCAGATGATCGGCTCACTCTAATCAGACACATATATAAAATGATCGGCTCACTCTAATCAGACACATATTTCAGATGATCGGCTCACTCTAATCAGACACAAATTTAAGATGATCGGCTCACTCTAATCAGACACATATTTCAGATGATCGGCTCACTCTAATCAGACACATATTTCAGATGATCGGCTCACTCTAATCAGACACATATTTAAGATGATCGGCTCACTCTAATCAGACACATATTTCAGATGATCGGCTCACTCTAATCAGACACATATTTCAGATGATCGGCTCACTCAATCAGACACATATTTCAGATGATCGGCTCACTCTAATCAGACACATATATAAAATGATCGGCTCACTCTAATCAGACACATATTTCAGATGATCGGCTCACTCTAATCAGACACAAATTTAAGATGATCGGCTCACTCTAATCAGACACATATTTCAGATGATCGGCTCACTCTAATCAGACACATATTTCAGATGATCGGCTCACTCAATCAGACACATATTTCAGATGATCAGCTCACTCTAATCAGACACATATATCAGATGATCGGCTCACTCTAATCAGACACATATTTCAGATGATCGGCTCACTCTAATCAGACACATATTTCAGATGATCGGCTCACTCTAATCAGACACATATTTCAGATGATCGGCTCACTCTAATCAGACACATATTTCAGATGATCGGCTCACTCTAATCAGACACATATTTCAGATGATCGGCTCACTCTAATCAGACACATATTTCAGATGATCGGCTGACTCTAACCAGACACATATTTCAGATGATCGGCTCACTCTAATCAGACACATATTTCAGATGATCGGCTCACTCAATCAGACACATATTTCAGATGATCGGCTCACTCTAATCAGACACATATATAAAATGATCGGCTCACTCTAATCAGACACATATTTCAGATGATCGGCTCACTCTAATCAGACACAAATTTAAGATGATCGGCTCACTCTAATCAGACACATATTTCAGATGATCGGCTCACTCTAATCAGACACATATTTCAGATGATCGGCTCACTCTAATCAGACACATATTTAAGATGATCGGCTCACTCTAATCAGACACATATTTCAGATGATCGGCTCACTCTAATCAGACACATATTTCAGATGATCGGCTCACTCAATCAGACACATATTTCAGATGATCGGCTCACTCTAATCAGACACATATATAAAATGATCGGCTCACTCTAATCAGACACATATTTCAGATGATCGGCTCACTCTAATCAGACACAAATTTAAGATGATCGGCTCACTCTAATCAGACACATATTTCAGATGATCGGCTCACTCTAATCAGACACATATTTCAGATGATCGGCTCACTCAATCAGACACATATTTCAGATGATCAGCTCACTCTAATCAGACACATATATCAGATGATCGGCTCACTCTAATCAGACACATATTTCAGATGATCGGCTCACTCTAATCAGACACATATTTCAGATGATCGGCTCACTCTAATCAGACACATATTTCAGATGATCGGCTCACTCTAATCAGACACATATTTCAGATGATCGGCTCACTCTAATCAGACACATATTTCAGATGATCGGCTCACTCTAATCAGACACATATTTCAGATGATCGGCTGACTCTAACCAGACACATATTTCAGATGATCGGCTCACTCTAATCAGACACATATTTCAGATGATCGGCTCACTCAATCAGATACATATTTCAGATGATCGGCTCACTCTAATCAGACACATATATAAAATGATCGGCTCACTCTAATCAGACACATATTTCAGATGATCGGCTCACTCTAATCAGACACAAATTTAAGATGATCGGCTCACTCTAATCAGACACATATTTCAGATGATCGGCTCACTCTAATCAGACACATATTTCAGATGATCGGCTCACTCTAATCAGACACATATTTAAGATGATCGGCTCACTCTAATCAGACACATATTTCAGATGATCGGCTCACTCTAATCAGACACATATTTCAGATGATCGGCTCACTCAATCAGACACATATTTCAGATGATCGGCTCACTCTAATCAGACACATATATAAAATGATCGGCTCACTCTAATCAGACACATATTTCAGATGATCGGCTCACTCTAATCAGACACAAATTTAAGATGATCGGCTCACTCTAATCAGACACATATTTCAGATGATCGGCTCACTCTAATCAGACACATATTTCAGATGATCGGCTCACTCAATCAGACACATATTTCAGATGATCAGCTCACTCTAATCTGACACATATATCAGATGATCGGCTCACTCTAATCAGACACATATTTCAGATGATCGGCTCACTCTAATCAGACACATATTTCAGATGATCGGCTCACTCTAATCAGACACATATTTCAGATGATCGGCTCACTCTAATCAGACACATATTTCAGATGATCGGCTCACTCTAATCAGACACATATTTCAGATGATCGGCTCACTCTAATCAGACACATATTTCAGATGATCGGCTCACTCAATCAGACACATATTTCAGATGATCGGCTCACTCTAATCAGACACATATATCAGATGATCGGCTCACTCTAATCAGACACATATTTCAGATGATCGGCTCACTCTAATCAGACACATATTTCAGATGATCGGCTCACTCTAATCAGACACATATTTCAGATGATCGGCTCACTCTAATCAGACACATATTTCAGATGATCGGCTCACTCTAATCAGACACATATTTCAGATGATCGGCTGACTCTAACCAGACACATATCTAAGATGATCGGCTCACTCTAATCAGACACATATATAAAATGATCGGCTCACTCTAATCAGACACATATTTCAGATGATCGGCTCACTCTAATTAGACACAAATTTCAGATGATCGGCTCACTCTAATCATACACATATTTCAGATGATCGGCTCACTCTAATCAGACACATATTTAAGATGATCGGCTCACTCTAATCAGACACATATTTCAGATGATCGGCTCACTCTAATCAGACACATATTTCAGATGATCGGCTCACTCTAATCAGACACATATTTTAGATGATCGGCTCACTCTAATCAGACACATATTTCAGATGATCGGCTCACTCTAGTCAGACACATATTTCAGATGATCGGCGCACTCTAATCAGACACATATATCAGATGATCGGCTCACTCTAATCAGACACATATTTTAGATGATCGGCTCACTCTAATCAGACACATATTTAAGATGATCGGCTCACTCTAATCAGACACATATATAAAATGATCGGCTCACTCTAATCAGACACATATTTCAGATGATCGGCTCACTCTAATGAGACACATATTTCAGATGATCGGCTCACTCTAATCAGACACATATTTCAGATGATCGGCTCACTCTAATCAGACACATATTTCAGATGATCGGCTCACTCTAATCAGACACATATTTCAGATGATCGGCTCACTCTAATCAGACACATATTTCAGATGATCGGCTCACTCTAATCAGACACATATTTCAGATGATCGGCTCACTCTAATCAGACACATATTTCAGATGATCGGCTCACTCTAATCAGACACATATTTAAGATGATCGGCTCACTCTAATCAGACACATATTTCAGATGATCGGCTCACTCTAATCAGACACATATTTAAGATGATCGGCTCACTCTAATCAGACACATATTTAAGATGATCGGCTCACTCTAATCAGACACATATTTCAGATGATCGGCTCACTCTAATCAGACACATATTTCAGATGATCGGCTCACTCAATCAGACACATATTTCAGATGATCGGCTCACTCTAATCAGACACATATATAAAATGATCGGCTCACTCTAATCAGACACATATTTCAGATGATCGGCTCACTCTAATCAGACACAAATTTAAGATGATCGGCTCACTCTAATCAGACACATATTTCAGATGATCGGCTCACTCTAATCAGACACATATTTCAGATGATCGGCTCACTCAATCAGACACATATTTCAGATGATCAGCTCACTCTAATCAGACACATATATCAGATGATCGGCTCACTCTAATCAGACACATATTTCAGATGATCGGCTCACTCTAATCAGACACATATTTCAGATGATCGGCTCACTCTAATCAGACACATATTTCAGATGATCGGCTCACTCAATCAGACACATATTTCAGATGATCGGCTCACTCTAATCAGACACATATATCAGATGATCGGCTCACTCTAATCAGACACATATTTCAGATGATCGGCTCACTCTAATCAGACACATATTTCAGATGATCGGCTGACTCTAATCAGACACATATTTCAGATGATCGGCTCACTCTAATCAGACACATATTTCAGATGATCGGCTCACTCTAATCAGACACATATTTCAGATGATCGGCTGACTCTAACCAGACACATATTTAAGATGATCGGCTCACTCTAATCAGACACATATATAAAATGATCGGCTCACTCTAATCAGACACATATTTCAGATGATCGGCTCACTCTAATTAGACACAAATTTCAGATGATCGGCTCACTCTAATCATACACATATTTCAGATGATCGGCTCACTCTAATCAGACACATATTCAAGATGATCGGCTCACTCTAATCAGACACATATTTCAGATGATCGGCTCACTCTAATCAGACACATATTTCAGATGATCGGCTCACTCTAATCAGACACATATTTTAGATGATCGGCTCACTCTAATCAGACACATATTTCAGATGATCGGCTCACTCTAGTCAGACACATATTTCAGATGATCGGCGCACTCTAATCAGACACATATATCAGATGATCGGCTCACTCTAATCAGACACATATTTTAGATGATCGGCTCACTCTAATCAGACACATATTTCAGATGATCGGCTCACTCTAATCAGACACATATTTCAGATGATCGGCTCACTCTAATCAGACACATATTTCAGATGATCGACTCACTCTAATCAGACACATATTTCAGATGATCGGCTCACTCTAATCAGACACATATTTCAGATATCGGCTCACTCTAATCAGACACATATTTCAGATGATCGGCTCACTCAATCAGACACATATTTCAGATGATCGGCTCACTCTAATCAGACACATATTTCAGATGATCGGCTCACTCTAATGAGACACATATTTCAGATGATCGGCTCACTCTAATCAGACACATATTTCAGATGATCGGCTCACTCTAATCAGACACATATTTCAGATGATCGGCTCACTCTAATCAGACACATATTTAAGATGATCGGCTCACTCTAATCAGACACATATTTCAGATGATCGGCTCACTCTAATCAGACACATATTTAAGATGATCGGCTCACTCTAATCAGACACATATTTCAGATGATCGGCTCACTCTAATCAGACACATATTTAAGATGATCTGCTCACTCTAATCAGACACATATTTCAGATGATCGGCTCACTCTAATCAGACACATATTTCAGATGATCGGCTCACTCTAATCAGACACATATTACAGATGATCGGCTCACTCTAATCAGACACATATTTCAGATGATCGGCTCACTCTAATCAGACACATATTTCAGATGATCGGCTCACTCTAATCAGACACATATTTAAGATGATCGGCTCACTCTAATCAGACACATATTTCAGATGATCGGCTCACTCTAATCAGACACATATTTAAGATGATCGGCTCACTCTAATCAGACACATATTTAAGATGATCGGCTCACTCTAATCAGACACATATTTCAAATGATCGGCTCACTCTAATCAGACACATATTTAAGATGATCTGCTCACTCTAATCAGACACATATTTCAGATGATCGGCTCACTCTAATCAGACACATATTTCAGATGATCGGCTCACTCTAATCAGACACATATTACAGATGATCGGCTCACTCTAATCAGACACATATTTCAGATGGATCGGCTCACTCTAATCAGACACATATTTCAGATGATCGGCTCACTCTAATCAGACACATATTTCAGTTGATCGGCTCACTCTAATCAGACACATATATCAGATGATCGGCTCACTCTAATCAGACACATATTTCAGTTGATCGGCTCACTCTAATCAGACACATATTTCAGATGATCGGCTCACTCTAATCAGACACATATTTCAGTTGATCGGCTCACTCTAATCAGACACATATTTCAGTAAAAACATGTAAACCATATGGAAGACTATTTTGGAAAGGTCCTTGACTTCCCTTTGAGCCAACTACCAGGCACATTCGTCAACGATAAAGTCGCAAGAGCTATACAGAACGTTAACAAATGCAGAATCGCTAGGCTGGACAATATTATTAGCCACGCCTAAACATGATCTTCACTCCACCAAATTGTTAAATGAATCATGCGTTCAGGACAGTATTCTATCACGTAGAGGGACCAAAAATAATTATACTGTATCTAGAAAGTCTTGAACATTCACTCTCTTATTACAAATATGTAGACTTATTTCTCTACAATCAAACTCAGGTTAGCAGAATTGCAGGAAATAGCCCTGCAATTGCCTTAGATACTAATATAGCTTCCCCAAAAGTCAGAGAAGCCATGCACAACCTAAGCACCCTCTGCTTTGAGCCCATTTCTGAATAAAGAGTTGGCTGTAGGTGTTTCAGTACAAAATCCTGAAGATCATTTCAAAGTCCCCCCTGGTATATCATAAGTGACAATATTGCCCATGGACTTAGCGTCTCCTCACCTAAGGATTACAATCTCAAATGTGCTCACTCTCTGATCAATCATAAGCAACCGCATCTGTTAGCTATTGTGACGGATTTAGACCCATCTCCGCGGCACAGAAGCATAAAATTCGTGCTATTTTTCCGTGCGAATATTTCTAAGCTACATCTTTAACAAAATCTAAGACTTAACAAAACCTCAGACGTGATGCGATCAAAACATCATTAACACATGCCTTAAATTCAGGCATCTGTAAGTGTGCGCGCAGAAACAGCATTCAGCGAGTATCGCCATAAAAAAAAGCCTCTCCAAATCAACCAAGCAGCAGATTAGCGGCAACTGACGAAGTGGCATACTTCTGTCAGTCATTTTATCACACTGCCAACTTATAAGAAACTTTCTAATTAATTTTACTACTTACTATACAGGCTTAATGTATTTCAGCATCAGGAAATTAACACGTGATATAGACTTAAAAGTGCAGACTACAGACAAAATAGAAGCATTTGTATACGTTACATTCCAAGGTCGCAAAGTCGTCAGTTTTTTATATGTTCCTAAGAGAATGAAGAATGGAAATCCGTTGGTTTAAACAGCTTAGATACCATGGAGAACACCATTGGAACCTTTTAGGAGAAGTCAATAATATAAATCATTAAATATCTGCTTAGCAGAGACCATCTTAACACAGTGTTTCTGATGAAACATGTAAATCAGTCTAAGCCATAATGCTTACACTGAGGAACAAACGTATATATTCATAATCTTCACTCGCTCAAAGTGAGAATAGTTGCAGCATGTAATTTAGACTTATAAGCAAGCTTCATGGCTTATATACTTCATATGAAGTTGATGTAAATATAAAATAGATTATGAATACAACTTTTTCATTAAATGTGAAATTAATAAGAGCCATTTGAAAAATACAATTTGTCTAGTAAACGTCCCCCCCGTATTTGGGCTCTTCGTACTAATTTTATCTTCTTTTTATATGGTATTCCGTTTTCTTAGACCACAAGCCATTATAATGTTGAATAGCTGAGGGTTTAATCTTTCAGATCCAAAATGTTCTTAAATAAAACATTTCGATTTATTGTGATGACCAGCGACAATGTGCTTTTAGTCACATCGATGATAAGGGATGCTGTCACGGACACTGACTTTCTTTCATCTCTTAGCTTATCTTTGAAAGGCCTTTTTTAGATCATTAAAATATTTTAAAAATTTCATTGCTAAATTTAGATTTTATTTTGTTATTTAGTTTTAATAGACCTAATTTTGTGTTTTATTTTAGCTGCAGACAATCATTTATCAATCCTCTCATATTCAAGTTTTCGTGGTTTTATGGTTTGTTAGTTATTCTTTCACGGTGATTTCCTGGTCGTAAGTTTTGGAGTCTCTTTGTAGATTATATAGAACTTTGTAAAGACGTAAGTAAACTTTTAAAAACCTTTCTGAGACATAAATTTTCGATTGTGCTAGCCAGGCACAACGTCATAACCAGGGTATGGATTGGTTAGTATGATCAAAAACATTTTATCTCGTTAAGTTTTTTTTTTTTACTTTAATTCCCCTACATATTAAGGTCTTGAAAAGAGTGAAGTCCACTTGTTAGGTTTTCAACTTGAAATGACTCTTTGAGTTGAAGAATTTAGTTTTTCATCTTTACATATGATTTTTTTCATCTTTTATGATGATTTCTTAAACATGCTTTATGGCATATCACTTTCACTCTTTTACACGCGCATGCTTACTTCATAAAACTATTATTTTGGTTTTCTTTTAGAGTATATAATGACTCATTATTATTCTCATATAGAGAGTATTTTTTTGAAAATATTGTGTTCTTTAAGTCAATGTAGAATTTAATGTTATCGCTTTACCAGACCTTGTAAAATTGAAATCGACTACTGTATTTGAAAATGAAATTTTCGTAGGTGTAATGTTTAATTGGTATTTATACATTTTCAGATACAGAGTCCTGATAAGTTATATATTGCCTTATAATAGTTTTGTGTTTTAAAAACTGTTTTTGAACTTCAAGTTCGATTTTGAAAACAAAACGAGATCTTGCAGTAAATTTTAAGTTTCGAATTTTATTGATAAGAGTTCATTAGAAATAACAGTAACACTTGGAATTAATGATTAAAGTACCCGCACTGAAAGAGGAGAGAAGGGGCTATCAAGATGATAAATGGGAGTGAGGTTATGTTATGGGGGTGTTGAGCTTTGGAAGTCATAAAACTATCTGAGGTCAACGACCGGCGTTGTTCTTAGTGTTGGGGAGGCCTGGCCTTCATTCCACTATTCCCGCTTCTACTAATTTGCGGCAATTTACACGTGGTCGCCTGTAATTCGTTTACAGAACTTTGTTTTCAGTATGTACAGAGATAACATTTTCGTGAAACATTTTATAATAGTTATAAAAGACTCGTTTATCAAGATTATCAGAGCATTGTTTAAAAAAAAACTTTTCTTGCTACAATAATTTGACTTACCTTCCAGTTATTATTAAGATTACAATTATGAACTTTAGTTGTGCTCATTTTCAATTCCTGTTCAATATGAATCAGTGTTTATCGTTTAATTGTTCAAATTACAAAATTTTGATGACTAAGAAAGAGTAGTCTACTTCCGTAACTGGAATATCCTGAACTGATAAAAAAAAAGAAATTTATGAATTATTAAAAGAAATCGAAACAGTAGAACATAATTTTGTGTCCACAATGGAAATTGACAACTACTGTATTAAAAATAGTATTTGGAATATTACAAAAAATAACTTTAGGCCTACGTCTAAATATTGTGAAACTAAATTTTTTCAAACATTTTAATGTTTATTTTTCTGAAAGAAAATGAAGTATTAGTTTTATTATCTTATGCTGTTTAATTTTTTGCTCTAACTTTCGTACTGTATTTGAAAAATCTGAAATTTTATGTCTACTTGTCTTGTGTTGATTATTCTTTTTTTTAGACACATATGTTTGCATGGTATTAATATTTTGCTTTATTTATCTGTAAAAAATTTTTGTCAAACAGCTGTTTTAGCATTAATTATCAAATGTTATAAAAGTTTGTTTGCAGCAATTGATTTTTCTCATTGGTTTTCTTATCTTTGATCATTTTTCTAATTATTTTATCTTCACATTTCTTTGATAATAAGCGTGTCTGAGGTGTCAACTTTTAAACGTGTATTTACTTTAATAGACGCCGTTGGGCACAAAGTATTGCTCACATTGTCAGAAATATTCTAATAAGACAGTTAATAGACAATGTGTTGATGTTTGCGGATATTTTCACAAATATTCAGATTACGAATATTGAGGGCCCAAATTAGGGAAGTTTTATTGTAAAGAGTAGCTTGAGCTACCAATGTAACATTCTCTACAATTTTCCAATTTCGTTCAGTTATTGTTGTTGAATTTTTAATGTAAAATATAATTTTGTTTTAAGGAATTTGAAAATAACCATTTCAAAATAATTTAAATAAATAACCATGTTGTAAAATGAAATAGTATATACTATACTGTATATCACTTTCACTTATGTACTTCAACAAGAATCTTACTTGGTATTTATACTGTATATATATATATATATATATATATATATATATATATATATATATATATAATAAATTAAAAATATTTCAAAAACAAGAATACTTTTAATGAATATATTTATTCAAAGCTTTTCGCCGATAAAATAGTACCAGCATCTTCAGGAAAATAATTATCTATTTCTGTAGATTAGATAATTATTTTCCTGAAGATGCTGCTACTATTTTACCGGCGAAAAGCTTTGAATAAATATATTCATTAAAAGTATTCTTGTTTTTGAAATATTTTTAATTTATTAACTATATTACAAGAAAACATATCACCATATTTAATATATATATATATATATATATATATAATATATATAAACTTGGAAACAGTGTTTTCTTGTATTCACTTATCACTTACACTGTAATGTACTTAAAAGAATCTTACTTAGAATATATGCTAATTAACTTTCGAAGACTTTAAATTGTGTCTTCATTTTCGAGCATAAACTGAAACTGAGAACTTATAGTAGGCCTATATATCATTCCTTTTTCCAATTATTTCATTTTTCCCACCAATTATTTAAACAATAGTTTTTAAAATTACCACATATTCGACTCTGAACCTTTGTACACTTTTGTCTCTTGTGGTGCCCCTTGAAATAGTCCATTGTCTCTTTATTCATGACTGTGAGTGTCTCGGCTCATCCCAAAATGTTTTATGACAATACTATATCTGACTTTTTTCTTATTCGTCATTATTTTACTATATATATTTTTTAAAGTAAGTAATCAGTTTTGGTTTTTGAGAATGATAAAGGGGGAAAAGTTAACAAATCAATTATTTCGTATTAGCTATCATTATAAGTTAAATTTCGTGTGTTAACCTATATTAGGTTATAGGAATTTCATGTTATGTATTACCTAGACAAATCATTAAAGCTTACTCGTTTCGCAAAAGCTCACAAAACTTGGCTGAAGGCTTAGAGTGAATGTAAAAAGCATGGCGTATGTCAGTATAGGGTCTGTATGGGCGTTGTATTATGACACACCGAGTTGTACTTGACTGAAGTACAGCGAGAGAAGTCGACACCCTCTCGGTGGGTGCAGCTAGTCTGCCCCTCCACTGCGATGGCTTCAATATAGAAATTTTAATTTAATTGTTGGCAGAGTTTAAAGCTCCTTTTTACTAGTAGGCAATAAACTTGGCACTTGAAGGTTTATTGTTTTTCCGAGAGGTTAATCAACAAGGTCCATATTTTTGCTTTATAAGTAGGTAAAAGAAAGTGTCGTCGTAGTGAAGGATTTAGATTGTAATTTACAGGTTAGAACAAAAATCAATTAGGGTGGCATTGTACGGATACAAAATAAGATAATATAAAATAAGTAACACAGTATTATATTGTCAACTAATACAAATAATGCAAACAAAAAATTAAATTAAAAATCGATCAAAAACAAAATGTTTTAAACCCAATGATTCTATCACTGCTCCATTTAATTTTTACAACAAAGAATTAAAGCCTACACAACGAGCAAATTTATAAATAACACTGAAATTTACATAAAAATTAATGAATATCGTGACTATTTTAACAGACTAACGCTAAATTCTCCTATTGGTATACAAAATTGGTATGCTTTGGGCTTATATTAGTGTCTGAAAGTAATTTGGTTTGGAAGATGAAGCAAACTGTATTTGTTTGATTTTGTTAAACGATTCTGAATCGTTATTAAAGTTTTTGACGGATCCCAAAAGTAAAAAGCTAAAAAACTGAAAAATTCATTTCTCCCCAGACATTCTCTGTACGTTAGGTCTTGACAGCTTTAGTTATTACTACAAAGGAAGATGTGAGACAAAACAAACTAGAGGACAATTAGTAGAGCATTTGCAATAAGTCTCATTTACTTCGCAGGTAACATTTAAACGCATGAAGCTTTTTTAAACGCATGAATGATGTAAAGCAGGTATAATGTTACTAATAAAACATAGACCTATAATAACAGTCTTGTGCGTCTCGACACCAAATTTGTTTTCACCAGTGAGTAGCCTATTATATGCACACGAATGGCGGAAGAAATTTATTCCAAGGATTACTAAAATAATTCATTAGCTAGATTCTCACGAAACCTTTGAAAAATTGACTCCCAAATTAAGATAACTTTTTATAAACAAACTTCTGGAAGTTTTAAGTAAAAAATTATACACTTCAGAATATATCTTAACACATTCCCTTTTTTTGTTAGGTCTGTTGTATATTTCTAAATAAGGTTAAATACGATAAAACAAATAAATCCATTTTATAATTTCTTAATCAAGTTATTAATTTTTGATAAACCTTTTTAGGCGTGTTTTCAATTACATTTTGAACATAATTCTTTATTTTAATCATGTTTTGCCTGTAGAAAGATTTACTCTAAAATAACTCTAAAACTCTGGTCCCCCATGAGTTTATTATTTAGCACATGTTAATTTATAGACATAATTTCAACAAAAAATATTAAAAAAAGGGTTTTTTAAAATTTATATTCTTTTTTATTGTAAATACTAATTTTTTTCAACGGAAACATAATGCAGTACTGTACTTATGTTTGTTTACTGATTTAAATCAATCAAATCAACCTGCCTTATGTACTACGCCATTTAAAATAATTACCTACGCCTAAACTAAAATTAACATATTTCAAGGTTAGGGTGAAGTAAAAATAATTACGTGCAAATAAAACAATAGTTGGCAGTACTGGAGGTTTAGCTCAATTGTTCCCGCAGACAGACACTCCCTTCGCAGATAAAAGAATAGGGGAGGGGGAAACTATTGTGTTGTGACGCCATGTTTTGTTTCTTAAAATAGCTGACACCTGTTGCAAATAGGAGGGCGCATGTTTCAACTGCAATACAGTGATATCTATTGGACTTTTATCAAACTTCTCTCTAAGAGCTTTAATTACGCTAGAAATTAGGTAAAATAAAAGAATTACAAATCCAAAAGGTTTTTTAACTTATTTATGATTTTAAAGTTCTTGAAATTATTTTAAGTCACATCAAAATATCAGCAAAATATTTTGTAATACAGGTAATTTGCAAAACACTTATTAAATTGTTTAAAAGAAATTGAGTCTATGAATTAAGTACAAGTTTTGAGCTTAGGAAATTACCAGCCCAGTTCACTAAGCGACTTTTCTCTTTGCATTATCAAATAGTCAATATAAATGAAAATTGAGACAAAGATTTTGTTGTAGATCTAAAAATCTTTAAAAAATTTTTTGAAATACCATAAATCTACAGTTTAAGTAAATTGACTAGAACTTATTGAAATTTGTGTTTTCAACCATACTAGGTTGAAACATCACCAGTTTTTAAGTAGATGTAATTTAATCAACATTAAATATATTTTAAAACATCTGCTCTGAAAATTATTTATATAGATTAAAGGTAAGATACTTTGATTACTATGGTAAGTAAAAATAAAAAATAGGGTCTAAGGCTTCAAAATAAAAAATAAAACAAAACGTTAAAAGTGTATAGCAATGTTGTTGGTATTTGGCTTTTATTATTAAAAAAAAGAGATTCCTTTGTCATCTGCTTATCTTCTTTAATTTTTACTTCGAGTATTTTGTGCAGAACAGATTTAAAAGGAATAATTCAAACAAAATAGGAAAATAAAGATTATAAAGGCCATTTAATTTATCAACTTGCAGGAAATGAATAATATTATTAAATTATGATAAAACCAGTTAAATGGTTAAAACTGTGGGATGTAGATAAATACAAAAATGTGTTTTCAAGAAATAAGTAAGAAAATTAAATTTATAAGCTGAGGCAGTTAAACCAGTAAAAATAGGTCAAAGGTCTGACAATGTTTGTAAATAGAAACATGAGTTGCGATTTTAAATTATAATGAAATTACTAATTTATTTAAAATTTTATTTTAGAAATAAAAATATTTTCTGCAGATCTTTAAGGAATAAAATAAGGATTAATTATCGAAATCTTGTTGCTGTTCATGACGAGTTGGTTGTTAATTCCTAGTACACTTTTGCTATTACTTGCTACCAGACTTATTGTTAACTAAAAGTTGTTGAATTGTTAACTTACACTTGGAGGAAACGTTTTCGTCTTACGACTTCTTCAGCCTCCTACTAGGCTGAAGACGACGAGGCTGAAGGAGTAGTAAGACGAAAACGTTTCCTCCAAGTGCAAGTTAACAACTTTTAGTTAACAAAAAGTTTGGTCGCAAGTAATAGCAAAAGTATAATAAGAAGGATTAATTCTTAGGATTAAGAATAATAATAAATTAGTTCAATGTTTTGCATGGTGCATAAAATTGTAAAACATGATCCTAATATGATATGATGAAATAATGGGAAGCACTTTAAATGTATGTTCCTTAAACATGATCAGGCTTTTTGGAAACTAATAAGAAGTTATAAAAAAATTTTTTGGAAGGAAGGTTTAAAACAGAAAAATGTATCAGGTTAAATAAAACTAATAAAAGAGAAGTACATGGGTGTACAGAAAATTGTATACGAAGAGAAAGATCAGCCCTTAATTAAAAACCTATGAAGAAATAAATGTAAATTAGTTAATTGCAGGAGTTGATAAATTTTAAAAACAAATGCAAGAGAATATGTTTCATTAGGTATGATATTCTAGTGATGAATACACAAATATATTTGAGATAATCATACATATTTTTACTAAATAATGTTGTAAACATTTGGAAAAATAACTAAAATGAAGATGAATTTTTTCTAATGTTTTTTTGTTAATACAGTAGAACGTTTTTATAACACAACTCATTAAACTAGACGTCATATATAACAGATTCTATTTTGAAGATAGGCCTACCATCTGTTATTACCCTTTCTATGATCCAAGGGAACTGTAAATAACATAGAAATATTGCTATTAATTATAATAATAATTTCATGAGTACTGTATTTTTAATGTTTTGTTGGGCAAAAACTTTGCAATACACACATTCCCTATTACATTACCCAAAAGTTCATCAGCCTTAAATGTTAACTTTTAAAACTACTTCTGATGATGTAAGAAATATTTTGCAAGCAAATACTCACATTGAACTACGCAAAAGGTCACTAGCCTGAAATGTGACTTCTGTTCCTTAAAACAATTTCAAAACACTTTCAACATCAATCTGTAAACTTTGGAACTAAAAATAAGTAAAACAGATTTTTTGAACTATAAATGAATTTTAAGTTACAGTAGTTGCAGCAAATGTTTTAATAATTTGTAATCACTGTAAACACAGGTTTTAAATTATATATTAAGATAAAAATGTAGACATATGCGTAAATTATGTATTAATTTTAATTTTTTTGCTCATTTTCTAATAATTTTCATGCAATGAAAGTAAAAGATTTAACATAACCAATACTGAGAAATCTGTTGGGAATGCTAAGATTCTACACACAGTATGTTCTGATTGATAGAGATTCTCTGACATGAGCCAACAGAAAGGTACTTGACAATTTTAGGTGTGGCTATGGGATATACAACTGGTGGTAAGTTGGAATGAAGCTTTGCATAAGTAGAAGAGTATGATTAATTATAATATGTATTTTGTACTTATAATTACAGTACATCGATGCTACTAAGAATTGGTCTGTGCACTCTAAGGACAATCGATATTGATTGCGATTCTTGTCTGAAGCTGAATTTTTACAATTTGGGTTGGTAGGCTCTGAACGCAGATAGTATAAGGAAAGGGGGGCGAGGGGACTTACTTCTTCATATAGGCGTCCAGCTCTTGGAATAGCTGGTAGCCTGATATCCATGACAAATCGATTCTGCTACTGCTCATTATTTTTTCTTGAGAAGAATATCTTGCCATTTTTCGACTTCAACTCTCAGGATGTCTATTGAGATAATGTGATAAGAACAGTATAACAGGATATGTTAAATTGTCTACTCATCCTTGTTGGAGAGAACGCAGAGTGAGGACTTAGTCAAGATGAACCTGAATAGGTAGCTCTCCATTATTGTGACCTGTTCTTGCTGTGGCAATGAATGTTGCTATCTCTCGCCCGAGCCTAAAAAATTTGTCGTCCTTGGCTGGCTTGGGTTAAAATTTAAACAGGTGGTGACCAGTTGATTCTTTCTCCTATTGTTGTTTCCACATTTTCTGGAAAATCTTGTTTGCGACTCTTTTACAATGGGTTAAAGAATGTTTCTTTAAGTTTGCCGGTTTTATCCAAGATGAATATTTTGGTATTTTGTCTGCTCTTTCAGGGTGAGGGGAAGCCGAATAAACAACTGGTATATTCTCATCTGTTATAATAAATGCCACACTTGTAAATGAAATATATCATTCTATCAATGATATTTTAATCAGTAAATTAATGCAGATATTAAGTATAACTCTAATGGCTGTGTTTTTGTTTGTTCACAATGATGGAGTGTATTATTACAATTGTCATAGAAATTCCCTTTTTTCTTCATCTTAAGATAAAAAGACAATTATAAAACTTGGTATACCAACTCAAGACTTGCCAAACTTAGTGTAGAGGTATAAGGTTTAAAAGAAATATTTAAACACTTTGAAATGTTTATAAACTTGCCTATAGTAGCACTTACTTATGTTTGTTGAGGACGGCCGTTTCGGGAGATGTGTCACATTGTCAACTCAGACCGTAAATGATCTCAAGGTTTACGTAGGTTAGGGTGGGGGTGGGATATTATGGTGGTGTGGGTGTATTTGGTGAGTATTAGGAGTTATGATGTCAAAAAAGCGTGCGAGTTGTAATGTAATTGTGTATTGAGTATGTATGTAGGGTGTAGTTTGAAGTGTCTGTATATTTTGTATTGTTCGGTTGTGTAGCGTTGGTTATTTCTGTGTTGTTTGTGAAAAATTGGTAGGTTAGATGTTATGTCTATGTAGTCATGTTTTGTGCAGTTGAGATGATCAGCGAAGTTTGATTGGTAGTTATTGTAGCGAGAACATATAAACGCACTAAAAACAATAACTACCAATCAAACTTCGCCGATCATCTCAACTCCACAAAACATGACTACATACACATAACATCTAACCTAAAAATTCTTCATAAACAACACAGAAATAACCAACGCTACACAACCTAACAATACGAAATATACAGACACTTCAAACTACACCCTACACACATACTACACACAATTACATTACAACTCGCACCCACTTTTTGACATCATACCTCCTAATACTCACAAAATACACCCACACCACCGTAATATCCCACCCCCTCCCTAACATCCTAACCTACGTAAACCTTGAGATCCATTACAGTCTAAGTTGACAATGGGACACATCTCCTGAAATGGCCGTCCTCAACAAACATAAGTAAGTGCTACTATAGGCAAGTTTATAAACATTTAAAAGTTTTTAGTGATAACTAATAGCTCTCGTGAAGATGGAATCAACAAATATTAATAGAAATATTTAATCTAGCTGCAGTAAATAATGTGACTGGTTAACAAGTAGTATGGAGTAACAAGCAGTTTTTCGTTTTTGGAACTGTTTATTGTTTAGGAAATATAGAAATACTAGCTTGAAAAGAAGGATATAAACTTATTCAAGAAATACAAATAACTGGTCAACATAGGCTCTCACTGAGGTTAATATTGATAGAACATAAACTATTGGTAGAAGTAAAACAAAAAAAGTATTTTTTAAGGTATAGTCTATAAATTTGTAGCTAAGAACAGAAGATTCTAGTTTAATTTTTGTTAGTGAAAACTTTTACATAAAGACTTTTTAAAACTTTAACATTTTCCTCTTTAAATAGTCTATAGGTAGGCCTAATACAAATAAGGTTTAGTACTTGACATACATTTATAATTTTTTTTTAAATATATTTATTTGTACACAAACAATTATTCAGCTGTACTAGATTATTTACTTTGTATTCCATTTTAATAGTTAATAACCTTAATATGAATTAATAATCAACAGTATCAAAAAGACAGTTATAGAAGTCAGGTTACTTCCCGGATTCTTATTTTACCCTTCTCCTCACTGTGTTTTGAGCATTGATTCACTTATAAAATATACCACCAAATACAACAGATTTATATTGAGCTAGTTAAGTAAAATATTATAGTATTAAAAAGAGAAATATAATATGTATATATATTGATGTTGTATTACTTCAAGTCCACCTTCAACTTGAGCTATTAGTTTTTCACTAAAACACTTGAAAATGTATTAATGTTATCTTGCCTGAAGTTTTTTTTTAAATGAGGATGGCTGTTTCGAGAGATGTATCCCATTGTCAACTCAGACCATAACTCTGAGTATTAAAACTCGAGTATTAATTATATCCATATATGTTCAATTGCTTTAATAAAATATATTTTACATTTTATCTGAGCATAGTATGAAACTGTCTAGAAATATCTTGACAGTTTCACCATATGGTAAATTACCTTTTTAATCACTTAAACAATAGTTTATGACTATCCGAACTTTAAATTTAGTAAATTTGTTAAAATTTACTGAAACAGAACGTTTTTGATCGCTATGCTGAACTTCATCAGTGTCTCTGAATTTACTAAATTTAAAGTTCGGATAGTCATAAAATATTGTTTAAGCGATTAATAAGATTCAACGAACGCAATGGAGTACAAAATTCAAGATTCAATTCAAATTCAATTCATAGATAAAAAAATGTATCAAAGACTCCAAACATGCTGAATTTTTTAAAATAAATGGGCTAAATAGATGTATTTAATTAAACTCAAGATACGGTCTGAATGTACAATGGAACACATCTCTTAAAATGCCTATCCTCAATAATAAAAAAAAAAATAAGCGCTACTACAGGCAATTGTAACATACTGTACTATCAAATGTTCAAGTGTTTTTAGTAAACAACTATTAGCTCAAGTGAAGATGATATAAAATATTATACTAAACATTATAAATATTTATAAACTTGCCTATAGTAGCACTTACTTATATTTGTTGAGGACGGCCGTTTCGGGAGATGTGTCCCATTGTCAACTCAGACTGTAACCTCAAGGTTTACATAGGGTGGGGGTGGGATATTATGGTGGTGTGGGTGTATTTTGTGAGTATTAGGAGCTATGATGTCAAAAAGTGTGTGTGTGAGTTGTAATGTAATTGTGTATTGAGTATGTGTGTAGGGTGTAGTTTGAAGTGTCTGTATATTTTGTATTGTTAGGTTGTGTAGCGTTGGTTATTTCTGTGTTGTTTATGAAGAATTTGTAGGTTAGATGTTATGTCTATGTAGTCATGTTTTGTGGAGTTGAGATTATCGGCGAAGTATTATTGGTAGTTATTGTTTGTTAGTGCTTTTATATGTTCTCTAGTAGCTCACTTGAAGATGGAATCAACAAATAAAAATATTATAATTTAATTTTATCAATAAATAATATTATTAAGTACAATATAAAATACTTTATTCAACACATCTATACTTTATATTATAAAACTTCAAGTAAAGTTTATAAGCTACTTTTGGGAGAGTTATGAGCTGGAGAAATATATAGTCCTGAGCTCTTGATGTTTGTAGTCCATTACATTTGGTCAAACTTAATTAATCACTTTTACATTAATTTATGACTATTTTAACTTTAAATTTTGTAAATTTGTAAAAACTTACTGAGACAGAACGTTTTCGATCGCTATGTTGCGTTCTTCATCAGTGTATTCTGCTTGGACATGTCGGGTCAAGCGGTGATGGTTTTAAAGGCAGGTTTTCAATAGTATCAAAGAGTATGTGTGATTTGTATTGTGTTTGTTTGTTTAATATGTTTTTACTTTGTGTTTTTGTGTTTGTAAATTTTATATTGTTCTAGTGTGTTGAGATGTGGTCTATCTGATGGTTTGGACTTGTAGGAGATGAATGAAAAGGTATATAGATCAAACAGGAATTCATGTGAGGTTGAATAAAAAAAGTTTACAAGATAAGAGTGGATGGGAGAGTTAGAAGAGGTTACCTTCAGCAAAGTATCTGAATCAGATTGAGGACATATTTAGCAAAGGCCAGGTTATTAGAACCGTAAATAATAACTATGTATAGTGCAGACCATGTAACCGTGTATTTGGCCTTGCGAGATTTCCCGTGTACTACTACTTCTTAAAACTTGTTACAAATTCAGAATGTTCTATTCGTCAAAAGATTCTGCATCTGATACTTCTACACATATTTCAAGATTGTTTTATTTCATATCCAAGCTAATTTATATAATATTGACCATCTCATGCAAGTCAGTGTTTTGATAGTTCTTATCATGTTTGTAGAAAAATATTTGTACTGATCCTCTACCTCCAGTCTCGCCTATTGCGATCACTCAAGGCCAAGTGCACGGTTACATGGTCCACACTATGAGTAATATACCATAGAGTTCAAGTTGAACAAAATTGACTATTTGAATTGTTCTACTGTTGATCTTTGGCTCATTACACTTAAACATATATTGATGTGTCACACTTGCCAATAGTAGCACTTACATTTATATTTAATAAGGACAGCCGTTTCATGATGAGGGCGATGTATGTAAGTGAGTTAGGATAGGGATGTTAGATGATTTTTGTGAGAGTTTTGGGGGTTGTGATATCAAAAAGTGTATGTGAGTTAAAATGTAATAGGGTGTTGAATAAATACAACAAAGAGATCAGTTACTGTCTGAGTTGACAATGTGATACCTCTCCTGAAGCATCCATCCTCACTAAACAAAAAAGTGCTTAAGTATAAAACAAGTAGCTCAAGTTGAAGATGGAATATAGTTATACTGATCAATGATAATTAGAGTATTGAAAATATGTACAGTATTAGTATATTATTTTCCTTTGAAGTACTGTTTTCTTAATATTACTTACTTTATTGCAATATATTACAATAAAAATATCTCACGGAATGATTTTTAGAAAGTTCTTTCAGCAGTTTTGTTTCATTTCCCATTAAGTTTTATAATAGCAAAATTACATTTCAATTTTATCTGGAGAGACAGTAAAAGTTTGGTGTTATATGTTAGGAGAATGGAGGAGGGTTCCAGGGTAGAACATATTTCACAATCAGGGACTTGGAGCATTGTTATAAAAAAAAAACAATTGCTTCCTGCCTATTTTCAGATGATTTATGTCATTGCAGGCAAATAAAATTCACTTGCTGATAGTTTAGTTTTGAGGAATACATTAATTATAATATTCATGTTTAATTGAGCACTCTAGATAATCATTGAGCAAATGACGCCCCTTGAATATCAAGTAAAAAGTTTATTAATTTTGTGAGATCATTCGGCAACTGATTTCTTTTATTTATCAAGCCTGAAAACAATTTTTACACAAAACTAAATAGATAAACTTTTGACTCTATACTCAACAGATTTATTCAATTAAATTAATGATGAATTGTGCCTTTGAATAAACAAAAACATCTCCATCATTACCACATTGTTTTCAAGTGAAATTTTGCTTTCCTTGATGATGATTTTTATCTTCATTCAGCTAATTGACTTTTTCTCACTTGGATCATTTGTGTATTTTTTTTCAACACCCCAAGGGTCTCTGGTTATGATTTCTCTTAAAGCAATTGAATTTGATGTTCACACTCTTATAACAAAATTTCAAAGTCTACATTTTCAGAATAATCTGTAGTTTTTTACCCATAAAAAAATTGTTTCTAGTTAAGAACCTTTTGTAGTACTAATGTAAAGTGTACAAACAGTGGGGATTTCAATTACTGCCAAAACGGGTGATTGCCCGAGGTCCTGCATCAATGATTTGTATATACTGAAAATTTTGTATTTTAACGATATATATTTTTTTATGTGTAAAGTTTGTAAAACAAACCAGCCTGATGAAGGAAGTAGTTTTCTTATAAAACCATGAAAACTGTGTACGTTCGATACTTATCCTGTAAAAGTGTATAATGTGAGTATTGAGCATGTAATTTTAAAAAACTTCTTTAGAACATGCCTCACCATAATAAATTACACTAGGCCCCATAAAATCAGCTAAAAATCAATAGAAATGGCTTATGATACATTGTAAATTTAATACCAAAACCTAAAATTTTGTTGAAAACAGAAATGAATGATTTTAAAAACTTCTGCTCTGTTATATATAACTTTTTTCATGAGTAGTGAGTTGTGGGGCTAACCTATACTCTGGTATAGTAAACAAAGTGTTAAGAATCTTAAAAAAAAAATTTAATGCGTACTAGTTTCTCTTTTGTTTTGTTGTAAAAGGTTAAGATGATTCTTAACATGATTGCTTAACTCAAATGCTTTAACATGATAGCTTCACAAAACATTAACAATATTACATCTAAAATTCACTAGCTACCATCAAAAGGTTGTGTTTAAAAAAAATGTCTATGTAGATTTGTCTATATTCTCAAAGAAAATTAATTTATTCGCTGATCATAACTCTTTTCTGAAAAAAATATTTGTTTTTGTAGGTTTTGTTGTAAAGTATTTGGATATTCTTTCTACATGGTATCCTCCACAATATCCTGAAAAGTCTACCATAATCCAATAGAAAGAATCTCTTAAAAGTCAGATAATTTTAAAATATATGATATACTTGTACCACTGAAATATACAAATGTGAATATACTAGCAAATTAAATAGTAATTCTGTGTAAATTTACTATGAGCCTAGTAAAACAGAGAAAAAACTACTGAAGAAATATAATTTCCAAAAACAAGTAGTTTATTTACTCTCACCATTTAGAGAAAATTAATAATCCTATAATTAATAATTAGGTCTACTAATTTTCTCTATTTCTAAAAAATTTAAAGATACTATACGTTATATATAAGTAACACAATAATTGGAGTCACTGTGTACTTGTACAACTGTCACCCACAATGAATGTATGCATTTAAGTAACGAAATCTTGTTGAGTTCATGACAAGCTTGTTGTGGGCTAAAGAAGTTGTGAGGGAAAAACGTTTCTTCCAAGTGTAAGTTAACAATTTACCAACCTATAGTTAACAAAAAGTCTGGTCGCAAGTAATATCAAAGTGTAATAAGCATTTAAGTATATTATTATTTTAAGAAGTTATTTAATTACAAAATATTCACACCATTCTTTAATTTTCTATTGAATAAACTTGATCTTTTTATTATCTAATAAAAACTTGAAATTTTTTGTATTCATGTTTTTTAATTTTGAGGTATAAAAATAATCTTATGTTATGGACTAACATTGCTTATCTATAAGTATATGATAAAAAAAATTGGACACAAATATTTTACCAAGTTTGATTTAATATTAATTTGGTCCAAGCACCTAAAATATTTGAAAGAAAAAAACAGAATTTTAAAAAGAAGATGGAATTAACAAACAAAATTTTAAACTTATTATTTATGAAATCTGATCAATGTGTCTCCTTAAATTATTAGTTTTTATAACATGGTGCAAAAACGTGTATAATAGTTTTATGCTGAAGTTCTCTGTAGTTAAGAAAACAAAATTATTTTGTACTTAAATTATTTGTAAATAAATTGTCTGAAAACTATTCTAAGATTATTTGAGTAACACAAAATTAATATTTATACAATTATTCAATTAAAATTCTTCATTTAATGCATAGGCTACTAATAATAAATGACATTCTGATATTAAAATAATTTTATTCAAGAAATCAATTTACATTAAAGAATAATAAATTATTTTTTACACATTGGTGGTCTAGAACCAATAATAAAAATGCTATAATTGGTATTATAGTAATTAATTTCACTATTAAAATAAGTGTTTAATAACTAACATAGTATACAATTTGCAATTTATAATTTTCTTTAATGCAATGAATTCTAATATTGAAAAGAGAAACTAATTTAAATAAACATATGCAAAAATAATGCAACTAGTCATGAAATAATATAACTATATTTTACCAAGATGTAACTAAAAATGTCACTTCTTTAAAAATATAAGTTGTATGTTGCCAAGAAAAATAAATTGAAATGTTTTATTAGAAAAGGCATATACTGTAAAATTTTAAATTGAAAATGTATTTATTTTAACAATTATTTTGACATAAACTAGAAAATACATTTATACTAACCACAGACAACTAATTAATTAATCAACTTCTTCTACTGTTGGGCCCGATGGAGGAGCTGATGGTGAGGTTCCTCCTCCTGTATGAAGCTTAGACATGATTGGTGCACAAACTCTTTGGAGTTCTTTCAATTTATGCTCATATTCATCTCTGTCAGCTAAAGTGTTACTATCATGCCATTTTAAAACTTCGTCACACTTACTATTAGCTAAATTTTTATCACTTGAACTTAACTTATTTCCAGAATCTTCCAATGCTTGTTTCACTGCAAATATATAGGATTCTAGTTCATTCTTTGCAGCAATACGTTGTCGTTGTTCATCATCTTCAGCTTTGAATCTCTCTGCATCATTTACCATTCGATCAATGTCTTCCTTTGATAATCTACCTTTATCATTTTGGATAACAATGTTCTTTGATCTACCTGAACTTGAGTCTTTGGCTGAAACATTCAATATTCCGTTGGCATCTAAATCAAATGTAACATCTATTTTTGGTACACCTCTTGGAGCGGGAGGAATTCCTGTTAAATCAAAAGTACCAAGGAGATTATTGTCCTTTGTCATAGCACGCTCTCCTTCAAACACTTGAATTGTCACTGCAGATTGGCTATCTGAATAAGTTGTAAAAATCTGTGATTGTTTACAAGGAATTCTTGCATTACGTTCTATAATTTTTGACATCACCCCTCCAGCAGTTTCAATTCCCAAGGACAAAGGCGTAACATCTACAAGAAGAACATCTTGAATAGCGGAACTCTGGTCACCACTTAAAATAGCTGCTTGAACTGCAGCACCATAAGCTACGGCTTCATCAGGATTAATGGAAAGATTAAGTGTCTTACCAGAGAAAAAGTTTTGTAGAAGACTTTGAATTTTTGGAATGCGAGAAGATCCTCCAACCAAAACTACATCATGTATAGATTTTTTATCCATCTTGGCATCATTTAAAGCTTTTTCCACTGGCACAAGTGTAGACTTAAACAAATCTGCACAAAGTTCTTCAAACCGAGCTCGTGTCACTTTGGTGTAAAAGTCAATTCCTTCAAACAAAGCATCAACTTCAACTGTCGCTTCAGTACTTGATGACAATATTCGTTTAGCTCGTTCTGCAGCTGTTCTTAGTCGCCGCAGTGCTCTTGCATTTGAACGTAGATCTTTATGGTACTTCTTTTTGAATTCATCAACTAAATGATTCACTAAACGATTATCAAAATCCTCTCCACCAAGGTGCGTATCTCCTGCTGTTGATTTTACTTCAAATAATGAGCCCTGGTCGATTATTAAAACTGAAACATCGAAAGTACCACCACCAAGATCAAATATAAGGACATTTTTTTCTCCTCTTAAATTCTTATCCAAACCATATGCCAAAGCAGCTGCAGTTGGTTCATTGATAATCCTAAGGACCTTAAGACCTGCAATAGTACCAGCATCCTTTGTAGCCTGTCGCTGTGAATCATTAAAATATGCAGGTACAGTAATTACAGCATTTCTTACAGGTTGATCTAAATAAGCCTCTGCTGTTTCTTTCATTTTTGTTAAAACCATTGAACTTATTTCTTCTGGAGAAAATGATTTAACTTCTCCTTTATATTCTACTTGTATTTTAGGCTTACCAGTATCGTTTATCACCTTAAAAGGCCAGTGTTTAAGGTCATCTTGGATCTTTGGATCATCAAAACGCCGTCCAATTAAACGCTTTGCATCAAACACAGTGTTTTCTGGATTCATTGCAACTTGATTTTTTGCAGCATCTCCTATAAGTCGTTCAGTCTCATTAAATGCGACATAACTGGGAGTAGTCCGATTTCCTTGATCGTTTGCGATAATTTCAACTTTACCATTTTGCCACACACCAACACAAGAATAAGTTGTACCCAAGTCAATACCGATTGCTATTGACTTTTTGCTTGCCATAGTTCACAACACTACACACCACTGTACAGTGACTAGAGAGAGACTAATCTCATACGTCAACAGCTTACGTATATATTTTTGTAATAAAGAACAGTCTGGAAGCTATGTAGTAAGTTTGCTAAAAAAAGAATACAAATGAGTTAATTTTCACTTGTATATAGAGCTTATCTTGTCTACAACAATGATGTAAACCTTGCATCATAGCCATTTCAATAGCTGTTTAGATAAAGATAAAGAAACATGGTTGCACAAATCTTACCTTTCAATCTATTTTAGGATTAATAATGCTTAGTTGAGTTAGTCACAGCAAACATTCTACTATGCTTTTTACATAATGTTTCCCACACACAGTGTCCATTAACTTTTAATATAATAATTAAAAAGTACAGATAAAATATTTTATACATTTTGACAAATATTTTAAAAAGTGCAATAGACCTGCTTTTCATTAATAAAAAATCACAAACGATTTTAAATATTTTAGCCCTTGTATAAAAAATTGTTTGTAGCTAAAGTATGTGAACTTTAATGCCATTGTGAGACATCCACCACTATTTTTAAGAAAGTTTCACAACTAATTATAATTGCCCACAACATTAAAATGTAATTTTAAAAAGCTAATAAAATTTTAACCTACCAATAATAAGAAGAACACTAAAAATAATGGATCCATTTCATCATTCATCGTTAAAGTATTCATTGCTATATTTTGTACCTGATCTATTTGCTACTTTAAAAAAATATTTATACAAGCTTATTGAAATTTAAAAGTTGAAATAATTACTAATTTAAAAAACAAATAGCATTAATTCTTTTTTTTAATAGGAGTTCCAACTCTTAAGTTGAAAAGAATCACAAAAAATAATATTTATTAGTATGTAACAATTTTAATTGTAACTTTAAATCACATTAATTTCTTCTAAAGACACTATCTGATACCTAACACTTAACCTTCAATCACACGCGCCAACTACTCGGACATAAACACACGCGCGGGGTATTTTCCACCCCATTTCTTATCTTAAAAAAAGTTAATTATCACTAAATTTTCATCTTTATCAAAATTGTGTGTGTGAATGTTGTTGTTTATAAAACGATTGATAGTATTTTTATGGGTTTATCACTTGTAGATTTTTTTGTAGTAATATAGTCTAAATGCACTTAAATTGACTTTATAAATTGTAACTTTTTTTTCAAATTAAAATTAAACATTTATTCATACATTTTAGTAAGTTGTAATGGCCAGATTCTTTAGAGGACTTTTCAAAAAGTTAAACAACATAAATACAACAATATGTTTATTTGAAAAAAAATTATATAAATTCAGCTTGAAAATCGTCAAAATTTGCCACACTCAAAATTTAAAATTACTCGCCATAATGAAAAATAATTCTTATTACTATGCAATTTTCTTCATATTTAGACAAGTAAACATTAGTAAATAACTTTTTACGTTGGAATAAAATATTTCAAAAAATATACACATTTTATTAGATGAAAAAAAATTAGCTAAATTCATAACTGTGTACAGAAGTATTGGTTTATAAGTAAACATTAGTTCAGTCCAAATTGAAAAGTCAAAAAAATTTAAAAAGTAAAGATTTTTTTAAATTAATATTTTCAAAATGTATTTTTTATTCAGGTGCACATTCTTCACAGTATATAAAGGAATGTCCCTACAAAGTAATTTGTTGCAGTTGCAGCATAAAGTGGTTGTCTTCCGGTCTTTTTGCAGCGGGCAAACTTCGTATCGTCCAGAACTTTTTATTTTTATTTCTCGAGTTTCTTCAACACCACTTATGTGCTTCACACCTGCTTTTATATGCAAAGGTAGTCCGGCAGTAAGGCTCTTGATGCAATATGGGGATTTGAAAGTTCTTGACCCAGAATTTTAATTTTTTTTATGACAAAAAGACAAAATTACAACAAAAAAGATAAATAAATATGTTAAACACCAATAAAAGACTCACACTAAAAAATTATTCTAATTAAAAAACAATAACTTAAAAATGTACCAAAAAAAATGTTTGGACGAGAACACACGCGCGGGGTCAAATTCACCCCGCACTTAAAACAACGATGTAAACACAATGACTGGTACGCCACAACGGGTTGACCTTGAGTGACAGTGTGGAGGAAGAAGTGAAAAACAACTACCTAGGAGGGGAACGAGAACAAAAATTTTTTGGAGTCGCCTCAGAGAGAAATGAATGGTGTGGGGTGCTTTACACCCCGGCGCGTGTGTTTGAAGGTTAAAGAGGACATGAAGTTGAGGTTGTATTACACAATAACTAAATTGTGAAACCTACTCTATAGTTCTATTGTGTAATAGGTAATTCTGATTATTGGTTACTTATATAGGTTGATAAAAATGTAACTTAAGAAAATAAAAAAAAAATATAAAGACCGACTTATAGGCCTATATATATAGCTACTTTGGAAAATATCTATCAGTAGCTATCTATTGGAAAACATATAAGAAACATTACTATAAAATATTACAACTATAACAAGAAGAGAAAAATTTACAAGTTTTTAGAATAGTCTTAAACAATAAAGGAATATTGTTATTTTAATGCAACTAACTACATTTCTAAATTTTAATTATTCAAGTAATTTTAGCTGTAAATAGTTATAAATAAACAGGAATTTGCTTAACAACTTAACTCTGCTGAATATTTGTTCTAACAATATTTTTTTAAATACTGTATGTGAAATTTCCACTGTGCTCAAATATTGAAGGTTTAAAAATTTTTTTACAAAACTTGTTGCAAAGTTATTTCCAAAATAGCATAAAAGCATGTAAGCGACGTAATTTTGTAAGAAAAGTTTGAAAACACAATTACTTGCAGATTTGAAAGTAAAATAAAAAATTAGCAATGTTCAGTAGGGATTTGTAGAAAACATGCATTTCAATGTCCCCATTCTCTATGAATTTTATTGTCTTTTCTATAGATAAAATATCTACTTAGATTCATACTTTCTTCAAATGTTATGCAGGATCAGATACTGCCTTTTTGTAGCAAAGAGTGGGAAATTACTTCCTAGGCATCTTGTTTTATATGATGTTTTATTTTTTATGTGTGAAGAATGTATATTTTATAAAAAATTGGTTTAGCTTTCACAGCGTAGCTGAAAGTAATGTATAAAATACTGGGTAAACAAAATTTAGTTTAAATTTAATTTTTAGTACATTTTTTTGTTTTCATATTTATAACTAAGCATTTATGTATTGCAAAACTTTTCATGAAGGGAAATGTTATTTTTATTTTGTTTCATAGATCTTTGCCACAAAGAAAAAAATGATAGTTGGTTCAATAGATTATTTTATAATGTTTTTTCCAAAACAATTGCAAAATTGTCAAACAATTTTAGCTGCAGCACTGTAAAATTAAATGATCATAATTTTGTTCCCATTCTAATATAGTTAAAGTGACATCTAAAAATAATACTAGTAGAAATTCCAATTTTTTCAATAGTTCCCCTATTTATTGAAGGTTTTAAATTTTCAAAACTTCATTCCCATTCTTACTCCATCTTAACATTAAGATAGCTCCACAATGTGATTTCAAATGGGATTAATTCAGCACCATTTCTAAAAATGTCAATCTCTTTAATCTTTGATCATCAAGTAGAACTAGCTTGTTGGATAGCAAGATTATAGTTAATCTTTATTTGACCTTATGATCTATGCTCAGATGTTAGAGAGACTGAAATTGTGCTCTAAAAGTAAACTCAATGAAAACTAAAATGAATTGAATTTAGAGATTGGAGTATTTCTTTATCTCTAATGTAGTGTTTAAATTTAATGCTAGTATGATATTTTATTACAACAAATAAACAAAAACAGGAAAAATATACAATAAATTATAATAAAATTAAAATACATGCTATAAACATCAGATAAACTTCAAAGTTTTTCCCAAATTTAAATTCACTAAACATTGAAAATCCTTGCTCTTAAACATTTTAGATTTTAAATGGAGAATTTCGAGGAATGTTACATCTATTATTGTAAGGAAGGTGGATACAGAATATCTTTTAAGTAGTTTTAAATATAGGTAAATAAAGAAAACAAAACATATTACAATACAATAGAGCCGATGTTGTATTTATTCAAGTACAAAAATAAATCATTCTTCTTATAATTAATAAAAAAACATTAAATATGGTTGTGTGATGTTTAATAAGAAAAGGAAGGCTTAACCAATAAGGGGACATTTGTAAGGAACACCATCTTTACAACAATATTCTCGTCCAGCAGAAAGATTGGTGTTAGTCCATTGACTGTTGCAGTTTTGGATCCATAAATATGCCTGTAAATAAAATACAAGAGTTTAGATTCTAAAGTGAGGTTTTGTTTTCTTTACCATTTAAAGTAAAAGACAATAACTACTAACCATAAAGCAAACAATAACTAGGTTATTAATATACAAGATTTTTTAATAGCAAGACTGGATTAGGAGTTACTAACCTTAAGGTGGTTTGGTATTCTGTTGCTATCTACCTTATACTAAATACTTTAATTTTAATAAAGGTTAATAATTTGTCTTTATAAAGATATTTTCATTTATATGAAATTTATAAATATTCATTTAGAGCAAGGGTAGTGTGTGGGATTGTATTAGTTGATACTCGTGGATGATAGAGCGATAGGTTAGTAGGGCCTCTTTATATATATATGACTATGCAAACTTTACTTTGCTGCCTGTCTGCCATGAGCTGGGTGTCCTCTCCTTCACTCTCCAGTTTCCAGTTCGGATTAATATGAATGTGAATACCTCTTTGGTTACACCAATGTGAACGGTGATAATAGAATATTTATATATTGTGTGTGTTATGCAACTGTACCGGATGTGTGTTTTAATTGTGCTTTTATACAAGCAAAATAAGATGAGAAGTGATTTTTGATTAAAACTGATTTTTTTTTGCAGAAGAAAGTTCTTTTGATTTAACAAGAAACAGTTCAATGAAAGACAGGTTAAAAAAATTCTTTAGTTTACTTCTGGAATTTGTACCCAATAATCTTCCAGCAAGCTATGCTATTTTTGACGCCATTAGTAGTAAATAAAATAACTAGTCTTGTACCTAGTACAAATAAGAAGTATACAACTTTCAAGTAGAATAAGAAAAGGAATAGTTTGATAGATGATTATAAAGCGCACAGTTTGTGTTTTATACTAGTTCTTAGTTTCACTTTTATATATTGTTAAAAGACATCAATAAATAAACTATCTATTCTTGATGAAAGTACCCATCTAATTGTAAGTTGAAACAAAGAACAATTTCAGAGAAATTAAAGAAAATATATCTTCTTAGCAATGATTATTAAAATAATTACAAGAAAAGCCATGAATTTAACTACTACTGATTTTAAAATAGTTTTTGTAATTAACAAAATTAAAAAAAAATTAAGACAGCGAGTTGTTAAAAGAAACATTTATTGTAGACACCAAATTCCCTTTTAATAGGGTTTCAGTTAAAAATAATATAAGAAATTGTAGTGATTTGTAGCTGTTAACAAACATATTTACAATAAAAGTACAGAACATTTCTGGTGACCTTATAATACAGACAGATTGTTCTTAATTTCAATTACAAATAAGAGAATTACTGATGTAACAGTTACAGCTAAGGTATCAATAGTGAATAGAATAGTTTCTGATGATTATTTATAAAACTAAAATTGGTCATTGTTGAAATGTTTTGAAAGAAAGAACAGCAAAGCGAAAAGACATTTACCAAGTTTTCAAAATTTTTATTTTAATCTTATAATACAAAAATTATCATAATCATAATCTGCTATGATAAAATTGGTTTTCTAATATTTCATCACCATTACAAATCTACCAAAATGTTTTCTGCAAAGTAATTCAGTTAAAAAAAAATTTCTGGCTAGTTTCTAATAGAGCTTATTGGTTTTGAAACTGAATGTTCCGATCATGTAACATAAACTGAAAAGATGGCAAAATAAAGGTTAAATTGTGCTTCATTTCATAAGTATTATTGATGAAACTTCATCAAGTTCCCAAGAATAAGTTTACAGCTGTTCATAATGACCTTGAAAAGTGATGGAATGATTTGAGTTTGGTGGAAATATCAACAAATATATACCAAAGGCAGTGCTTCAAGGTCAACATTAGGGCATAGTTTCAAACATTTGTCGAAAATGTTTAAAGAATATATGGCTTCTTTGAAAATCATGGTTATGTAGAACCTTGCTGATACATTTCTATATAGCATATATTATAAGAAAAACACAACATTGAGACTAATATATAATGTAGAATAAGTAAACATTTGTAAGATTTGTGAAACTTTTCCCAGAAGTTGCAAGAGTTTTTGAAACATTTCAATTCTGATGTATTTAATATCAAAGAACTTTTCAAAAATAATGTTAAAATAATAAATAATTAATAATTAATAATGATAAATTTTAATGACAGATTTTGAGATTTTTTGAAACAGGTTTCAATTCTTTCTAAGAAAATAATAAGTAAATTGCAAATAAAAAAATATATACTTACTCGTTCTTTATAACAATCTCTTTCCATTGAACCACATATAATGGTTGGACTGTTAGGTAAGTGTTTCACAAGCTGAAAAAAAAATAACAGGGCTTATATTTTAATATTGGCTCATATTTTAGAATTAAACATTATGCATGAAATTTTGAAAATATTTTCATATCAATTTATTTTAAACAGTAGAAATTGGATAATTCTAACGAAATTAATTTGAAATTGCCAATAATTCCAAGTTTTGGGTTGGTTCCTTGAACTCCATATGCTATCAATGTAAAATAATAATGGATAATTCAAAATTAAACTTCTTTAATACGAAGTTATTAGATTGAACATGGGCTTAAATTCCAGTGGTACTAGTGATTTCCTTTCAAGAATACTCTGCGTTGAAAATGAGATTCCGGGATTTGGTGCATAAGCGGTATTGGCAGAATCAGTTATCAAGTTATGATCGACGATCTGCTTAGTCATCAGTTTGTGGTTATTGGTAAAAGAGTATATTTTTTCATTTCACGCACAAGACTAGACGTCTGTGCTTTATAAGGGAATTTATCAATTCTCAATACTTACAACATAAATAAAGAAAGATATTTATGACCCATTGACCTTCTGTCAGACATCTAAACATAATAGATTGCTGCAGCAGTTTTTATGTCAACTATAGTGAGAAGTATAGACTTTACTCGGTGTTGATCAGTAGTGTAAATATTTGTATAATTAGTGTATTCATGTGTATATAAGTAAAAATAATAAAGTAAATGACAAATTCTAAATAACTTTTAATTTGTTTTTACTAATTACCATTACACATAATAATCAATAATTAAATAAAAAACTAAGGTAAAAAAAACAGATTAAAAATTCCACCCATATGAAAAATATAATATTCAGTGCTTTATAAGTGAGAATATTTTTGTAATGAAATATAACTAAATTGGCACTAGGATTTAATTCATATCCTCTAGTGTTCGGGGTACGTATGTAATTAGATCTGCAATGGGTTAACTGCTAATAATTATAAGTTTTATAAATCCACTACCCCTAAGCTAATTGCCTATTCATATTATAGTGTTTAACATAGTCAAGTGAGACGATACCTGAAAAGGGCCAATATGGTCATCACAGACACAAAAAAAGCTGGAGTGTTTTGATTGAAAGGGTATTTTCCAAGTTTTGTGATTCAAATTTTTGGTCAATTAGAATGTTTTCAGTAGCCCCTTCAGCTTCGAATTATCCAAGTTCGAGTGTATAATATAGTCAATGTTGAATTTAACACAACATTCAAAAGTACCCACTGTATAAAGTAACTATAATAATTGTTTCTGTATTTCCTATCCTGCATAATACTTTGTGACCAAGTCATAGTAAAATGGCATTTATTGAACAGTTAGCCGATCTAATGGGGGTTAGAAGAACTGGGTTATAAATGTAGTCTTTTGTAGCATGTAAAAAGTTTCTTAAATGCAATTAGAAATGAGAATACACCAGAACCTCGATAATTCAGAATAACTGGCACAATGGCCCATCCGGGCTTGTCGAAAATCTGGGTTAATCAAAAACTAAGTAAAAATTGTACTTACAGAAAAACCTCTTTATATTTATCAAAGAATATGGTGCACAGTATATGAACGTACATTTTGAAGAGTCAAGTAAAGAAAACATTGAACGCACAAAAGAGTTAAATGAAGGAAATATTGCTTCCATGGGAGATATAATGTGTGCATGTAAGGTGTTTGTTATATTGTGTAAGCTTAGTTTAGATAACTTTCCTGAAACAAATCATTTACTGTTACTAATAGTTTCATTAAATTTCACTTTTCATATATTTTATTCTTATTTGCATACAAGTTTTTATAGTGATGTTTATGCATTACAACTTTCTCAGTTGTACAAATGTTATTGCTTTGATATTTATAGACAAAGAAATTAAGTAACTTGATATTAGAACAAATATATAAATATTACCAATTAAAAAATATATAGAAATATGAAAGTATTTCTAATTTCGTACATTTCTATTTTACATTAGCTGTAATTTTTTTTCCACAGGCAAAAATTTCTTAACAAATTATAATAATGTTCCTCATTCTAGACTTTTATACGTACAAAGATTTAATTATAAATTATACTTTAAACAAGTTGAAAAAAGTAATAAAGCTGGGTGTAGATAAAATTTCACCTTTGAAATTGTTGGTAACTGATATTTAAATTAATACAAACATTAATATGTTTCTTATATTAGGTTATCCAAAATAATTTTACAAAATTACAATGTATTCCATGTCAGACTTAATAATTTTATTCAGTGTAGTAGCATTTAAAGTTCCATAACTAATGGTTCACCTGATGAAATCACTCCATTTTGACTCCCATTTTATACATCTGCAGATGATAGATCATATACAATGTAAAATTACAATTTGTAAATAAATAAATTTAAAAAAATCTGAACCACCAAAAAACTAAATAAATTTTTTTCCTGAGTTATATTTTTATTAATTATACGTTATAATAACATAATTTAGTTAACTACAATTGTTTGTTTATATTATAAATAAACCCGTCTCACAGGTAATGTATTAAATATTATTATTATGAGTAAAAGTATGATTTTGTATTTGCAGTTTTTGTGACGTACAACTGTAGTGAGTTAGAATGATTCTGTATATTGTACAACAAAAAGTTTTAGATTTTTGTGTGGGTTTTTTTAATTAATTTTTTGTGTAAATGGCTTTAAATCTTTTTAAAAATATCTTTAATATGTAGAAAACCACTTATAGAAGATATATATATATATATATATATATATATATATATATATATATATGAATTTTTGGACTAGATAGGAGACTGACAGACTTACCTAGGTAAGTCTGTCAGTCTCCTATCTAGTCCAAAAATTCCTAAATAAGCTTTAAGCTCTACTAGAACTAACCTATACAGTAAACTCACGATTATCCGTGGAATAGGGTGGCCCAGCAACGCCGGATAACGAATAATCCGCTATGAAGAAAGAATACGCAAAACGATCGATAATCGATTATTATACCATAAGTTACACAAATAATGACCCTGGTTAATGCAATTCACAAATAATCTTCAGAGGACAAAATAAATACAGAAAATAATTTAAAATGTCAATGTATTTGACGGATTAACACATGTACATTTATATGTTTAACTATTTACAATACGTACATAAGTATATGTCAAAAGTAAGTATGTATGTAATTTCCTTTACACATAATACGTTCACTTTTTAACAAAAATATCTGTCACTTTCATCTGTTTTTTTGTGAGCATTGATTTAGCTTTAATGTGCGATCTAAGTTTCTTGAGAACCATTTTGTCGCTTAGTGTCTACTTGTGTCACAAAGCCATAAAGATCGATAATGTTTATGACAGACATGGATAATGCATATGTCAAGTCCTAGACTATTTATAGCCGAGATTAGCTGACATTTGTTTACAATCTTATGATACACATTAGGTTTTCGGGCGTCTAAGCATTTTGTCATTGTCTCTTATATACAGTAGTCTGCTCGCCCCTTTTATTTCGCTGACCCACGTCGGGATGCTTCCTTTTCAATGTAAAAATTAGTACGTACATATTTACATATCTATTCCCTTCATCTTAACTTCTGTTAGGCCTTATATGTATTTACGTTGTAATTCACCGTTTGGAAATTTAAACACATGAATCTGATTGGAATAAAAATTGGATATTTGTAAAAGAATGGCAGACCCTGGATAATCCGCCCACGGATAATCGGGAGTTTACTGTATATATATATATTTGCAAAAATGATATGGAATAAAACAATTTTAATTATAAATCCAAAATATCTGAAGTATGAACTCTATAATAAACTTATTAATAAAATTATTCAAAACTTACCATATCTAGGCATTTATTAGTACATTGCTTATTTCCAAGGTTGTTACACCCAAAATGATCTACTTGTTCATGAAGAAGTGCAGGATTTCCTACAGGCTGTTGATTAGATCCTTTAACAAATTGACCACTAAGAAACACACCACAGACACAACTTGGTTGAGGTGCTGCAGCTACAGAAGCAACATTGGTCTGAATAGGCTGTGGCACAATGGGAGCAGTTTCAGCAATTGGTTTGGTCTGAGCAGGAGGTAAAAATGAAGGCATCAAGGGAACTACACTTTTCTCAGCAATCTGTTGTAAGTTTGGTGGTTGAATAGGTGGTATAATTATGGCTGGTGATGTGCTTGCAGCCGGAAGTCCCGGTGGGATAGCAACAGAAGTCGACAAGTTTGTTGGAAGAGGAATAACATTACTTGCAGGAGAAATTTGTACTGCTGGTGGGTTTAAAACTTGCCCATTACTGAAATTAAATACATTAGGCATAAAATACAGAAAATTTTAATTAAAAAAAATTAAATACAAGAATACCTCACTTTGTGTTTCCCCATTTAGCACTAATTCATTATAGTGCTTGTATATTTACCTCAAAGGTCACCATTTATTTTTATTGTCTCACTGTAGTAAGAACTAGAGAAAAGATCTGCTTATTGCTTTATAGGCTTGAAAGTCAGCATTTTGCTATGCTCTCAGTTAACGACCTATGTAAATAAACATTCTGTATCATTTACACTACAAAAATTATGAAGCTACACGCCTTAGTGTGCTTATGTTACTCTAACATCTGTAAACGATGTTGACAAGACTTTTTGTCTGTCTTGTTGACCAAGCAAATGATTGTTTTATTTTACTCAAGTTTAATATATGAAAGTTTCAACATTGAAACTAAGATAGAGTGTCAGTTTAAATGAGAAGTTACAAGTTCTAAAGCAGTTTAAGAAAGCATCAATTTGGTATAGGCAGTTCATTAAATTTAGTACCATCTATCATCAGGTCATTTTCACAAAAGAACCTGTAGAATGTATCTCAAGTGCTAAACAAGTTATTACTGTAATTCTAAAATTACTATTTCTTATATTGTGTGTGTAATCACACACATACACACACTTAAGTAACATACAACTTGAAGTTGCTTGATGTAATCATCTTGAATTCACTGATTGTACAACTTACTCTAGTTTATTTAAATTGCTGTATTTCACATTGAATTTTGTGATATCTGGTTTATTTGTTTTATCTGTCAGTGTTTTTTTTTGTAAGTTGTGTTTGGTTGTTGTTTTTAAACACGTAAATCTATGCATGTTGTTTGAATAATAATATAAAAAAAAGATATTATAAAAATAAATATTTAGGTTCTGAAGGAGATTTCAGTGTAGAATCGAAACATAGACTAATGTTTTAAAGCTAATTGAAAGCGGCTTCAAATTTTATTGCATAAAGTTGGTTGTAATTAACCAAATTTATCATAAATGAAAATGTCAAATAATAAAAATATTGAGAATAGATTGAATATGTTAGCTGATTAGATCAAGAATCTCAATATAAAAAATTAAGCAATTAAATAGTTTTTAATTACTTTAGGATATTTTCAATAATAAATTGCAGGTCTAATAAAATCAGACTGTTATTTACATGTTAAAATATTATAGATTTTTGTTCTGAAAATTCATTTTTTAATCTTAATTACAAAATAACAAACTAAGTTATCAAATAATAATGTTGAAAGAAACAATTTGAAAATAAATAATTTAAAACTTACCTATAAAGAAAACTGAAAACTATTGCAATCACGCAAGACTCCTTCATTTTATCACACTATTTTTCTGTAAGAAGACAAATATTATTTTTCTTGGTGTGATTCAGCAACAATGGCTACTTACAATAAATTTTAAGGCTGCATATAAAAAAATAACTTAAAAATCAATTACTGTTTTAAGGAATAGTGTGAAAGGCAGTTAATAAAGTAGACATTTTCTAACCACAATGATTTTCATCGACCTTATGCACATTTCAGTTGTAAAGGAACCAGCCCAAGAGCAACAAAATACATACTTCATTTGCGTAAAGAAATATACAATTTATTACATATTTTCAAAATTCAATTTATAATTGTATACCAGATTGCTTAACTAATTTTATTAAACACAAATTTAAAACAAAGTATACTTTTGCTGCTCAATAATTCTAATATTTGTACAGTTTTCTGTTTGAAAACGAAGTCAAGTATTTATTATTTAGCAGGTGATTTGCATTTGTATATATCAAGTTTTTGGGTCAATTTTGTCAGTCATACAAACACAGAAAGAGTGACACTCCTGTCTAACATCCCAATACTGTAGTCTTATAAGGGAGATGCTCTGACAATTTCAATACTCCTCTTGAATGGGCTACGATGCATCTCCTACATCTATTTCTTCCTAAGCGATGGTTTATGATGACAATTACTACAAGCAACTCAATATCGATCCTCGAACTTGATGAAACATTGTAACTTCTGTCATTTACCTTAATTATAAAAACTAGTCCCTTCCTGATTTTGTTCAAGATCAATGGACCTATCCACATATATTATTACACATTACTTGAATTTTAAACTCAGACAATTCCCATGGTTGGTGCCAGTAGCATGTTGGTAAGGGTTCAAACACTTCCCTTGGCAACAATTCTAGCTTTTCCACTCTACTTCTAAAAGATTGCTGAATGCATCTGTTAAAGGTTAGGCAACTAGATAATGTTATGGTTCAACCATGATACTTCATACGTGCTTTAACAATGCACCTTTCCTAGGCCCAACATTTACATAAGAATTTAAATAAACAGTTTTTGTAGTAAAGACATTTTTTTTATTTGAAAAATTAAATAGACTCTATTTAATTATACAGTATTACGCAATAGGATAACCGGGCAATAACAGCATAAGTCGAATTCGCATAAGTTGGGGTATAATTTTACATACAATCACATAGGAATCATGTTTAATTGGGACCAAAGACTTAATAAACTAATAATTTAGAAGAATAATGTATATGCATAAAAATCTTAAACACACAATACAACAAAAAATTATATTTTATACATACATATTGCAAAGAAGTAAGTAAAAAGAAGTTATTTTGACATAAAAAGCTTCATTAAATCTAGTAAATTCGTTTGACCAATTGAAGAAGTGTTTGTTCTCACGGAGAATTACCTCATAGCTCGCAAATTTTTTAAATTTTGTGACGGAAATGCGCTCATTGTTAGAGCCTGTGTTTAACAAAATTTGTAAGCCTCGCTCAATTAAACTAAGGTCTTTTGTCAAGTTTCTAACCATAATTTTATCTTCTACGTCAACTTGGTGTAAAGAATCTGCGTTTTTAAGATCTTGCTCACGCATTTCTATAAGTTCATCAATTAATTTTCAGCTCTTGGTTGTGCAAATCCAGCAGTTCATGAACGTTAGCATTATCCATTTCTAAATTGAGTTGTCTGGCAAAACCAAGAACTTCTTCAATAACATCGACTCTGACACTGATTCTGCTGGAGTTTCAGTGGCAAAAAATACACACTTATCCAAACATCATTCAAAGTTTTTTTGTCAAATTTCATTCTAAAATTTCCAATAATTTTCAAAGGATCTACGACATTGAATGGTTTCCAAAAATATTCAACAGAGAGTTTGTTGCTCTGTCTCATAGCTTCATGCAGATGCCCAAATGATCTTCTTGTGTAATAACTTTAAATGTTCTGATGACTCCCTGATCCATCGGTTGAAGCAAACTATTTGTGTTTGGTGGCAAAAATATCCCTTTCACGAGTGTGTCGAAATTAGTAGTAGGAGGATGGCCAGGTGCATTGTCAATTAATAGGAATTACTTAAAAAGGAATTTGTTTAGACGGACAATAACATTCGACTTGAGGTATGAAATGATAACCAAACCACTCCTCAAAAAAGTTGTCACCTAAGCCTTCCGATTTGACTTCCAAATTACGGGCAAGCTAGCTTTAGAAATATTTTTTAATGCCCTTGGATTTTCTGAGTGATAAACTATGAGAGGTTGCAATGGTTACAGACACCAGCTGTGTTTGCGCCAATTATAACTGTCAAACGGTCTTGGGTGGCTTCAAAACCTGGAAATATTATATTGTACGTTCTATGTAAGTTCTTTTAGGCATTTTCTTCCAAAACAGGGCTGTTTCTGCGTAACTTGGAGAGCATAATTTAAAACCACGTAACATGGGAATCCCGTAAGATGGGGTAGCGTAAGTCGAGGTATTACTGTATTTTTCCACTGCTTTAACTTAAGTGGTTTTGGGACATCTAACTATGATAACCCAACGAACTGTTTTATTTACAGTTTTTATGTAGGTAGCAGCAGTGTTACACAAGATTTCATTGTAATAAAACAATTTCCACCAAACGTATAACAAAAAGATAGTTTTCAAGATAGCTGCATCAGCTTGCCATTCCATGCTGCTGTTGCCTTTAATTCATACGAGCATAATACTCAGTTTACTGTGCTACAATCCATTCAATGTGGTTTTTCTAATTGAGTTTTTTATCAAATAAACCCAAAATATCTCTAAGCCAACCTTTAATAAGATCCACCATGAACTCGGATGGTATCTGAAGAACATAAATCTGCTAAAGAAGAAATATTAAATAATTTATTTTGAAATTACACTATAAATTGTTAACTTCATGACACGTGGATTCATTAAGGTTCATGCAAGACACAAAGAAAATGATGCTATCTGCAAAAGCTAGGTTCTTAATTGTAGACATTTTTTTTTAATTCTCTGAGCCCAATATTAAGTAGGGTCAAAGCCCCCCCCCCCCCAATTAGGATAACTACTCCATGAACTATGGTTTCCCACTGAACAGGTTAGATAGTTGTCCATTTACCACTGTTTGCAACAGTAATAGTTTTTCAGGATGTTGGTCAATAATTTCAACATTTAATCGTTTATAATTATACAGCATTTTGACAAAGCCGCATAGTGCAAGACATCTTGACAAATCCACTAAGGTTTAAATTATTCTCTTGATTTCCTATCATTTATAGATCCCATTTTTAAAGTATATAAATGTCATTTGTTAATTGACCCTCCCAATCCAAAACTGAAACTCTCCAAACACATTTATTTGAAAGAGAGATTAATTTTAATAATGTTTTCCATTATTGAGGTATTTCAACAATTTTTTTCATATGTTAAACATTGTTAATAAACGTGAAACAAACTTTTCCTCCAAGTGTATGTTAACAATTTAACAACCTTTAGTTAACAAAAAGTCTGATCGCAAGTAATAGCAAAAGTGTAATAAGTAATTAACAACCAGCTCATCATGAACAGCAACAAGATTTCGTTAATAAACAGTTTTAAATATATCTTTTAACCTGATCAACTCTAAGATATAATTATGGGAAAATCTATCCTCGGAGAATCAGTTAAATTAAGATACAGCATCCTAACAACTCAAATAAAATAAATTGCATGATGCCCACATTACCTTAAAAAAAAAAATAAAAGTCAAAACCTGGGGGTTAATCTTACTTCCATTGGGGTGAGGCACTTCAGCCAAGCTATTTAGTTCAAGCATTTGCTTTACAATATTGTTTAAAGCGTCCACCATAAACGTACTCTACTGCTGAGTCCTTTATCTGAAGAATCATTTTACCTGATTCACCACATAGATTAATATAAATAATAATACATCAATTACGGATTAACATATTTTTTGTATACTGAGCTACTTCAAGTGGATTACCATTCCAAAGAACACTATCTAGTCACCTAGGAAGTTAACAACAGTGAAAATTGTTAATAAGTAAGGCAAAAATGAAATTGTTAAGCAATAAAGGTTGATGAAACAGGCAGACTTTAAATGCCATTTAATGAAGCTTTCTGATGGCATATTTTTTGAATCTTTGAAATTAACACAACAATTAAACAAACTACAAATCAATTTCTACTTTTCCAGTTCATACAATTACTATTTAAAAAGAATTTGATCTAGCTATATGTTAAAAGTACTTCATGAATAAAAATAAAATAATTTTGTTCTAATAAAAAAAAAATATTTAAAGCTCAAAAACTAATTCTTAATATACTCATCTTCATTTCTGTTAGGAATATTTCTATATGTTGTATATTTTTCTGCCATTCTTAATGTTTCAATATTCTCCTCTGTTGATCCGTTTCGGGCATGAAACAAGAGTACATTGAAACATTAGGAATGGCAGAAAAATGTACTCAAACATATACTAAAAAACTAGCTAATTATAAGAATTGCAAAAGAAACTAATTGATCTGAAAAATGAATCAAGAAAAACAAAATAAACACTCAAATTAAAGTTTATTTTTTAAAGATAATACTCAATGTTTGTATAATAGTAATTCTTTGTTCTTTAAGATAAAGGAGATCCATAAAAGCTTAATAATAAATGTATTCTAATGAATTTTAAACAATACATCTGAAGATTTAGCCTCACTTTTATTTGGTTACAGTTTAATAAAAAAAAAATTTAAACTATATTAAATTGAAAATAAATACATATATAAAATATTTGTATAAAATTTCATATTAAATATAAAATCAGTACATTTTGGGGAAAATATCTATGTTTAGATAAATAAAAAATCCATCATACCTGTACAATGTTTGTTGGCTTCTAATAAAATGTTAAAATACTAGAAATACAAAGACTTGATACTATCACTCAGAGTTCTAATAAACAGCTGACTGGGCATTTAGCGAGCTGACTTGACGTTCATTGGAATTTTATACAGCTTATATTTTCTGATGCAATAAGAGACTGAACAATGCTTATAGTTTCAAGAGTCTATTTATTGTTTTGAAATGAAATTAGGCCAAAACAAAAAGTACATTCATGTATTAGTCATATTAAACCCTTGTTTTGAAATCTACACATTACAAAGCAAATTTTTTTTGACAACGCGAATTATAAAATAATAATAGCAATACAGATCCAATTACAAATAAATTTGTTCTAATTCTTCATACAAATTAGAATAACCCTATACAAAAGTTCTAATTTGCCGATCAAAAAGCAATATATATATAAATATAATAAAAATATATAATAAAATATATATATAATTTTCGCAATATGTATTCTTGTGTATTAATAAAGAACTAAGTCGAAATACAAATACAACAATTGTTTAATATTCCTGATGATGTTGGTACTGTTAGCCAACGAAAAGCTTTAAATTGTAAATTCAATTATAATTCTTGTATTTTTGTATTTTGACTTAGTTCTTTATATATATATATATGAAGTTAATATATTACTATTGTAAGTATTTTATCCGCCATTAAGTGCAATGATTTTACCTTGTGTGATGAGGCGCCTTATGGTCATTGACCATTGTCGAATCACTGATTACTTTTCTGTGTGGATTCTCTCAATTTTTCTGGTGTGGATGTTCGTTCCGTGGTGTTGGTACTTGTTGACGTCATACACGTTTCGTCTTGAGTCTCGTGTATAATGGTTTTGAATAGTATGTCTTCTGTATATGTTGTTTGTAGATTCATTAAATTGTTGTGTATGTTTTTATAAATGTAATATTTTTCTAGTGAGTTTAGTTCTATTTGGTTATTATTTATTTCAAGTATGGTTAGGTTATTTTTGTAATTTGTTATTTCATGTTTATGTGATGTTACGTGTGCTGCAACATTTGATACTTTTGAATTTTTGTTTTTGAATGCTCTATAATATTCTTTAAATCTTATTTTAAATGATCTGGTTGTTTTCCCTATGTAAAATGCGTTACAGTTGTTACATGTTATTTTGTAAATTCCTGATAGGCTATGTTTTTCTGAATTTGTTTTGTGGTTTGTGTTATTAAGATATTTTATTATTTGGTTTGTATGTTGGAGTGTAATATTCTTTGTTGTATATATTTGTTATTTTTTCTATTTTGTTATTGGTGTATTTATATTTTAGGTAGATCTTTTTATTTTTATTATTTTTGTGTTCCGGTTGTAGTGTTGTGTTGAGGTTAGGGTTTTTGTGAATTTATTGTATATATTTTTTATAAGGTGTTTGTTGTATCCATTTTCTATTGCTATTTTTGTAATGTTATCTAATTCTTCATTTAATTTTTGTTTGTTATCCTGTGTATATTTTATTACTTTATTTATCATGTTACTGTAAGTGTTAATTTAGTGTGTCCAGGGGTGGTTAGATTTGTAGTGTATTGTGGTGTTGTTGGAAGTAGGTTTCCTGTATACTGTAGTTTCTATTTTATTATTATTTATATTTAATGTAATGTCGAGATAGTTGATTGTTTTATTTGTTTCTGTTTCGACGGTGAATTGTATGTATTTAGTTTGTTTAGTATTATGATGTGTTCGTTGTGAATGGTAGGTTGGTATATTACAAGTATATCGTCTACGTACCTTGTCCACCCCTGGACACACAAAATTAACACTTACAGTAACATGATAAATAAAGCAATAAAATACACACAGGATAACAAACAAAAATTAAATGAAGAATTATATAACATTACAAAAATAGCAATAGAAAATGGATACAACAAACACCTTATAAAAAATATATACAATAAATTCACAAAAAAACCTAACCTCAATACAACACTACAACCTGAACACAAAAATAATAAAAATAAAAAAATCTACCTAAAATATAAATACACCAATAACAAAATAGAAAAAATATCAAATATATACAACAAAGAATACTAAATAAGATTTGAAGAACACTACAGAGCATTCAAAAACAAAAATTCAAAAGTATCAAATGTTGCAGCACACCTAATATCACATAGCATGAAATAACAAATTACGAAAATAACCTAACCATACTTGAAATAAATAATAACCCAATAGAACTGAACTCACTAGAAAAATACTACATTTATAAAAACATACACAACAATTTAATGAATCTAGAAACAACATATACAGAAGACATACTATTCAAAAACATTATACACGAGACTCAAGAGGAAAGGTGTATGACGTCAACAAGTACCAATACCAAGGACCGAACATCCACACCAGAAAAATTGAGAAAAAGTAATCAGTGATTCGACAATGGTCAACGACCGAAAGGCGCCTCATCACACAAGGTAAAATCATTGCACTTAATGGTGGATAAAATTACTTACAATAGTAATATATTAACTTCATAAAGTCAGTGCAACAGAAAAACAATGGATAACGTAAAATATCAAAATATATATATATTATTAGGTTAGTTTAGTAGAGCTTAAAGCCTATTTAGAAATTTGGGCTAGATAGGAGACTGATAGACTTACCTAGTGCTGATAGTCAAAAACTGCAATCTCTTGAAAATAAATAGACACACATAAAAACACATTGAACTATCGAAATATTTCGATCACACAATGATCTTTATCAATCAAAAAACAAAAGACTGAAGTGAACCACAGATGTTTATAAATATCCAAATATCACACATGCAGAGATTTATAGTTTATAATATAGCACTATATATTATTTGTATAAATATTGATTTATATTGAAACTAGATATTAATATTAATATTTATAGTCTGTCAAAAGGAAGATAAATGGAGTTTTAACAGATGTTAAAGTTAGGAGGTTCTCTAGACTTGGTGTACCACTGGCATACCAAGTTGTCATAACAACTCCCATCTTCTCAATTCTGAAGGGTTGCAATCAGGGAGGAGGGCCTTAATTATTTTGGTGGTATAACAATCATTGAAAGATATGATGTTGTGACTAGCTGCGTGTTGAGCAGTTGGCCTGTCTATGTTCATGGTTCCAGTGTCATGTCTGTGGTGATTCGTTCTGATGCTGAGACCATCTAGTGCCAATGACAGACTTACCTAGTGCCAATAGTCCAAAACAGCAATCTCTTGGAAATAGATATACATAAAAAACACATCACTCAATTGAAATATTTCAAATATAAAATGATATTTTTCGATAAAAAAAAAAGAAAAAACAATGAAGTCAGTTTATTTATTTCCAAGACATTAAAGTTTTGGACTATTATCACAAGGTAAGTGTTGCAGTCTCCTTTATAGTCTAAAAATTCCTAAATAAGCTTTAGCCTCTACTAAAACTAACCTAAATATATATAACAATATATGAAGAATATTTTTTTTAAAATAAAGTGTGACCTAAGAGTTTAAACTTGTGGGTTTGAAACAGTCAATCACGTAATAAATTGTTACTGTATAAAAAAAGTCATTAGATAGAAATTTATGTCGTTGAAAAGTTTGAGAAGAGCAAACTGGATAACTTGTAACTTTGTAATTTTCTTCTTTGCGTTCCTTTCAAAACCTTGTTATATTTCAAACATGTTTCCAGTCTGTTTTAAAAAAAGATCCACTTTTTCAAATATTTCTGATGGATTTAAATGAATAAAACCTCTTCATCATAAATAAAAGTTTTTATTTAAACGCTTATGTGGTTTTCAATTGAAAAGCAATCATTTTCAGAGGAAATAAACTATAAAATAATGAGTTATTTTTTGTAATAGCTTTGAGGTTCTATTTATTAAAATTAAAAACAATTTCACAGCTTGTATTTTAATTTTATTCCAAGATTTAATGACCTACTGGAAAATAATGTCTAAAGATGTAGAATGTATATTCACCTCCTCTCCCTGCATAACACTTTTCTCTCCAATAGCCATTTATTTATTCCACTCCCGATAAACTGCACTTTTAAATAGCTTATTAAAAACAAAACATTTAATGGTCGGAGGATTTATGTAAGTACACTCAGTATCACACATGTATTTCTTTAAAAACACTTATCAATATCATGCTAGAAGATCCTACTTAATGAACAGACAAAGTACTATTTATCTGAGGCATAGTGTGACTTAAAGGAAATAAACAGTTTTAAAATAGGCAGTATAAAATAAATTTAGGAAATATTATTATTTTACTGTTATAGAAAGAAAGGTCATAAGGCACAGTTTGATACAACATAGTCATTTTTGGAGGAATGTGTCACTTGAATGGTGCCATTCACACGAAATTAGATTTCTAGTTCCTACATAAAATCATCCGCAAATGGCTTTTTCAATTGAATTGATCTATTATGTAATAGCATCTTAAAACTCTATTAAAATAGATTTTGTAAACATAAACACGTGTTTTCAAAATATCTCCAAAGGTTGCAATAGTTGCAGCAGAAAAGATCGGGTGACCTAGGGGGTAACAGTACATCATAAAAATATGAAATCAAATTCTGAGGAAACATTTTTTACACAGCTCTTAATGATGTGCGAACAGCGTGTGCTGTGGCAGAATCTTGTTGAAAATAAATTTTTACTCATTAATTGTATCTGAAGCTTTGGTCTTAAAAATATATTAAACATATGAACATTCACTGTAACTGTGACATTAAAAAAAAAGAAAAAAGGCCTGATTACCCTAAAACGGGCAACTGCACAACACACTATAACCTTCGGAGAGTGGAGGAGTTATTCATAAAAGTTGCATAGATTTCTTTGGCCTAGTAACAAAGATTTTAATATTTTTACTGAACCATTTAGGTGAAAATGAGCGTCATCACTCATTAACAATATTGTATTTGGGTTTTCAATAAACAACACTTGCATTGTCACTATAAACTAAATAGTTTTTCATAATCCATCACTTCAAGTTTCTTTTACAGAGATGAAACTTCAACTCCAGTTGTAAAATCTTCGTGATAGAATCACGGCTCATGTTTAGTTCTTTTGTGCATCCCAGCGCAGATCAACCCTGGCTTTGGATTTGTGAGAAGTAACCTTCTGAAATGAGACTTGCACAATTAATCAAATCCCCAAAGTAACTTATTCTTATTAATAAAGGTTGAACTTTACAAAAAAAATCGAGACTGGGAAGCAAATGTTACTGACTAAAAAAAATATATTTTCTAGGAAATACATTGTCATCTGTTGCCTTTTGTTTTGGGTCACAATTTACTGCAAACCAATGGTCTACCAGCGAATGGTACTCTTCATCTCAAAAGCAATGAATCAAACATCCCTAATTTTACTTATGACAACATGGATTTGTTGCTCTCTTAAAACGCAACAGAAATTGATTGAGATTTAATTGAAGATTTAAGAGTATTATCATATACTCTTTATTTAAATCCTGATGAATATCATTATCTGGAAATTAAAAGGAAGAAAAAAAAATATCTGATTCCTCATATGGGAAACTTGTAATTTTAAGGGAAACCTTTTTCACCAAAGGAACAAATCCCTACAAGTACTTGGGAAATTTATTCTGTAGCAGGTAAAACTGATCTTTAGCATGCTTTGCTGTTTTCTTTTAAAGTAACTCTTCTAGAAGTGAAAAAACTACCTATTCAGGCACAAGAGAGGCATGGATTTACAATAAAATGCCTAAGTCAATATTGATTCTGATCTTCCCAAGAGTCTAATGCATATATTGGAAAAGAATGCCAAATGTGCACTAATAAAATAGTTAAGACTCTACAATGCTAGATAAGAAAGAGAGGCTTTGAGTTGTAAAATAATTCAATTCAAAAGAAACAAATTAAAATTACAAGGAGAATATAATAACAAGCTCAAAAGATCTTCCTTTGGTAGAAATGACTAGTCAGTCATAAGAGGATTTCTATCTTTATATCTAACAATCACAAATAGATTTTGAGAAGAGGATTTTGTTTGGCATTAATACACATCACCAAGGATTTAGCTATAATCAATTTATGAAAGCTGGTAAAGTATGTAGAATAAGGTACAACACCATTTAGCAGAACTTGTAAGTTCCAAGGGCCTTAAAAATTAGCATGACTGGTCAACGGTTGGGGTATTTTGCATTTCTCTTAATTTACAACAGAGAGCATTTCTGTACAAATAGTCTCCAGCAATGTTGAAGTATTATGCAAAGCTCGCACACGGGCGTGCACACACACACACACACATATACAAGATGTTTCAGAAGGAATCTGCCATACTGCACAAGCTTATTCCTCTCACAAAAATAATGAAAAAAGTTCATTTAAACATGGATCCGGAAATGTTTCATTGGGAAGTTACACAGGGTCAAAGATTTCACCTGAAATTCAGCTCCCTCACTGAAATTAACTCACATTGAAATTTATAGAGAGTTAATTGAGTTTGTCAATTAGATACATTTTATGTAAAAAGAGCTGACAAATCGTATAAAACCTATCCCAGAACTCTATAGTCCAATAGTTTAAGGGACAATTAGGGTAAGCAAAAAAGGTTAGGGTCATAAACACATCTTTTTGCGTTTGGACTATAATAACTCCGTTAAATTTGGTTATACATTTCTTTAAATTTGAGCCGCGGAGGAAACAGTAAATCTCAAGGGGAGAGTTATGACAATATCAAAATACCTACAAACCGAGTTTGTGAAGTTCTGATTTAATAAAATTACATGTCAATTAAGGATCAAGAGCTAGATAGTTTTAGGGCAATGGACTGTTAGAAATAAGATTCTCCACAGAAACATCCTTCCTTTCCTTATCTTAATAAAATGATTGCCATTTATTTGTACTGTAGTCTACATTTTGGAAAATTTGTAGACACCATTTAGTCAAATAGACTACTACAAAATATTTTGGTTCACTGTAGTTAAAATTATTAACACAATGTCAGCGAGACTCAACCTTTCATATTAATGGTAAAGTTTTAAAACAACATCGTCTAATATAATCTTAGATTTCAGTTGTGACATTTGGTTTGATGCTTACCAATACTTTTAAACAGATGACACAGAAGGCAAAGGAATGTTTAACAGCTTCTCAATTTCCAAAACATTTTCTTTTGGACAATAATCTTCAAGAAAAATTTTGGCTAGGTTGGAGATTCGACAGTTAGAACTTCTGGACAAATCCAACATTTGGCGAATTATTACATCGCTTGTAATTTCTAGAATAAAAAAAATCTATTAAGAAAGAAATTTTGTTAATAGTTAAAAATAAAATCACATAATGAAAGATCAACAGCATATTAATTCTAACTTTCTGGATATTTAGCAGCTTCAAAATGTGTTACTGAACAAGCAATTTTTATTCATTAAATAAAAAACCTAATTAATGCTGGTATCAAGAGTTATGAAAGGTGTTATTACATCTTCAGCAATAAAACTGATAAATTCACATTGCATTTAGGCTCTAACTTCCAACTACAAGGTCAATGAGCTCTGTCTTGCATCCACTGATCAATCCTTGACTCAAAATAGGTAGTCATCAAGTAACTGATAGAAGAGGACAAAATCTGTTAGAAGGAAGGTGTAATTCAGCCTTCTCTGGCTGAAAAAGGGGTAATTATTTTTCCCAGGAGCCAATCAGATACCTACCCTTAGTTCTTTCCAAGAGTCATGACTCTCCACCTATGGGTACAAACACCATTTTGTCTGGACGTCATTTCAGTTTTAACACTTTTTCACGAAATGGTATTCGACAGTGGAAATGTCACAAGATTTCATGAAATGGTGTTTGAATTTTAAATTTACAAAAATTCAAATCTCTACCCTGGATTTCAACCATACGCCTATGTGTTCGAAGTCTTAGGCGTTATTTCACCTCTTTGTCTGTTCAGCTGGATATATATTTTGCAGAGATACATAAATGTTTAAACTCTCATGAATTTATCAATATTCTTTGTACCTGAACCAAGCACATCATGGGTAAGAATAATAAATGTGTAAATAATAGGTAAGAATAAAAATGAAATGTGTTAAGACTGTTTATCCAGATTTACCTGTAAGCCAAACACTTCATCAGGTATGTGACATTTGATACAATTTCAATAATTATTGCACACACACATACAAATACACTCTAGATGAAGAAAACATACTCTCAGGTATAGAATAAGATAAAAACTTATATTTTAAAAGAGTTTATTTGAAATAATTAAAATGAAATAAAAATTATACTCAATTCTTAAAATATTTTCAAGCGGCACCACTCAACTTGATCGCTACCAATGAGAATGGCATCAACAAAATTTGCCACTTTATCCCAAAACTCTAGTGAAAGGGTAAGCTTAGTCTCAATGACTGGTGTTTCTTCACAAATATCAATTATAATAACATCAGTTAACAGTTGAGAAGTAGGGTCCCTTGACTCCACCAAACCCTCTGCTATAGACCCCAATGATTGGTGTTAAATCATCATCCACCGTAATAGTTATCTCTTCAGTGGGCACTTACCTCGATTCCTGGGCAGACGATATTGCCTGCAGGGTTGATGGAGAAAATAGATGTATTAAAGACTATAACTTATTATTCACTCATTTTCTGAACTTTGAGTGATGAGATTAAGTAAAAAATAATGTTACAAGACTTTTGACTTGGCTTGAGGCCAATTTAAGTTAGTTAATTCAGCTTCAATAAATTTTGGGTCTGGTTGTGAAGTGTCTTAAAACAAATTCGTTTGTTTCTGCTCCTCCTATCATTTCCTTACTGTCCTACTTTTTCAGTTCCATTAATCATTGATTAGCTCGTATTTTTAATATTTCCTAATGACAGGCCTATTGTTTAGTCAACATCCATTCCGTGTCCACCTAACAGAATTTCATTGCTAGATATTTCTTTGAAAACCTTGTAAATCACCAGCACTGAATTCAATGTCATATCACAAAATGAACTACGGTATACAGGTTTAGAGGTTTTTAAGAGAGCTCAAAAGATCAAAACAAGGCAGCATCAACATTTGTCAAGCAATAAGTAGGTGTGTTACTATGTTTGTTTTTCGGTAATTATCTGACACAAAGAAAACCGATATATTCATCTCAAGAGGTCATAAGTCAGTATGTCATGAGATATTTATTCAATTATTACAGCAATTGTATAGAATAATTACTCACCTATTATTCTTACCAAAATTACATGATAAGTTTTGTTCATAACAATTATCAGGTATATCCATGAGAGTATTGGTATCAAATCAATACATTCATACACCACTGCAAAATATACACTTCCAGCTATAGGCCAAACAGCTCAGAAGTAATGCTGCAGACGTCAGAAATGTAGGCATACCATTTAAATCCAGGGAAGGGAGTTGACACTTTTGTATAGCGCAAGTTCAATAAATGAATTACAATTTCATGAAAGACGTTTTGGAATGATGTTTGGAGAAAAATAACATTCCAGGTCAAAGGTGTTTAAAATTTTGACGACATTTCAATGAAAGCCCAACGTTAGGAGGAGCTTCTGATTGGCTACTGAGAAAGGGGAAGGAGAAAAGAAGCAGGGTTTCCATATTAATATAAAAGGGTGGTAACCCAATCTCTACAAATAAAATTAAAGGTCTTTAAAAGTTGAAAATAATGACATTAATTTGGTCTTTCTATGGCAATTATTGTGTGAGATAACATGTTTCAAATGCTCAAGAACATAGTCAAAATTTCAACCTTTCCACAATTTTGACCTTCAGTAACTCAAAAAGTAATTTTTGTTTATACACTTTGGGTTTGTAGTAATTTGTAGTTTCTGTAAAAATCTAAAATTTAAGATTTTCAATATTTTTTAGTGGGTACTGTTAGTAAACAAAAAATTATAAGAATCCAACTATTGGATCATTTGATAACCCAAAATTTAAAAACTATAGAATCTACTTGTGAATTGGTGATTGTAACCTCTAGTAATTAGAAATAACCTATTTCAACTTTAATATTTGAAACCAGTAATCTAAACATATGTTTTTATTTAGTCAATTCCTACTTAAATCAACAAAGAAAAAAGTTATTTTAGTTTCTTTTTATTTTATAATTACAATTAATATAAATAAGTATATACATTTCAAAATAACAATATTAAGTGGCAAAATAGAATGCTAATTTCCTTGCAATTTTCCATTTTCCTTTCTGTGTATGGCGTTGGAGACTATTATTTTTGTTTGTTACTATTTATATGCATTCTTTTTTTCCGTTGCATTGTGTTGCAGTTTCTTTTCACTTTCCTTTGGAATTGTCCGTTTGTGAAGCAAGGTTCGATATTGTTATCCAGTTTGTTGTTTTTATTCTTTTCATTCATTTTCATTTTAGAGTATTATTTATGGTATTGTGTGGTAATCATGGCAGCAATTTAAAATTGTGCAATGGAGATTTCAACAATAACCAGATGGTGGCAAAAAAAATTCATATATATATCTCTTTGAAAAATACATTTCTAGCTATGGGAAAGTTAGCTCAGTGTCAAAGTGCTAGACTTTGAACATGAAGATACTTAGTTTGAATCTGACCTAGAAACCCCTCAAGCTATTAAATTTAATTATTAAATAAATATTTGAAAAAACTGTATTACAATCAATTTTCATCCACTATAAGTTTAAAAAAATGTTTTGACCTTGACTGGATGAATAAAAACATATTTTATTAAAAATTGATAATTTTTACAAGATATATATCAGAAAACTGTGAGCTAATAGAAGGAATTGAAAAAAAATTTAGTTACATTTTTTAAAACTAAAGTATAGTTAAATTCCTCTTTATAAAATGTAATAGAGTATTTTCAGTTTTTATGGGTTCCATTTGGGGAGATTTTCTAAAAATGTATTACCTATCTTGTCGAAAATCTTCTACATAAAAAATCAGTGGAGCCTCCTATAGTTCCACTTAACCTTCTAGTAATTGTTCTAAGTTAATTATTGTTATGTTAAAAAGAGCAAAACAACAAAGATACAGAAATTTTGTTAAAGTACAATTTAAACATGGACTTTTCAGATTTTAGATGCACTTTCTAAAACATGGGTAACTAAAACAGTAATAAGTATTCATAGTTACTAAAAATAACATTTGAAAATGGCTTCGCTTGTTAAATGATGTTTGTTTTTGAGAAAAGTAATTTATCATAATTAATACACACCTACATATTTATTGCTGACCAATTCCTCAAATTTAGCTTTACCTTGTTTTTAACATTTGGTTCTTTCGTATGACAATCTCTAAGAAGCAAAAACAAAAAAAAATTACTTACTACAAGAACAAAAGAAATCAACTTAATTTAAATATGTGCTTATGATATACAGAAGCTTGAAAACTCATAGTAAATGACCTTATCTTAAAAAAAAATAATGTAAATATTGAAATACATCCATATTTAGGAGGTAGTTAATTTAAAACTATTTATCCTTTAACTTATTAAGACGTTCAGCACGGCTAGCATACCAGCATGCTCTGCGTTCCCTTACGAGGCATTGAGAGCGGGCCGGTCCGCTCCCCCGTTTCCTTCTGAGAGACGGCAAGCGCACCGGCACGCTTACTCCCAGTCTAAATAAGACTTCTCTAGTATCGATAAGTGTTTGTGTAAAGGTTTGATTTTTACGTCAGTGATTCAGGAGGGTATGGAGAACATTGTGGCTGAGTCGTTGTAACATCCGACCATCCCAAGTTAACTGTTTGATGTTTCAACTGAAACAATGCTTCAGGGAGTTTTATGAACAGATTTAATTACAACACAAATAAACTACAACAGATAATACAACAGAAATAAACGAAGCTTTCTGAACTAATGCAAGAATAAATGATAACTGTCCTAATAGAGTGAATGAACCTACTCAAGGTGAGAACAGACTACTGTAAATATAAGTCATTGACAAAATGCTTGGACGCCTGAAAACCTAATGACTCATCATAAGATTGTAGTAAACCAATGTGAGCTAATCTCGGCAATAAATAGTCTTGGACGTGACATATGCATTATCTATGTCTGGGTTTACATTATCGATCTCTATCGCTTTGTGAAACACATGACACAAACAGAAACAAACATTCCGAGCTAAACATTGAGTGGTTAATTTTAGTATGTAGTATATTTTAGTAGTAAGTACTTTAGATTTTTATATAAATTATCTTTTTTTTCTGTCTTTTATTGAGTTTTATTATATTTCATACGGTATTTTATCATTTGTATTTCTTTTATTTAACTGTGACCCGATAAATAAAACAATATTTTAATGTCTAATATACTATTTTGATATTCCCAATAAACCTGTATATGGTAAAAATAAAATTATTGAGATGAAAACAACAGACACGATAATTAGATGCAACAACAAGCTATGCAACCCACATAGCATTTCAATAATTCCACTGTCATCATATGTGGAAGTTAACAAAAAAACAAACAGTAGTTTGATAAGATCTTTAATATCGCGGCCACGCTGAATGTGTTAACATAAGTATATTTTGTTCACAAAAATAAATTGTGTAAACTTATTACTAAAAAAATAATGTTTCCTCAACTCCAAGTACTACTATATACTTACACAAAATAGATCAAATACATATTTATCCAGGCTATGTAAAATATTACCGTTTTTATAATGAGGAGTAACCAGGAACATCAATGTAGTTATTGCTGACAAAACCAAGTCCTCGTTGTCAGAAATCAGAAAACTAGATATTTGACCAATTCCTCCATTTCCATTGATATATTCTTTATTTTGACTATCTGAAAAAAATATTTATAACAAGAAAATAATTAGTCTTCTCTTTTAACAACATTTATTGAGAACTTGTTCATTGTTATATAGGGACCAAAATAAACGTTAATTGCAGTTAAAATATAAATATTGTAATATTTTTTTACGTATTACCGCCAAATAGTTCTGAGAGCAAATGGTTCTGATTGTCGCCACGAGATAGCAACAGCTGACCGATAGTAAAACAGCTGTGCGGGCAAAGTTTGATAATTCTGGTATAGTTTTAAAATGAAAAAGTTGTTAGGAGAGACCCAGACTAGCGAGTCGAGAGAGAAAACGTCATCCTGGCAACCAACAGACTGCATCTGGCCGCATGCTAGCTTCCCGAGGGAACTAGTGAAAGATAACACAAGTCATTGTATCGATTCACAACAAGTAAACGATTTATTTAATGTTCCTTTTTATATTTGTTAATAATTCATATGCTTATTTGAACGCACTGTCCACGGCTCTTCGGAGGTTCTTATGTCATTTAATTGTGCTAATTAAAATTAATATCGATGATTTGTTTGATTGAATCCTCCGACGGCAGTGACGTTTGAACTTTGCCTGCACAGCTGTTTTAATATCGGTCAGCTGTTGCTATCTCGCAGCGACAAAACTGTTTGCTCTCAGAATTATTTGGCGATAATATACTAGTTTGGCAGCAACATATAAAAAAAAAACGTTACGATATAAACATTTTAAACCAGTTTATTAGTAGTAACAGTAGTGTATTTCAGTACTTCAGTAAAGAATAAATTTTGAGCTAAACAATAATAACTACGTACACGCTGTAAATTACTTGAAAAAATCTGCCTTCATACTTTGCTTCTTCTCTACCTCTCCCGAAGCACTGATTTTATTTTTCTGCCCCCCCCTGAAGCTCCAGTTTATGCTGTCGTCATCTTTGATTTCTATGAAGAACTAATGTAAAGTTTCCCTTGTCTCCAAATACCTTAGGGGTTGGTGATGATTCAAATTCAAGTTATGTGTCAGTGTCTTTGTCCACCTTAACATGAACTACTTTAGTTCTCACTTCATATATTTCTGCCATTATCACCATACTACCACCTAAATCAATAAAATATTGTAACTCTCTACAGGCTGACTTAAACTTGAGGTTAATTGACTTTATTTTCAAATTCATTAATATTTTAGCAACTCTGATTTTTAAGGGAATGCATTATGACTTTGGCTGTCAAATGTTTTCTGGCTTTTTAAACTACTATTACATGCTTGATAAATTTGCTATCAGCCTCTTTCTGTAATGCTCCTTCGGTAATACACTTTGATACATTGTGTTGGTTGATAAAAAGCAAAGCTGTATGTGTTAGAGGTAAGAAATTATGGGGTAAGTGACAGTTGTTGACTAGAAGTAGAATTTTCTTCTTTTTGAGCCCAAAATTTATTTTTTCAAAATTTATTGATATCTTCATCAAGAAACTATTAAGGCTTCCATACACTCTGGTTAGATTTATGATAGATGGAGAAATGACATATTTTAAACAGTAAATGTTTTTGAACTTTTTAATCATTAATAGTTAACTCTTTACCAAACCTGATCACTGTTACCCAACACCATTATTCTTTCTCTGGAAAATTTTCCAACATTACATAGTTTGAATTTATAGTTTTGTCTGGCATCATTGTACAGATGTTTTATCTAGTCACCAATGTAGAAGTATTCCTTAAATATCGCAGCCTTAATATTGGCCACAATGTCTCCAGATAGCTGTTAGTGATGATTTTATTACAGTTATTAATCAGACAATAGTTGTTATGATAAAAGTTTTACTTGCTCAGCCAAACTTTTGGATTCCTGAAGTGTGCTAGGTCAAACTGTAATATAAAAATTTTTTGCAAGCGCCTGATAAGGACGAGGTTCATGAGTGCTGTCTCCAATTTTAAAGCCCAAAAACAAGGTTTACCTCAGGGAGCCGTGCTCAGTTGCATTCTCTTCAACACAATGATTAATGACCTCACCGCTGCCATCGAAAAACACCTGGCACATCATACCTGCTGTATGCTGATGACGTCATTGTGTGGAATACTACTAACAAGACTGACCATCTTGAAGAAACTATGAACCTAGTATTAGAAAACATGGGCCTATGGGCCGACTGCAATAAAATGACAGTTAGTCCAGAGAAAACCATGTTTCAGTTGTTCACTCTCTCCATCAAGCCCCCAACCATTGAGCTCAAATATAAACAGAGTTACCTACCAGAGTCTAAATTCTCCAAATACTTAGGTGTTAATCTGGACACTAGACTCTCATGGAAAAATTACATACAAGAGGTTGCTGAGCGAGCAAGCAAGCTAACAAATCTGTTAAAAAAACTAACTGGTACAAAGTGGGGTTTAACGCAGGACGTTCTTGCCACTGCTTATAAGACCTATGTCAGACCCTCCATGGAATAGGCTTCGGAAGTTACGTCACTGGCCAGTCAAATGAATCTGCGAAAGTTAGATAAAATCCAGAACAGTGCCCTCAGAATCATCACCAAAGCTTCCTGAACGCCCATTTGTGCGATGGAAATGCAAACCTCCATAGAACCATTGCAAAAAAGGCGCGAAAAACTAACCCTTAAATTTTGGGAACGCTCAAGAAGAGTAAATCACCGATACTGGACTAACTATAGAAAGGCTGCACAGAGACTAAAAACCCAGCTAAGCCCACTACAACACGCTGAAGAACTTAGAAGAAGGTAGATGTTATTGCAATATGCCATATATATAGAACAAATAGGATGAAGCTTAAAAACTATATTCAACAAAAAAGATACAGTTTACACCAAACACCTAATTGAAGAGAATCATATTCAAATAGAGATGACTAGCTCAATTGAACTAGTGCATACTTGTAATGAAAGAAAACTGCTGAATATCATGGAAAATTTTGTAAAAATGTCTACAAAATAAAGAGGAATTATTAAATGAAGTAATGAGAAGAAAACGTTCATTAAATGAAAATTTTTGGAATGAGAAGATAATACCTTCACTCATTAAGAATATCCTAATGCTTAGATAAGATTTGAACGTTAGTTATTTACTCTATTCAAATACGATGAGATAAGTACTGAAACAATGATATATATATACATAACTACTTAATAGCACTTTTAAATAGATGGGAGCTTCCCAAAACAGAGTGTGCAGAAACAGATGATGCTGGAAATGGCAGATAAAAGTACTTGTAAAAAATATATTAGTCCCCACCGTAAGTACATTAATAATGTTATTAATTTTATTCTCTTGCCGTGAGTGCAGGTCTTGGCTGCCTGTCACATATTGACCCTTGTTGGTGGATAGCAACAATGAGAGTAGTATGCAAATTGAGCTCAATGTTCAATCTCTAACTGTATTCATTATTTAGTGGATCAGATTGAACCACTCTGATTAATAAGTTTTTAAACCAGGTAACTCTTCTCTTGGACGGCTAAGTTCTAATAGTGGAGAATATAAAACTCCACTATTATCTACACCAGGGGCTCAAGACCAAAGGACCATTGACAATATTCATAGATAGAATGTGAGTTTAATATATCATCAAATGCTGAATCAAAGATGATGACAATACTCTCCATTAATCACACAGTGATCACCTTGAGGTGAAATATGTGTATTTTAAAGGATTGAAGAAAAATATTACACATCAGGCTTATAAAGGGTGGATATCTCCATTTAATCTCTATTTTAATAGAGAGGACATCTACTTCTGAGATCCATTCATACAGAAGTGAGTTTTGACCTCCAAATACTGCAGACGAAAGGTAATTTTAGGTATTATTCACAATCCTTTTATATTCATTAAATAGTTATATTTATTGATTTTTTTAAAAATAATTCTCAGCTGTATTTTACTGGTTAAGTAGGAGATGATTTAGAGTTTGAGAATATAAAATAGACCCTCACTATTTGTGATATTTGTAGTATTTGCGGTTGGTAAAATTACAGCGTTTCCTGCTATAATGTAACATATTTTAAAATAAAGACAAGAAAGACAGTATGGTTCCTGTGCATTTTATACGATAATTTATTCTCATCTTATTTATTTTATACAGTGCTGTAGATATTTATCTCAAAGATTATTTTCCAAACATCCGTTATACTATACACTACTAGGCCTACTACTCAAAAGATAGGCATCCCATATTTATAAGAACATTCTTTCAAATGGCATTATCGTCACTGACAAAATGAGTCACCCTGGTGCCCGCATCTAACTCCATAGATAAGTTTAGCATCACTACTGTTTACTTAGTGCTGATTTAGTTATTATCAAAATCCAAACATCGATAATCGTATCAGGTGGCTGTAACTAACTCGGATTTTGATTTTCACATCATTTAGCAAACAGGTGTTGCATCTACTTGTCGTGTAAGCTAGTTTTTGAAAAGCCGCGTCTATTTGTGAAATTGTTAAGTGAATCTGATTTGTTTAGTTCAACTTTTCTCTTTAATTGTTTATCCAAGCCATAATGTCATCAAAATCTGATAGAGACAAGAAAAGGCAAAAAAATGTTATGACGATTAAGAAAATTGAAATTTATGTAAATTAAAATCTTTTACGTAAATTAAAATGTGGTGAAAGCATAAAATCTGCCGTAAAGCATTTCAGCATAAAACATTAATGAGTCAACAATGTTTTAAATTAAGAAAAATGAAGGGAATATAAGGACGGGTATTAAAATTTAATCAAGAGCTGGAATAAGCACTATTGCTAAATAAGTTTTTTAAAATCAAATTAACAGAGTTTAAAAAATTATTTGTCTAGTAGAAAATTTTGTTATCAGTTGTTTAAAAATATAGTGGATAGGGTCTAACAATGAATAATGTGTGTCTGTGTATATGAGCTCACATATTTAATAGAACTTTCGTGTGTTTGGATTGAAGGAAAACGTATCTAAACAATAAAAAATATTTTAACTAAATAAATACAATAGAAGAACTTCTGAAGAAGAACCATGTAATTGAAATGCACATAAAGTAATTTTAGTAAAATAAAGATGTTTGTATTGTGGTTAATGGGTTTTATTTATTTAGTTAAAATTAGTCCACAGTGTTAAAAAAAATTATAAAATAAAAAATATGTACATAAATATATAGTACATCAATATATTATACTGTAATACAAGTGTACAGTGTAGGTGTAATTAGTGTTAACATTTTTGATGTGGAAAGTAACCCTCCTCTTTCCATACACAGTTGGTTTCAGTATTAGCGGTGAGTTCAGTGAACATAACCCCCAATAACAAGGGATTACTGTACTTTCAGTAGTTTGCTGGATATTGACACACTGGCCAATGTGCTGTGTGGAAGAAACTCTAGTTTTACTATATAAGACCCTGAAGGAAACATGCTGCAAAAGTACCAGGCACAAATTCAAGAAAAGAACTAGTAAATTATGTATCCAGTATGGAAAACTGTATTAAATAATTATCACATTTCTAGTACACAGCCTAAATAATAATTATAATTTCCATATGTTCAGATATGGCTGAACATTTGGCTTCAGAATTATAAACTCTAAGCCAGATCATATTTTGATTAATTTTTATCATGTTAAATTGTCTAAACTAGTGAAAATTTACAGGCAGGAAACTTAAAACTTGTAGCATAATGATCAGGAATGAGAGATGGTGGTTTGTAAAAAATTGTAAATATACTCAAGACCTTTAAGTGAGGGCTAGTTTTTACAGTACAGAAGTGCTTTATTTATATAAGACTGGTGACTGCTAAGATGCAGCCTTACTCTAGGAAGGAACATATCATCATCAACACCCAAACTTGGAAGTAAAGCAAACACATTCTTTGTTTTCTGCAGTGCCATACCACCTAATCTCTAATAATGGTAAATGAAGACTTGTACCACTAAATTTAAGAAACACCATATTTATCATAATTTTTAAAACTCTAATCACACAACTACAAATTACAAAAAAAAACATTAACTGTAAAAACTTACCAAGTGCAAGGTTACAAAGACCACCAAGAGCAAACTGAGCTAATTTTGAGCTGTCTTCTGCCAACTGATCCAGAAACAAATCTATTACTCCTAGTTTTTGTAGGAATTCATAATTTATTGGATCATATGAAAAATTAGCTAGGTTAGCCATTACTTGCAGTTTTGCTTCTGCAATAATAAATCATATTCTTACTACCAAATCCTAAAAAATAATATATAATATAATAATAATATATGATATTTATAATATTATGCAATAAATAAAATAAAATAATTAGAAACAATTAATTAGCTACACACTTTGTAACAGAATTTTTAAACTAGAATACCCAGATTTTAAAAATTACACATTAACCAAACAAAAAAAATTATCATACAAATAATACCTAGATCAAACATTTAAGCTTAATAATTTAAGCTTAACCATTCATGCTTTAAAAAAATCATATATTATTCTCAAATTAAAAAAAAAAAAAAACAGAACTAGCCCAAGACAGCTTTTCATAATTTTATTAATAACACTGTATTATTAATTATTATCTGTAAGAATTAATTTCTAAGTTGCTGATATAATCAGCTCTGGAATTTGTGATGAGGCATGTTTTCTTTCAAATAAACTTTTATTTTCTGAATGAGGTTGAGTTTCAGTCATCAAAGTTTTATGAGACGCACACATGCACACACACACACACACACATAGTAGCCACTGCTTATTGTTATCATATTTGTCAGAAGCATATTTGATAACAATAACTGAACGATAACAATAACTGACAGCGTAATTACGATGTATAGAAATACCTATTTAAACTCACTATATCACAGTCAAAAGTGTTTTTCTGAGCGATATGTAGGCCTAGCATTACACAAAGTTATTTTAATTCTATAACACTACAACTACATTGTAATTCAGTCACATGGAAATCATGAATGATTACTTGCCAAATTTTGCAACTCCAGACAGTTTTACATACTGCAGTAAAATTTTGTAATTAGGCCTTCTACTCGTTTTATTTTGCGGCCATACTTCACACCCGATTATTTTATTCCATTGTAAATTTTTTGAAACACTAATTGAATCTAGCATAATTTAAAACAATGTACTGAATTACGTAAAAAAACTTCATAAAACACTTTAACACAAAAACTTCAATCTTATTGACACTTTCAAATTTATTTACTCTTTCACAAAGAATTTCTCAATATGAGATTGTCTGTAATCTTCCAGCAAAATATTGTTGATAAATTAAAGATATATTTGAGTAAAGTCAAACGTGATATGAATGACATATTGATAATGAATCACGTCGATAACAGGACTGGTGGATAGAATGTAAGTCACCATATCGCTCAACTGATTTCTCGGACTTTACGATACTTGTAAACATTTTTGTTTGGTCTGTACCGTTGAACGCACATTTTATTGCATGAGATATTAAGTAATAACATTAAGCAAAGAGATGATTACAATAAGCGACTCAATTACAATGTATTTATACTATTCCGTGTCTGTAAGTGAAACGATAACAAATAACAATAACCGAATGATAACATTAATCGTGATCACATTATGCTGCATCTACTGTATGTGTATGTGTGTGTGTGTGTGTATATATATATATATATATATACACAATAATTATACTCAATAGAATTTACTTCTATATACATCAATTTTATATACCCAAACTTAAGGTAGAAAAAAAATGATTCCCTTAAATTTGTTGACCTTACAATTACATGCACTAACAAACACAAATTTAACAAATATAATCACACCAACACTAATATCATTATATATAATTAGTTCAAACAACGCTCAAAAACACAAACTTGCCTCTCACAAAACCATGAGCTATCCTCTATTAAAAACACCATTAGAACACCGCCAAGAATTAAACTTATAAGCCAAAAGATATGGCATGCCTAATCAATACACTTCATTACCCTGTAAAAATGAATTCAACAATTCAATACCAAAAAAAAATCACTTGACAAAGCTACAAAGTATATAACAGTACCAAAAATCATCCAAAAACTCATAATTACCTAACACATTTCTGAGATATAATTACAAAATAGTTTATTCCAAACCCATCTAACCTCAAAAAACAATTTAAGCACAACACCACTAACACTGATACTTACTGCTCCGGTGGTATTTATGAACCATATAAATACACATTATAGAAATTTATATACGAGTTGAAAGTTTATGCCTCAGGTTCTAAATAGACAAAGCAGGAAGGGAATTTTACACATGTTACTAAGAATATTTAAAAGTCAACAAAAACCATAATACTTGTATACATTTTAGTAGATTTTTCTACTTTTCCTAACGTTAAAATAATGATATCTGTTGATGCGTTTCCTAATAACTCCATTATCAACAATTTTATGTTGTACTTATTTAAAGTACTATTTTAATTCTTGAATTTTGTAGTCCATTATGTTTGGTGATTCTTATTAATTTTAAACAATAGTTAATGACTATTTTAACTTTAAATTTTGTAAATTTGTTATAACTTACTGAGACAGAACGTTTTCGATCGCTATGTGGCGATCTTCATCAGTGTCTTCTGCTTGGAGATGTCGGGTCAAGCAGTGACGGTTTTAAAGGCAGGTTTTCGATAGTATCAAAGAGTATGTGTGATTTGTATTGTGTTTGTTTAATTACAAACACACGTTGTATTGCACAGACACACAAAAACACAAAGTATAAACAAATTAAACGAAGGTATGGCAGACTAAAGGCATATTAAACAATCCAATAAGCAAGGCAGATTTTAGTCTCAGTCGAATACCATCAGGCCAATACGCCCTACATTACTGACAATAATGTTTCATGTGCAATAGCACTACTCGACTGGTGCTGCTACTTTTGGGAAAATTAAAGCACTTTAATAAACAAGCATCACACTACTTACAGAACAAATTGTTTTTGTTTCATAGAAGAATATCAACCCTATCAAAAACATGGCCTTATTCTGGTAGTTAGTAGCTAGGTGAGTTACGGTACAACACACTTATTTGTTTAACAACTTTATTGCAACACATGAATTGAATTTTTAATTGTGCGTTGGTTCATCATACCAAAAAGGTTGGTTCATTGAAAACAGCCTATCTTTATATATTTTCATAATGAAATAAATTATTTATTATAACTTAATAAACATTAATTTTTATTATTATTTGTTTTCAAAATGTTATACAATTAATTAAAAGAGCAGTCAAAAATATTAAATTAAATTTAGTTCTAAAATAATTTTTTTAAAATCTGGATTTGGTTGAAATTAAGTAAAAACATTGGTCTACTTAGTTAAATTGACATATCTTACACATCCCTACAAAACAAATTGTTAACAAGAAAATGAAATGAAAACAAATCTGCTTGGTGTTTAATTATGGAAACCCTTGAAGCATAGTTCATAGAGGAAGGGATATTTTGGACCATCATAATACATTGTAACTTGGGAGATGTTTTTAGTCTTATTCATTCCTTTTTTTGTATTACTTTTACATATTTTCCGAATTTGTTTCTTTTACTCCCTACACTATTGACAAAGGTGTAAGGTGGTGATTTTCTTTATCTCTGGAATAACGCTGCCTTTTGGCACTCACATAAGAAAAAAGGGGAGTTCCTATTTGAAGTGTGAAATTGATGAAAATATCTTCCTTTGAGAAGTAGCAGGTATGTAGTTTGGCTTCAATAAGGTCAGCTAATTACTACTGCCATGACAAGAAGTAGTTCTTCTGGTACCTTTTCACACCACCTTATTGTTTTTCGAACAGTCATACAGTAGGATGACATATAGTCAAAAACATCGATATTTATTTTGGTTTTGTACTCACAAATAACTAGTAGTTACAATACAGGTATGCGATCGAATCTAGATTCCCAATTTCAACATATTCTGCTCCATGACATGATGACAATATTTTAATCTATTGTCTATTTTAATCACCTTTATTTTATCTTGACATTTGGTAGCTTTACAGCTGTCTTAATTTTCCAAATATATCATTTGACCTTTCAGAACATTTTCCTTATTAGGTATATTCTTCTTAAATTTTTAAAAATGTTTTAAACAAATGGATATCATTCATCAATGAAGTATAAACAATATGTGACCTTTGTTTAAATGGTTTTCTGTTGGCAATTGAAGATGTTACAAGTTTTTACTTGTGTTTGTTCCCTTGTCCATATAAAACTTCAACAAATAAGTATAGGCGGATTTATCGCAGCTAGAATATTTTGATATTTGTGGGACTTTCCAATGATATAATCTTTGAAAATTAACTTCCCGCAGAAAGGAATCATTGTTTTATCTAAAACTAATTTTTTGCTTGCATATTTTAAGCTACAGAATAGTTCATTCAGTTTTTTTACTAGTGGCATATTTTCATAATATGTCTATATTTTTTAAAGTTAATGTTGTCATTGAAGTGGCAGATTTCTAAATGCAACTGGGACCTGTTTCTACTTATGAGCATTGAAGCAATAAAATTCTTGTAGAGCAAGTTTTTGGGTTCAGTATTTCCCCAGCCATTGAGCCTAATTTTTGGACTATTTCTTAAACTGTAAACTACTGAACTATCATAACCATGAGTTTCTAAATCAATTGGCTTGGAGTTGTTATGGTCAGCAAAGTTAACTTTAGAATTTGTTGTGAATATGAAATGTTTCTGCTTGCCCTCGTAGTACCTCCAGCAAGTCTCAAGTCCAGCAACATAATGTCCGACAAAAATTCTTACTCAAGTTTCATATTTTATCAGTGTTCATCAATGTCTATAACTGATAAAGCTGAATATTCGCTTCCTTTGGATGGAAATCTTAATCTCTCCAACCTAACCTGTCCTTTAACCCGAACTTAACTGCCCTCCAATCTAATCTAATAGAAGAGATCTTCAAGGACTTGATAGTTACATTGTGGTTTGAGCTTTAATTTATGGATATCCAAGGAGAAATGGAAGATAGATGACATCCCTACACTCACAATCCAAGCCCCGCAGCCAGGAATAACTGTTCTATGACAGCATACAACATTTTAGAAATAAAGCTGCCACTATAACTCATAAGCTAGAAGTGGCCGGCAGACAACTCCTCATTAGAATACTTTTGAATTAAAAAAAAAAAATCTAAACTTCCTTGAATTTGAAATAGAAAATTCAAATAAATTGAGAAACAGTTCTACCACTCTCATACCAGGAAAAGAAATTGATAAAAATAAATATATTAAACTACCATTTGAGAAAAATTTAATAGTTTTTAAAGAAGTTTAAAATAAAATCTTTTTAAAAAAATAGAATCCAAATATATAATTTTTACTGATTAAAAAGTAAAAAATAATTTTACAGTAACAAAAACATAATTTATCATAAGCTTATTACCTACAAAATTTTGAATTCCATACTTTGACTCATTTTTAACATACTGAACGTGACAAATAAACGGAATTTGCATGATCTTGAAGCTCCTTTGCATGTAGCTTAACAAATTATGATATACAGACAGGCTATTCAATAACTTCTTCTATACACTTATTTTATAGGTACACTATAAGAAATTTATTAAATTTATGTAAAAAAAGGATTAAGGAGATATGATCTCTTATATTTATAAGCATCTACAGTAATCACATTCCATGTAAATAATTCAAAGAAAGTTAGATTGTCCGCAATCTGTATAACTGAACGAAAAGTATCCAATCACATATTGTATGGTCTTTGCCGAGAACAAAGATCGATCATCGTCCCGCATACTATCATAATATCGAATACATGAAATTTTTGATTCGTGAAAATACTCCATGGTTCACTATAATTAATTGTGGGAAATCAAGCAATCAAAAAGCTGATTGTTTAAGAAATGTTTGGAATAGATTTGATGGATTAGCAAATAGCAGCCATGATTACGACGCCGACTTCAAAATTTTGTGGGTAATAAGCTTATGATAAATTATGTTTTTGTTATTGGGAAATAATTTTTTACTTTTTAGTAAGTAAAAATTATATATTCGGGTTCTTTTTTTGAAGACGGTTCTGTTTTTTTAAAAATTCTTTATTTCTTCATTCTTATAGGTATGGTCTTTAATTTCTATTTACATATAATTTAATTTCGTTTCATGCCGTTGAATATGTTGGCAAGGTTGCCACTATTTATCCACACAAATTTCCGATGTGTATATCTCTAATCATTTTACTTGATCGCTGTTCAAATAATTGACACGCCCTTGAAGAATACGATAAACATATCAGTTTACCAGACGAATACATTGAGTAATTTATACTTAAAATTCCCTTGACAAATTTTCCTAAAATCCTACGTATTATTTCTTACCTTGCAATTTTATTATTCTTTTTCATTTCAGTTTAAAAACGTGTTAATAATCATGTTATGCAATATCTCAGGTAAATATTCAATAATTCTGTCCCTAATAATCATTAAGAAAAACATTTTGTACACATAAAATATTAATAAAAAAATAAAGTGAAAATTGATAGTTAAGTTATATTTAATGAATTTATCTTGATATTTAGTGAAGAAATGAGGTTTTACCTGAGGATTATTGAATATTTTGATTATGGTAAATGAACTAAATCGGATTTTCAGTGTATTTATTTTGGCTTATCTCATTCGAGATATATCAATACCAGTAGATCATCGAAAAAGGCTTTAATGAGGAAAATTCATTAATTAGTATCTGAGGATGCTCGTTTTAAGTAGTTTTATCAAGCAAGAAATTTAAAAAACCTATTTATTTTATACTTATTATTTTCCATGTTATTATTATTTATGTAGGTAGAATAGTACATACATAATGAAATGTATGAAATGTACATAAATGAAATGTAATCACAAAATGCTGTGATTGTTTAATTATCTTATAATTAATAATCCTTATTTCAAAATAATTGTTTAAAAAATCCGTATTATTGGAAACAATGCTTTTTGTTTCTGGGTTAATCAGGATGTAAAATTAAAATGACTGTTCTATAACTGAACCAAGATTTATAATATATAAACAAATTTATAAACTGCAGAATTACTTATAATAAGACCACATTATTGTGCAGTTTATTCAACTACTGTCAATATTATAGCCAACATTTTTAGCATAAACCCTGGAGAGGTATCCAACTAACAACTGCACAACCAAGCTTTGCACTTATTGGCTATCTTTGTTAATGATACAGTATTTATATTCCCTCAGTACAGATTTATATGACTGTGTTCTATTGGATACAACTTTGACATCATTAGATCCCAGAGATCTTATTCTCGGGTTAGGTAATTATTTAGTTTAGGCACTGATTTAGATATATGTATAAAAGTATTCCTAAACATGTCTGAAGCATTATTAATAATTATTATTTCTTTTATTGACACATTTTTTGATCACATTCTATTTAAGATTACTTTTTTGGGCTTGCAGTAGGAATGGCACACCACATTACGTTTAGACATGACAGGATTGAAAAATGTTCAATGTAATTGAATTGCTTGGACTATTTTATACAACACTACTATATACTTATATTGGTTGTAAATTATACTTGTAACCAAACAAATCTATGTCTGCTTCCGCGGTGTAATACCCTATGCCAGGTTAAGTCACATGATCTCTATTCTCACCTTACATGTGTAGATTTGTTTGGTTACTTTATGGGTATATAATAATGTTGTATAAAATAGGGTAAAAATGCAGAAGCTCGGCGCCATACGATATTTTGGGAAATGGTTTAACACCACCAAATAGGACGATATCCACAAGAATTTTTTTAAAATTGACCTCGGAAAGTTACTTTTTTTCAATTTATAGTAGCGTAAAATATTCAGCGCGGATGTAGAAGTTGTGAATAGGAGCAGAGTTATACAAATGCTTCGTGATTTTACAACTGAATTTCAATGTATAAAATTAAAACCAAACCTAACCTGACTTGACACTTTTTCGGTAAATTTTAATATAAGTATAAAGTATTGTATAAATTTAAAACCAAATCTATCCTAACTGGAGAAGTTGTTTCTCAAATATCTACACACGTAAGGTTGCGTGACGTACCGCGGACAATGCGTACAACCTTATGCGCAGCACTGTGACGTAAGTATCACTCCGCACCTATTCAAAACTTCTACATCCGCGCTGAATTTATTACCCTACTTTAAATTGAAAAAAAGTAACTTTCCTACTTCAATTTTAAAAAAATTCTTGTGGATATCGTCCAATTCGGTGGTTTTGAACATTTTCCCAAAATATCGTATAGTGCCGGAGTACTGGATTTCAACCTAAAATAGATTGCCCAACCCAATTTAAATGTGATAAAAAAATAGCCTTCTGTGTTAATAAAAAAGAAAATAATAACCAATATAGCTTTAGCAGATGTTTAGGAATGGTTTCATAAACATGTCTAAATGGGTAAATTATTAATAAGTAATTACCTAAATTTTAAATGCAGCAATTTATATAACCATAATAGAAACAAAAATTGTGACATTTAGCAGAACTGAGATACACTACTGGTTACCAAAATTGTCATACTTCCCGTTATTTTAATTTTGAAAAATGGTCTTTTAACCATTTTAGCAAATGTCTTATGGTTACAAAATGATTTTTGATTTTCTGAAAATGTTTTTTAAGGGATATGTAGGTCTAACAAATACCATATAAATAGGCTGTTATTATGAAAAATGTTTAGAGGCTTACCTATAGAACTTGATTCTTTAAATTCTGTTACAAGCTGCTTCAAAAACTCATATCTTCCGACTTTATTTCGTCCAGTGCGTTGTATTAACTTTTCTGTTGTACTAAACATTTGTATAAGAAACTCTGGAACAATTGAAAAAAAAATCAAATAATATATAGTTCTCTCGAAAAGTAAAAAAATATTTTAATATCTGTAAGATCAATTGACGCCAAAATGGTTTGGGTTCGTTAAATGTTCACGCAGTTTGGTTAAGAAAACATTAAAACCCCGAGAAATGACAATAACAAAACTGCAACAGTTGGAACAGGAACACAGATTATATTGCAATTTTATTTTAAATACATGTAAAGAAAATATTGCTAATGAAATAAACAAAATAAGCAAAAAAAATTTCTAGGAAAATAAAAAAATAATTATTATATTAAATAATTCCGTTTTAATATTTTATTCTAGTCAATTTAAAAAAAAAAATTATATATTATAATAATACTATTCATACATAATTCCCTTATAAACAAGTGAAAACTACTGCCCCTTAATATGCCAAAGTGTTACAAAACAATTATTAATTCATTATCAATTATATACGAATAATATAATAAGTAAAATCGAGTTTATTACAACCAACTTTGATCCTTTTCATGGTTTTAAAATAACGCCTCGAGATTGTACTTAATGCATTTATGTAAAAATAAGGAAAAGATTGTTATTTACTATAAATATTGTTTTGAATTTTGTAGACCATTACGTTCGGTGAATCTTATTAATTAATCTTAAAAAAAATAAATATTGTAATAAAAAGTAAAAAATAACTACAATTTTATATACAATAATATATTATAACTAAGATATTTATATTTATTATATTACAATATCTTATATTTATTTTAATTTTAATTAGTAATAACAATAAAACTACATTGTTAAATATATAAATATTACAGTTTAGAATATAAAAATATTGTCATGATACAAATAAAATTCAAGTTTCTTAAAATCAACAATTACAGTTAATAAAGCAAAAGAATAGGTGAATTACATTAATTTATTAGGTAACAAAATTAAAACATGTGCCTCTTAAATTTGTATTTAATTATAAGATTGGCATTTTATATTTTAAAACTTGAGTTTCTATAAACAAAATATTAAGAAGTTGTTAGTCTCAAAGTTTATAAAAACTTTACAATGGGAAACATTAACACCGTAGGATTAAACAAAGCTGTAATAATTAGTGGAGGTTTGAGAAGAACTAAGAAAAGAGTAACTGTTGGTGGTTGGGCTTGGTCATGGTGGTTAGTGAATGATGTAAAAAGGTTAAGTCTGAACGTAATGACATTATATCCCAAGTGTGAAACAGTTGAAACATTACTAGGTGTTGCTCTAACTGTAACTGGAATTGCACAATGTAAAATAATGTCAAAAAGAGAGCTTCTTCTAATTGCTGCAGAACATTTTTTGGGAAGATCTGAAAATGAAATAAAATTTCAAGTACAACAAACTATGGAAGGGCATTTAAGATCAATACTTGGAACTCTAACAGTGGAAGAAGTTTACAAAGACCGAGACAAATTTGCTCTTTTAGTTCGTCAAGTTGCAGCCCCAGATGTTGCAAAAATGGGAATAGAAATATTATCATTTACTATTAGAGATATATCCGATGAAGTCCAATACTTAACATCCCTTGGCAAAACACAAATTGCAGTTGTCAAAAGAGATGCAGCAATAAGCGTGGCTGAAGCTAACAGAGACGCAGGAATTAGAGAAGCAGAGTGCGAAAAATTAACGATGGACGTAAAATACGACACAGATTCAAAAATTGAAAATAATGCAAGAATGTATAAGCTGCAGATTGCTAATTTTGATAAAGAAATTAATACAGCAAAAGCTCATGCTCAATTGGCGTATGAATTACAAGCTGCAAAACTCATACAAGATATTCGGGGTGAAGAAATTGAGATTGAAGTTGTCGAACGTCGGAAGGAGATAGAAATAGAAGAGCAAGAAGTTCAGCGTAAAGAAAAAGAATTGACTTCAACTGTACGTTTACCTGTAGAGGCTGAAAGTTATAATGTTCAAGCTATCGCTGAAGGAAAAAGAACACAAGTAGTTGAAGCAGCAAGAGCAGAAGGAGAAAAAATCAAAATGGTGGGTGGTGCTAAAGCTTACTCTATAGAAGCAGTTGGCAAAGCTGAAGCAGAAAATATGAGATTAAAAGCTGAGGTTTACAAAAAATATGGTGATGCAGCTATTATGTCATTAGTGCTTAATGCTCTACCTAAAGTTGCAGCTGAAGTAAGTGCTCCTCTTGCAAAAACAGAAGAGATTGTAATATTGAGTGGAAGCAATAATTTAAATGGTGAAGTCAATAGGTTAGTTGGTCAAATTCCTCCTGCTGTTCATGCTCTTACTGGATTAGACATAAAAAATGTATTCAATAAAAGTGGTAAGTGATTGATATTGATATAAATTACATAATTTTTTAAATTTATTTTTAAACATTGTTTATTAACAGTCTACCAGAAGACAATGCAATTTGTAGAGAAAGTCTTCCACTTCAGAAAGTGACGTTTGTTCATCTTTGCAATACATTCTTCTAAAACGACTAAAATACCTTTTTAATCTCCTAAAGATCAAATCAAGATCACATCAAGATAAAATGTAGTGTGGTATCACTAATAATAATTAACTTCGTTTTGGTTTAAACCTTTTCTTTTTTGGATGACGAAAATAAATAATTGAAAATTATCAAAAGCTAAATTTAATGATATTGAATATAATAATGTTTATTTAATTTAGTTGTCGGAAACTATATCAAGTTCAGTTTGAAGTTTTCGGGCTATTTTGTACCATACATAAACAAAAGAACAAACACCTATTTTACACTGTTAAACAAAGGGTTGAATAATTTTATAAAGATATAAGTTAATTTTGATTTGAAAGTTCTTCAAAGGTTTAAATAAAAACAATAACTTGGAAGTTTTGTTTTAATTCTACTTGCAATTGAGTACAAAGAATACATTTTGAATACCAACACATTTGAATATATATTAATGTACCATATATTAATCTAAACCATAACAAAAAGCCATACACAAAAACACAGTTTCAACATTTACAGGAAACCCATAACGACAGACACACTTATCCACAACACTTCAAACCACCCTATCCAACACAAACACGCTGCCTTCAGATCCATGCTCAATAGACTTAAAGAAGTCCCGATGACCACAGAAAACATAAACAAAGAACTAGACACAATTAAATATTTAGCACACACAAATGGATACAACACCACAATAATAGACAAACTATGGTACAACATACAAAAAAAAAAAAAAACAATAAAATTAACACTACAGACAGGGAAAACAAATACATCACATTAGCATTCATAAACAAAACATCAAACAAAGTAGCCCGCAAATTTCAAAAAATAAGATACAAAATAGCATACAACACTAATAACAAGTTACAAGACAAAATACAACACAACACCAACAACAAGGATAAACTACAAGCACCAGGCTTATACAAACTGAACTGCGATGAATGTAACAAATTCTACATTGAGCAAATAGGTCGCAGCTTTAAACAAAGAATCGAGGAACACAAACAGAACACCAACTCAACATTTTATGACCACATAAAAGATACAGGACTAAAATACACAGACATTTACCATAACCTAGAAATTCTACACATCAACAAAAAAGGACCACATCTCAACACACTAGAGCAATACAGAAATTTACAGACACACAAAAACACAAAGTACAAACATATTAAACGAACAAACACAATACAAATCACACATACTCTTTGATACTATCGTAAACCTACCTTTAAAATCGTCACCGCTTGACCCAACATCTCCAAGCAGAAGACACTGATGAAGATCGGCACAGATGATAAAACGTTCTGTCTCAGTAAGTTTTAACAAATTTACTAAATGCAAAGTTTGGATAGTCATAAACTATTGTTTAAGTGATTAATAAGATTCACCGAAAGTATTGGACTATAAAATTCATGAATATATATGTTAGTATGTTCCATGTGCTTATAGTAGCACTTAATATATATTCATTAAAGCAGATAAAAAAATATAAGAGTTACCTTAGGCAAGTGTAACATATCAATTTAATAATATATTTATATGTTTTAGTGTAAAATTAGTAGCTGGAGTGGAGATGAAGCCAAATAATACATATAAATATATCCAATTTAGAACACATTAAATCTTACGTACTTCGATTATAAAAACAAATCTATTATCATATTATGATATAGTATTAAGACAAGACTTGTATGGGGTCAAAATTGAAGTAAAATTCAATAAAATATAATACCTTTTTTTAATGATTTACAATTGTTGGAAATATTATTTAACTACTTACAAGGTCAACACAGAAACTGAAATGTGAATCTGACAACACTGGAATGATTCCGACATCGCTATAAACATCACAAGTGTATCACGGTTTTAACCAAAACAAGGAAAGTTTTAGCTATTATTTTAAACAGTGGTTAAACTTAAAATAAAGTGTTAAAATTCTTTGGCTGTAAAGATAAAAATACTTGTTAATATTATATTACCGGTTTGTATCTTACTCTTTTGTTACTTTATAAGTAAAACCTAAAAAGAAGCGGTGTTTTGAGGGAAGTTGTTGCACTAGGTTCAGCAAAGTTTGTGCTTTAATATTTCTGCAATGGGAAATATACACACTGTTGGACCAAATGAAGCTCTTGTTGTATCAGGAGGATGCTGCGGGTCAACCAAGAAAAATTCAATTGTAGGAGGTTGGGCTTGGGCTTGGTGGTTGGTAAGTGATGTACAATATCTTTCCTTGGAAGTAATGACTTTAAATCCTAAATGTGAAATGGTTGAAACTTCTCAAGGGGTACCATTAACTGTAACTGGAGTCGCACAGTGTAAAATAATGAAAGCTGATGAATTGCTTCTAACTGCTTTAGAACAGTTTCTAGGGAAATCTGTCAAAGAAATACAATTAACAGTATTACAAACTCTCGAGGGACACTTAAGAGCTATACTTGGAACTTTAACAGTAGAGGAGGTTTACAAGGATAGAGATCAGTTTGCTGCTCTAGTTCGAGAAGTTGCTGCTCCAGACGTAGGTCGAATGGGAATAGAAATCTTGTCTTTTACTATCAAAGATGTTTATGATGATGTTCAATATCTTGCTTCTCTTGGTAAAGCTCAAACTGCAGCTGTCAAAAGAGATGCTGATGTAGGAGTAGCGGAAGCTAATAGAGATGCAGGAATTAGAGAAGCTGAATGTGAGAAGTCTGCAATGGATGTCAAATATAATACAGACTCAAAAATTGAAGATAATGCTAGGATGTTTAAGTTACAGAAAGCTAACTTTGACAAGGAAGTTAATACTGCAAAAGCAGAAGCTCAGTTAGCATATGAACTACAAGCTGCAAAGGTACAACAAGAAATTCGTAATGAAGAAATTCAGATTGAAATAGTGGAACGGCGCAAGCAAATACAAGTAGAAGAGCAAGAAGTTCAACGCAAAGAAAGAGAATTAAATGCAACTGTACGTTTGCCTGCAGAAGCTGAGGGTTATAGAGTTCAGACCATAGCTGAAGGTAAAAGAACACAGGCAGTTGAAGCAGCTAAAGCTGAAGGAGAAAAGATCAAAATGGTAGGTGCTGCTGAAGCTTATTCTATAGAAGCAGTTGGAAAATCTGATGCAGAAAGTATGAGAATGAAAGCTGAAGTCTATAAGAAATATGGGGATGCAGCTATTATGTCATTGGTACTTGATGCCTTACCCAAAATTGCTGCAGAAGTAAGTGCTCCTCTTGCTAAAACAGAAGAGATTGTAATACTAGGTGGAAGTGATCATTTAAGTGGAGAAGTCAATAGATTAGTCGGCCAAATACCTCCTGCGGTTCATGCTCTTACTGGAGTAGATCTTTCCAAGGTGTTGAGTAAAGTGCCAGGTGCAAAATAATACACTAAAATTTATGAACAATGAAAGGTATACAAGGTTTACTATAATTTTGTGGTACTTTTCTAACGTCTGATGTTCTTTGGGGCTAGTATTATATTTTTCCCATTTTTTTTTTAAATTGAGAATTTAATGAGCAGTCACTAATTATTTTAAGGACGTGTTATTCTCATTTTAATTTTTTACTCCAATCCTGTTTAATATTAGCTATAATTAAAATATACTTAACTAAGTAAATGCATAACTGCTTACTAGCTGACATGCTTCGAAACAAGGCTTTAGTAGAGGTTTTGCTTTGTAAAAGAAACGATTGTTTCGAAACACATCAGCAAGTAAGCTCTTACGGATTCACTTAGTTGAGTATCTTTTAATTATAATTTAATCAGTGAATTCAAGTTGATTACAACAAGCAACTTTTTGATCACTTGCTATCTACAAGGTAGCTGGTCACCTTAAAACCATGAAAAGTGAACAAATGTTTCTGATATTGGTTCATAATTGGGCCATAACATTATTATAAAATTTGTAGAACAGTTATATAAGTTGCTGAAATTAAATATGCAAAGTTGATTATCAGAAGTAACATACATTTCAAGCCTCAAAGATATTTAAAGACAATTTTTAATATTAACCTAATCATGACACTAGATTATTGGTTATGTAAGTAATATTTACAGGCCAAAGTATTATTTACTAATTTGTATCATATCTATTCATGATTGGTAAGAATTTTATATTCAATGAATGTTCATGGACAAAATTATCAAATAATTTTATTTTGAATAAATATGTTAAGTTTAAGCAGCCTAATGTTTTCATATCATCTTTACTATTATAAATTTAGTTGGCTCATTTGTTTTATAAGTCTTGGAAGTATATTTTGTATAAGAGGCAAGTGTATGTTATTTTGAAATAGATTTGTGATATATCCCAATAATTACTGTACAAAAAATTTAAATTTTTTCTAATTGTAAAATATATATTTGTTTAGTTATTCTAATACAGGATATGTATATGTATATATATATATATATATATATATTACATTTATATTAAAGGTATTTATTTCTCGTTCCCACGTAATTGATTTTAGCAAAAAAATATACCATGTGATGCAGAAAGTTATTACAAATTAAAAACAAATATAAAAATTTTCAATCACACAACAAAAAATCGAATAATTTGAAAAAAAAGCAATTCATCTATTTATGGCACATGTAAAATGTTACTAATTCAACATTTTGACTCTATTTTTGTGTTGTAGTAACTTGCATCATACCTTGAAATATAATTAAACTTGCTCCCAACCCCCAAAAAATTACAAATTTTGAAAAAAACCAACTTATTAATCAGCATATTAATTTTACACTGATTTGTACGGTAATTTCTAATGTTTCTGGGCCATAAATAGAAATAAAAGGTATGTAAATGTTCAATGCAATATTTTTTGTTTTGTGCTTGTAATTGTGTCTGTGAGTTTCTGTTATGTCATTGTAAATAATTTTGCACTACTTTTGTAAAAAAATTAGATGTGTTTGGGAGTTTTATAATTCTATAAAGTTTGTGTGCCAGGTGAAAAGTGGTGCGAATAGTCCATTGTTAAAGTCGATTGTTTCAAAATTTGTAATATATTGGGAGTCAACAGCTAGTTTTGGGGCATTTCCGAGTTAATATGTCAAAAATATAAAGATAAAACATTACATTAGTACGAAATGGGAAATAAATACCATAATAAGTGTATTATACAATTATAATATATGTTTATTTATAAAAGGTATTTAATATATATATATATATATATATATATATATATATATATATATATATATATATATATATATATATATTCTTATTTATTAAGAGAACAAAAGAAATACTGTTCATTGAAATCTTTTATTAAGAATCTATTTGTTTTGGAATATAGGATAATAATTTGTAATGTAGAACAAAAGTAAAATAAACAAAGGAATCCCTTAGATATTATTTGAATTATGAACTTTTTTCTATAAAGTTTATTGCATTCAAAGATTAAAAATTCTAAAATGTATTTCGACAATGTATATTTTTTAAAACAAATTAGGCTTTAATTCAGATACATATAGTCTTTTTACGAATTGAAATTTTATCATGGTATTTTTTATGCCTTTTTTATTGAATTATTTTGGGTATATAAAAATGAATTCAGGTCAAGCAAAAAGTGGTTTTAAATGTTGTAAAATATAAGGGATTAAAATTTAAAAAACTGCTCATAGCTGCAACATAGTATTAATTTTCAAACACATTTTTTAAACTTAATATATCGTAATAAAACAGAGTACTATATTAAACTATATTACTAAATTCTCATTTTAGCTAAGCTTGAGAGAATAAAATGAACAACAAAGATGAAAAATAACTCATCTCACATTATATTTAAAAAAAATTACTAATGCCATACATATTTTGACAGGCAAGCTGGCATCACATTGATAAGAGAACACTCATTATTGAATGTATTAGAGAATGCACAGTTAAATTTATCATATAAGATTACTTACTTAGTTGTTCTGAAATAAGTCCCTGTATGTTGGGAACATCACACATTAAATAACATGTTATTAATACACTAAAACATGGACATCTATTAATATTAATCAGTTGTTACACACAGTGTACTGGAGTACAAAATTATTATGGAATTACTTATTGCGGTACCTCATTAATATTGTTAGGTTTATTGTTAATAATTCAGTATAACCTTATGTTGCTATAGGTAGATAAAATATCCATTCATTAAAATTTTATGGATATTCTTAAAATATCCATCCTTTTTAAAATTTCCATTCAATACATACAAAAATACATTTATCCTTTATAACAGGTCCTCAATCTAATTTTTTTTTCAGTTGCAGTTGGTTCACACATGTCCAATCTGTATAAATGTAGGTAGTGGTTATAGGTTGGGTTAGTGCCCAGAAAGCAACAAGGCGACAGATTTTATATATATATATATATATATATATATATATATATATATATATATATATATATATATATACATATATATACACTTCAGAGTGCTTCAGCATTTTAACCGACAAATGATTGATTTAGTATTTACCTTAACATTTGATTTCTACCAGATACTAAAGTTTTTTTAATCGAACCAAACCTATTCTTACTAAGTATTAATGTTTATTAATATTATTTTCTACTTTATTAAGCTTACACTTTTTCATAGTCATACCTATCCAAACTGGAATTTTTGCACGTTTGTCATTAAATATCTATATTTTACTGTGTTGTGAAACACTGTTTTATTTTATAAAGAAGCATTCAGTTTCTACTGTTTAATATGCGTTTTGCAACATCGAAATTGTTTTTATTTTATCGATTTTGAATAACGTTTTATATTTTCCAATACTTAAAATGTCTTGTTTCCTATTTTGAATTTATTCTTGAGTAACAAGAATGTTTTTATTTGTTTGTGAAAACAAAGAAATTGAAGTAAAACCACATTAAGTGAAGTATCACTTTTCTCTTAGAATTTATTTTGAGGTTAAAAAAGTAAGACTTGATTTAGTCTTTGCGAAGAATTACAATAAATTTTGAAATTAATGAAGTACATCTTGGAAAATTTAACCTATTGATGTTCTAGTATTAAATTAAATGTTTGGTAATTTAAAATGAAAATGGGCATAATAGTTTTGTATATAATTTTAATGTGAAGTAAATATTGTGCACACTCTAAAAATATAGTGATATCTATTTTTACATTTTACTATGAATAAACCCAAAATATTAGTGGATAAGATATTTTTTTCAGTTTTAATTAGAAGAGCTTTGATACAGGTTTAGAACATGTAGGCCTATTTTTTTATTATTCTTTTTTAAAACTAATGTGTTTTAATTTAACCCTTAACTAACCTAATCATATATAAATTTTGTGTGTGACAACTAACAAATGCTTAAGATGTTTGTAATTTATTAAGGGTAAGATATTATTTTTGCATAGTTTATAAAATCTTTTCTCAATGTATATTGGTTCTTAATTATATTTTAGTATATAAGTATTCATCAATATTTTTCTTACTGTTACTAAGAATAAAAATTGAATAATTTTTGAAAATGTATCAACAAATATAAAAAGTGTTATATAAAGTGTAAAAGGTGTTGTTTTTTCAATTAAGTAAAATATGTAATAGTTAATCAAAATAGTATTATTATAATTGTTTTAAATGATTTTAAATAATTGTAAATTATACAGCCTTTAAAGCTTTCTGGGTATTTTAAAATCCATTATTTAAGGTATACATCTTGAAGATTGTAATTATATTTAAATAGCAATATAGAAGTGTATGTACAATTTAGTTACATGCCTTCTCAACAGTTCCTTAACCCACTGCGGTTTACATGTTAGGTCAGCTATTCATGACAATTTATTAGCACAAGACTAAAAGTCGTCTATGCTGTCTAAGGAATACTTATTGACTCTTGAAACTTACAGCATAAATAAAGAAAGACATTCATGGCCCATTGACCTTCTGTCACACATCTAAACATAATAGAATGCTTCAGCAGTTTTTATGTAAGCTAGGCCTCTTGCAGAATAAAGACCCTTAGTTTATTTTCATATCACAACCTGATATCAGAGGTTCCAGATATGAGAGGGCGAGATATGAGAGGTTAAACTGTATTTTAATTCTATACATCCTCAGTTTTTTTGTTACATGTATAGGTTTAACAAATATATAACAGCCTTGGAAAAAAGCCATTTTGTCTAGTGGAACAATAAGATCAAAGCCGTAGAATCTCTGGGAGTTTTGCAATTAATCTCTAAAATATTTTTCAGCGGTCTGATCTTTTGTCTTTTCTTGTAATCTGTCTTATATGCGTTGTTACAAAGTCTTTTAGCATTGAGAAGATAAAAAACATTCTTTTACTTGAATCACCAAACAAATTGTTCTTCTCTGTACTATTTATTGCAAAAAAATTCTTTACCGAATCATTACTAGACTTTAATATATAGTTAAAACAGGGAAATCTGTGTACAATTTTATAAAATTTACATCATGAAGATATGACAGTTTTTTGCAAGTATTCCCCTTTACCTTAATATAGCAATTTTCTTGTTAATTCACCAAATAATTTCTGTTGAATTGTCATGATTAAGAAAAATAATCCAAATAGCTAACATCCAAATGTAAAATATTAAGTGCTGGTAAATATTGTCTTGTTCTCATATTAGCAGGGAGAATTCATTTCTATCATTTGAAGCACTTTTTTGAAATTAACTATATATATATATATATATATATATATATATATATATATATATATATATTACGTTTTCCATTGTTTTTCCGTTGCACTGACTTTATGAAGTTAATATATTACTATTGTAAGTAATTTTATCCACCATTAAGTGCAATGATTTCACCTTGTGTGATGAAGCACCTTTCGGTCACTTGACCATTGTCGGATCACTGATTACTTTTTCTCAATTTTTCTGGTGTGGATGTTCGGTCCGTGGTGTAGGTACTTGTTGACGTCATACACGTTTCTAATAAATTTCACAGCACCATCTTACATAATTGCAAAAATAATAAGATCTAAAATACATATCAACAACACATACAATATAAAAAATGGATACGAATTAATTAATAAAATAAAAAATATAAAAACAAACAGCAACACAAAAATAAGTTATGACATAACTAACATGTACCCTAGCATCCCAATAGAAGAAACCATAGAAATAATAAAAAACAAACTAATACACAATAACGAAAAAAGAAACACAATAGATAATATCATTACGCTAACCAAACACATATGCAACCAAAATTACTTCCAATTTAACAATAAATACTATAAACAAACAACTGGACTCCCCATGGGATCACCCATATCATCAGTCATGTCAGAAATATATTTACAACACTTTGAACAAATAATAATTAAACCTATACTAAACACACATAACATTTCACTATGGACAAGGTACGTAGACGATATACTTGTAATATACCAACCTACCATTCACAACGAACACATCATAATACTAAACAAACTAAATATATACAAGGAAAACATACAATTCACCGTCGAAATAAAAACAAATAGAACAATCAACTATCTCGACATTACATTAAATATAAATGATAATAAAATAGAAACTACAGTATACAGGAAACCTACTTCCAACAACGCCACAATACACTACAAATCTAACCAACCCTGGATACACAAAATTAACACTGACAGTAACATAATAAATAAAGCAATAAAATACACATAGGATAACAAACAAAAATTAAATGAAGAATTAGATAACATTACAAAAATAGCAATAGAAAATGGATACAACAAACAACTTATAAAAAATATATACAATAAATTCACAAAAAACCTAGCCTCAACACAACACTACAACCGGAACACAAAAATAATAAAAATAAAAAAATCTACCTAAAATATAAATACACCAATAACAAAAGAGAAAAAATAACAAATATATACAACAAAGAATACTACACTACAACATACAAACCAAACAACAAAATAATAAAATATCTTAATAACACAAACCACAAAACAAATTCAGAAAAACATAACCTATCAGGAATTTACTTATTTCATGTAACAACTGTAACGCATTTTACATAGGGAAAACAACCAGATCATTTAAAATAAGATTTGAAGAACATTATAGAGCATTCAAAAACAAAAATTCAAAAGTATCAAATGTTGCAGCACACCTAATATCACATAAACATGAAATAACAAATTACGAAAATAACCTAACCATACTTGAAATAAATAATAACCCAATAGAACTAGACTCACTAGAAAAATACCACATTTATAAAATGATACACAATTTAATGAATCTACAAACAACATATATGGAAGACATACTATTCAAAAACATTATACATGAGACTCAAGAGGAAACGTGTATGATGTCAACAATTACCAACACCACGAACCGAACATCCATACCAGAAAAATTGAGAAAAAGTAATCCGTGATTCGACAATTTTCAAGTGACCGAAAGGCGCCTCATCACACAAGGTAAAATCATTGCACTTAATGGTGGATAAAATTACTTACAACAGTAATATATTAACTTCATATATATATATATATATAATTCAAATTTTAATTGTTTAATATTCCTGATGATGTTAGTACTGTTAGCCAACGAAAAGCTTTGAATTGTAAATTCAATTATAATTCTTGGATTTGTATTTTGACAAATCTTGGACAAATAATTCTTGGATTTGTATATATATATATATATATATATATACATACACACACACAAAATACCCAATATCGTGAATTTTCTATATTATGATTATGCTTCCTCATCGGTATTCTGATTGTGCTTCCACATTATATAGCCAAACATGAAATGTAATGTACAATAAGATTTAATCCTATTATAACAAATAGGAATAAAATAAAATTATAAATTTGTATACAGTTAGATTTATAGCCTACTAATTATAACACTTCAATTTCCCAGCTTCATTTAACTTGAACTTTAAACAACTAATTTGAACAAATAAATAGAAATAGCAAAAAAAAGCTGTACAATTCATGTAAGATCTTAATAATGAGTAAACAATTTGACTAAAATATCCATGGAATTAGAAGTCTGTCTTTAAATGATAGGGATTTGAAAATTCACATTTGTCTTATATAGATTCATGATGTCAGTTAAGGGTTAAATACAAAAATTGTCACATTATTGTAGTAGGTGTGTATTTTGTTAAATTTATATGGAGAATATATAATCATTACCAATAACATCACTGCCTTAAATATTTTTCATTGCACAATATAAATGGTAACAAACTAATGATGTGTGCTATAAAAGTATTCACACTACTTGATTTTATTTATAATTGTAAGAATGTTGTGTGCTAAGAAATAAGTTTTGTTGAAATATTTTATGTACTAATTCATTAGGGTTAATATAAGTTCAACATAAATCAAAATGTTACATATATTTTCTATGATATTATTAGTGGTTAATGTAGGAATAATCCCCATTAGAAGTAGTATGTGTACCTACCATTTATGTATTTTATTACTTAAAAAAAATATCACTATTGAAAAATATGAAGTAGGAGTCAGTTTTGATTAGAGAATCAAATTTCCATCAATGATAATTCTTCCTACATCTTCCTCCACAATTAATTGGATAAACAAATCAGTGCTCTTAGTAAATCTTGTATACTTTCTTGAGGACTGTTCAATTGTGAGAGCTAATCACCAATTCTTTATATAATTCTAAAATTTTGCCTATAAATTTATTAATAATAGATTTTAGGCTGATGCAACTCAATTGCAGAATTTGTTTTCTAAACTTCCTTTGATAGGCTAGAAACAACAATGGAAGTTTAGTAAATTTGTCAAAAAACAAATTAGCACTTGATGTTATTCAACCTAAATTAAAAGTTTTTGTTACATTATTTTTCAACACTGTAATTTTTTCCATATAATTAAAAATAATAATGTAATTTACCTGTGCTTTCTTTCTTGAAGTTGAATTTGATGGAGGTACCCTTTATATACAAACAAGTTCCTTGAGAGCCACTTGATACTTATTTGGGTATTTTGGTATTATACCAACCTCACACCTAAAGGGAGTGTAGGGCGTTGCTGCACTATTTTATACAACATTACTATACTCCTAAGTATATAATGGTATATTAAAATATACATATGAAGTTTCCAGTTGGGATAGATTTGGTTGTAGGAAATTAATGTAAAAGCTTAATGTAAAGGTTTATTTTTTGTATATTTTCATTCTGTAATGTCCTACATTCACGATAGGTGTGAGGACAGTATAATACCAAAGTACCCTTATTTGTATCAATTATTCTTTATTTAATTTTAAGAGAAAACATTTTCAAAATCTCATGCATTTTTATCAGATTAAAAGAAATACCAAAAATAATGTTATTATTATTAGTAAATTTCAATAAGAATGTTCCTTTTTGAGCTAGAAAGAAAATAAACAACATACTCAGGTTAATGGTGATTAGATACTATTTAGGAAAGGTTAAGAATTTCAAGTATGAACATGAATCTTCTCTGGCCTGTGTGTGTGTGTAAATTTCCTTCTGTGAAATAAATGAAAGTCCTCTAAAATTTGTTGTAGTAACTTGTGATTCATTTTAAGCTTATTTTTGTTAAAATAAAAATTTAACATAATACAAAGTATGTATTTTGGGCATAAATTACATGAAAAGTTAATTAAAAGAAACTTGAGTAAAAAAAAAATATTAAAATTTTTAAATGTATTTAAACCAAATGTTTAAATTTTAATCATATATAGTTTTAAAATATTATACACAATTTCACAATTTTGTCAGTAATGTTGGTTGGGGGATCTAAGTACACCAGTTTTTCAGTTTTCTGGAATTATAATAATGTTAATACTTTTTGATGTTGTTGAGTTTGGGGATTATGCTTTAGTCAGATTAGATATTTTTAAATTACAGTCTCCTGCATGCCTTTATTTTCTCATGTTTCCAGTTAACCCAGTTTGAACAAACAAAATGAATACCTTGAGGTATAAAGTTTTAGAAGACAAAGGCTAGAAAAGAGAAAACTGTACTCACAGAAGTATTTTTTGATTCATATTACAGATTATAAAAAATTAAACAAAACAAAATAATAAATTTTGAAGTTGTCACTACCTAATTATTTGCACAAAAGTAAAGTTTATACCAGTGAGAGGGAAATGATGTTTTGCAGATCTATTTTAATGTGTTAGGTATGAATATCACTTGTTATACGTCATGTATATGTAATTGCTTGGATTATAATGCATACCTTTTTTTAATGTTTGATAACACATACTTTTTATCAAATCTTTTTATTAATTAATTTTTATTATGATATTTCAGGCGTGTATCCAGCGACTTGCTTTGGGGGGGGGGGCGATCGATGCATTTTATATATATGTATATAATATGTGTGTGTGTGTGTGTGTGCGCGCGCTCGCGTGCGTGTGCATGTATGTAAAAACAGAACAGAAAAAGTTCTTGCGTTAGAAATCGGTAACATGATTCGTAGCAAATTAGACTTTTTAATAAATAATTATTCCAGTTTCGATAACACTTATGGCTAGAGAATATTATTAATTTCATAATAAGCTATTATTATACAAATGGTTTATTAATTAATATAAGTAGTTTTTCTTCCAACACGAACAATTCCGGAGTCAACTGCGAATATTACGCTTGCAAAATTACGTATTGAAAATCATATGTTCCAGACTAAGCTTCACTAGCGCTATCTGTTGTTAAAACGTTTAGACGTTTACAAGGGTATGCCGAGGGAACGCGTCACATTTTCCAATTAAAATTTTATTTTTTATTTACAATAAAAGACGAATTAACTTAAGTAAAAGTCTAATTTAATAGAAAGTCCTAATTTAATAATATATTGTCGATTTTTAACCCAAAGTTCTTGAGGGTTGGGGGGGGGCGATCGCCCCATCGCCCCCCCTTGGATACGCGCCTGTATTTAATCAAATGATCTGTTTGCTTTATTTATCAATGTGATATTTGTTTGGCTGGATTGTAATGGAAATGTAAACTGTTACCATAATTTGTGTTTGTAAAGCAATAAAACAAAAATAAACTTGTAATATAGACATGTTTCAGTCCTCTAAAATATTCTTTATTATGCAATTGTAATTTTGTTAAAGTTATTCAGCACAATGGATAATAATTTGTTAATTGTTCTATGATGTCTGGCAAATCTTTTATATTGACCATTGAAATCCAACAATTTGAATGGAAGTTTTAAAAGTAAATTTTTAGAAAAACAACCTAAGACAAGACTGAGCAGTCATTACCAGCATTTCAAAATAAATTGTCTCATTAATTGTTAATAGTAATAATTACTATTCAATATAACTTGTTTTTCTATTTCCATGTTATTAATTGAAATAGTTTCATTGTAATTATATACTCAACTGATAAAGTTTGGATTGCTTCAATTCTTTAAAACTATTTCATAATGGTTCTTTAAAGGTTGATCTGCTTGGTAAAAAGGTACACTGAAGATGCACTCAGAGACAATGTACAGTACTTAAATTCAAATGAATATTGAATTTACATAAATTGAATTAAAAAGTATTGATACCTGTTATTTTATTTTATTCTATACAATATATGGTACCATCTCCAATTTTGTTATTTTAGAATAAATTCTAAAAAAGAAAACAGTGATTATAATTTTTACAAACCAGAAATAGTGGTTAAAGTTTGAAAAAAATTACACTATAATAAATAATTCATACTTAATATAAGTTAATAAGTACATGCCAAACTTATAAACTCATTTTGTTTTTATATGGTTATTAATAAATGCAAGATTAAATTACTAAACAATAATTGTACAATATAGGAAAAAAGTAATTGACTAGGATAGTTGAGTTTGGAAAACAAAAAATTAGGTTTATCAACATAAGCTGATTGCATATGTCATGAAATGTATATTGTTGCAAGACTGAGGAAAATAGAGGTAAATCATTTAATCTGGTTATTTAATAACAGTATTATAATATTTTTTTACTAGAACCAAACCTATCCTAACTGCATACTTTGTAGCTATTGTAATATTATACAGTAATTTTATATCCAAGACTTTAACCCGCAATTTGATTAGGTTCAGAAATTACACAATATATGTGCAAAATGTACTGGAATTGAAGAGATCCATTGGGATATTGTAGATATTAGAATGTACAATCTGCACACCCTATTTTATTAAAGATTACCTGATGACAATCTAATTTAAGGAGAAAATTGTAGGTTTAAGGGGACTGATTTAAAGATGGGAATTATTCTTTCAAATGATTCTTATATTCAAATTTTAAATATTTCTTACAAAGAATAACTTTGAGATTGGAATTTAAAAAGTGGTTTTTAATAATTTTATGTTTATAGTTAATAATTAAATAGGCTTTAGAAGATAGATAACACCTTGAAAATCAAATAGTTTTTATTACATATGCTCAATACCACTACTGTATTCTACTTAGGAGCCTAAACAAGGTTATGTTGAATAACCTTATATATAATTATTATACAATAACAACAACTAAAATATACAATTTCACAAAATTCAAAAACAATAACATAATTACAAATTAATATAAAAAAGTAAACTATTTTAATGTCCCTCATTAAATTATGGAATATTGAAAATGTCTCCATGTTATACTTAACACAGAGTATCTTTGAATGAGACTACAACAGTCACATGAAAGTAATTAAAGATGTCATAATTTTAGCACAATCAACAAATTATATCTTATCTATAATAGACAACTCATTAAATAATATTTCATATAGACTTTCACTTTTTAATGGACTACTGATTTTTTTTCTAATACACACAATTTTAGCAATACCTCTTTCAGCTGGTTTGCATTACCATCAGGGAATTAAGAAAAGCTGACAACAAGACACCAAATACTTCATACTCAGAGGGAAACTACTCCCCCAATGGTTTGCATTACCATCAGGAAATTAAGAAAAAGCTGGCAAAAAACAAGCAACCATATACTTCATACTCAGAGGGAAACTACTCCCCAATGGTTTGTATTACCATCAGGAAATTAAGAAAAAGCTGGCAAAAAACATGCAACCATATACTTCATACTCAGAGTGAAACTGTTTCTCCAATGGTTTACATTGCCATCAGGGAATTAAGAAAAGCTGACTACAAGACACCAAATATTTCATACTTAGAGTGAAACTACTCCCCAATAGTTTGCAGTACCATCAGGGTATTAGGAAAAGCTGTCAACATGAAATCATATACTTCATACTCAGAGTGAAACTACTTCCCCAAAGATTTTCATTACCATCAGGGAATTAAGAAAAGCTGTCAACATGAAATCATATACTTCATATTCAGAGGGAAACCACTCCCCAAATGTTTGGATTACCATCACGGAACTAAGAAAAGCTGTAAACATGAAATCATATACTTCATACTCAGAGGGAAACTACTCCCCCAATGGTTTGTATTGCCATCAGGGAATTAGGACTAGCTGTTAAATAACATGCAACCATATACCTCATACTCAGAGGGAAACTACTCCCCCAATGGTTTGTATTGCCATCAGGGAATTAGGACTAGCTGTTAAATAACATGCAACCATATACCTCATACTCAGAGGGAAACTACTCCCCAATGGTTTGCATTGCCATCAGGGAATTAGGACTAGCTGTTAAATAACATGCAACCATATACTCATACTCAGAGGGAAACTACTCCCCAATGGTTTGCATTGCCATCAGGGAATTAGGACTAGCTGTTAAATAACATGCAACCATATACCTCATACTCAGAGGGAAACTACTCCCCCAATGGTTTACATTGCCATCAGGGAATTAGGACTAGCTGTTAAATAACATGCAACCATATACTTCATACTCAGAGGGAAACTACTTCCCCAATGGCTTGCATTACCATCGGGGAATTAAGAAAATCTGTCAAATAATATGCAACCATATACCTCATACTCAGAAGGAAACTACTCCCCCAATGGTTTGCATTACCATCAGGGAATTAAGAAAAGCTGTCAAATAACATGAAATCATATACTTCATACTCATTGTGAAACTACTCCCCCAATGATTTGCATTACCATCAGGGAATTAAGAAAAGCTGTCAACATGAAATCATATACTTCATACTCAGAGGGAAACTACTCCCCAATGGTTTGCATTGCCATCAGGGAATTAGGACTAGCTGTTAAATAACATGCAACCATATACCTCATACTCATAGGGAAACTACTCCCCCAATGGTTTGCATTACCATCAGGGAATTAAGAAAAGCTGTCAACATGAAATCATATACTTCATACTCATAGGGAAACTACTTTCCTATTAGTTTGCATTACCATCAGGGAATTAAGAAAAGCTGGCAAATAACATGTAATCATATACTTCATACTCAGAGGGAAACTACTCCCCCAATGGTTTGCATTACCATCAGGGAATTAAGAAAAGCTGTCAACATGAAATCATATACTTCATACTCATAGGGAAACTACTTTCCTATTGGTTTGCATTACCATCAGGGAATTAGGACTAGCTGTTAAATAACATGCAACCATATACCTCATACTCAGAGGGAAACTACTCCCCCAATGGTTTGTATTGCCATCAGGGAATTAAGAAAAGCTGTCAACATGAAATCATATACTTCATACTCAGAGGGAAACTACTCCCCAATGGTTTGCATTGCCATCAGGGAATTAAGAAAAGCTGGCAAATAACATGTAATCATATACTTCATACTCAGAGGGAAACTACTCCCCCAATGGTTTGCATTACCATCAGGGAATTAAGAAAAGCTGTCAACATGAAATCATATACTTCATACTCAGAGGGAAACTACTCCCCAATGGTTTTCATTGCCATCAGGGAATTAGGACTAGCTGTTAAATAACATGCAACCATATACCTCATACTCATAGGGAAACTACTCCCCCAATGGTTTGCATTACCATCAGGGAATTAAGAAAAGCTGTCAACATGAAATCATATACTTCATACTCATAGGGAAACTACTTTCCTATTGGTTTGCATTACCATCAGGGAATTAGGACTAGCTGTTAAATAACATGCAACCATATACCTCATACTCAGAGGGAAACTACTCCCCCAATGGTTTGTATTGCCATCAGGGAATTAAGAAAAGCTGTCAACATGAAATCATATACTTCATACTCAGAGGGAAACTACTCCCCAATGGTTTGCATTGCCATCAGGGAATTAGGACTAGCTGTTAAATAACATGCAACCATATACCTCATACTCATAGGGAATCTACTCCCCCAATGGTTTGTATTGCCATCAGGGAATTAGGACTAGCTGTTAAATAACATGCAACCATATACCTCATACTCATAGGGAAACTACTCCCCCAATGGTTTGCATTACCATCAGGGAATTAAGAAAAGCTGTCAACATGAAATCATATACTTCATACTCATAGGGAAACTACTTTCCTATTGGTTTGCATTACCATCAGGGAATTAGGACTAGCTGTTAAATAACATGCAACCATATACCTCATACTCAGAGGGAAACTACTCCCCCAATGGTTTGCATTACCATCAGGGAATTAAGAAAAGCTGTCAACATGAAATCATATACTTCATACTCATAGGGACACTACTTTCCTATTGGTTTGCATTACCATCAGGGAATTAAGAAAAGCTGGCAAATAACATGTAATCATATACTTCATACTCAGAGGGAAACTACTCCCCCAATGGTTTGCATTACCATCAGGGAATTAAAAAAAGCTGTCAACATGAAATCATATACTTCATACTCAGAGGGAAACTACTCCCCAATGGTTTGCATTGCCATCAGGGAATTAAGAAAAGCTGGCAAATAACATGTAATCATATACTTCATACTCAGAGGGAAACTACTCCCCCAATGGTTTGCATTACCATCAGGGAATTAAGAAAAGCTGTCAACATGAAATCATATACTTCATACTCAGAGGGAAACTACTCCCCAATGGTTTGCATTGCCATCAGGGAATTAGGACTAGCTGTTAAATAACATGCAACCATATACCTCATACTCAGAGGGAAACTACTCCCCCAATGGTTTGTATTGCCATCAGGGAATTAGGACTAGCTGTTAAATAACATGCAACCATATACCTCATACTCATAGGGAAACTACTCCCCCAATGGTTTGCATTACCATCAGGGAATTAAGAAAAGCTGTCAACATGAAATCATATACTTCATAATAATAGGGAAACTACTCCCCCAATGGTTTGCATTACCATCAGGGAATTAAGAAAAGCTGTCAACATGAAATCATATACTTCATACTCATAGGGAAACTACTTTCCTATTGGTTTGCATTACCATCAGGGAATTAAGAAAAGCTGGCAAATAACATGTAATCATATACTTCATACTCAGAGGGAAACTACTCCCCCAATGGTTTGCATTACCATCAGTGAATTAAGAAAAGCTGTCAAATAACATGAAATCATATACTTCATACTCAGAGTTAAACTACTCCCCCAATGGTTTGCATCACCATCAGTGCATTAAGAAAAGCTTTCAAATAACATGAACTCATATACTTCATACTCGGAGGGAAATTAGTCCCCCAATGGTTTGTATTACCATCAGGGAATTAAGAAAAGCTTTCAAATAACATGAAATCATATACTTCATACTCAGAGGGAAACTACTCCCCCAATGGTTTGCATTACCATCAGGGAATTAAGAAAAGCTGTTAAATAACTTGAAATCATATACTTCATACTCAGAGGGAAACTACTCCCCCAATGGTTTGCATCACCATCAGGGTATTAAGAAAAGCTTTCAAATAGCATGAAGTCAATAACTTTATAATCAGTGTGAAACTACAAATAATATTTTGTAGTTAAAACTAAATCGGTGGTAGATTACTGCACATACTTGAATAACTTCCATTAAATTAAATGTAATAAGTGTTTCAATTTATTCGCTTAAACACGTAGTCACTCTGATTAACTGGAAAGCGTTCCATAGCGTAGTCGACGTGACAATCTTCACCGTGAACTACAAACACTTGAAGGGGATACAACGTAAATACCCAAAGAATATTTACATTAATGGATGGCGACATCGTTTGCTAAGATTTATTATCTCGTCTCCTCGATGTTTGTTTACTGGATTAAAGAAATATATTTCGATAGTATTTCCTAACCAACAATCGATTGAAAACTGCCGTGTTTACAATCCTTCACTTTCTCTCACTGCAGAGCAAACGACTTCCGGCAGTAACAGACTAACAAAACAATTTTAGTAGCCATATAAATTTGCAATCCAAAGAACTGATTTTATGATCAACCATTATCATAAAATTGAAGTGATTGGATTGGATAATTAAATTTAACTAAACTCATCTGCTTAGAATTTGCATGTTTCCAAACTGTTACTTAGAGTCGCTTACAAAGCATGAAATGTTCAATTTACTAAAATAAAAGGTGAAAGTGGAATTAAGCCCAGGGTTGGAAAGCCCTATCAGTAAATAATGCTTTCAGGGCTCCCCGAAAAAAAATTTAAAATAAATACCTAGACACTTCATTTTATGCTATTGTAATAATACTAGAAATAGCAAATAAATATCTAGACACTTCATTTTATGCTATTGTAATAATACTAGAAATAGCATATTTCTAGTATCACTAGAAATAGTGTTGAATTTGGGGATTCTAGATTAAAAATATTACTTAATTGCACTTTAATTTTATGTTCTATTTGTGCTGCTCATAAGGAACGGCGCAGTGGTCGATTGTAATGTTTTCTACTCTTACACGCACTAATTGTACAGGCTATGTAATGAAATGTGATTTGCAAAGTTTCAAAATCAACACTCCTCTTTAAACCAAACATCTATTTCACACGTAATAATATTTAAAAACAATAATTATTGGGTAATAATGCAATTGTCTGGTGTGATACTTTCTTTAAGGAGTTCTTGTACCTTGTGTTCCCTGAATTCTTCAATATTGAAGATGTTCGCAATAATGCCAGCACACTTGTGATAAAATTCTTTATGCATGGAATTTTTGTCAAACACACATATAGCCAGGGTTAAACAGATGAAGCTAAAATGTAAAAAAAATATTTTATTGAATTTGTTACCCATGACGGTCGGCGGATCTTTCAAAGTGAAAATATTTCGTATGTTACGACTTGTAAGAACTTGAAAGTTAGATAGACTTTTAGAAGAAAATATTAAATCAAACCGGTTTTGATTTCATTAGTTCTCTTGGTCCATTAGCGCAGCTAGAAATCTTTTCGAGAGGGGGCATATTGACATTCTGAGGGAAACTGGAAGCTACAATAGACTCAAGGAAAAGTCTTGAAAATCCAATGCTGTTGAATTTCAAAGCAATGTTGAGAAAAATGAGTTAACTAAATATTTCTTAGTGTAAATTAATTCCAAATTTAAAGGTGCTCAATGAGCATTAAATTTAAGTACATTTAGACGGAGGTATTTAGTTAGAAAATCAGGTTAAAGTTTTGGAAGAAATATCAGAGTCTTAAAACCTAAATTAAAATTTTCATCTTTATAAACTAGGAAAAAATATTGAGCTGTAAGTTGTTTGCAAGTTCGGTATTGACTTTATTCTTGTTTTCAGAGATATCCTCATCGATACAAGCCATGCTAGTCCATTTATTTAATTTGCGGAATGTTTATTTCACAAACGCCAAACGAAGTCACGAAATTTAAAGTCACTTCATTGTGAGCATTAGCATCACAGTCACTAAGAATCCAAGACTACTCTCTTTGCAGAAACTTATTAGCGCACTTAGTTCTTCAGGGATGATTTCGGTTATGGGTACAGTTATCGAAGGCCACTTTGCTCTGATATCTGCACCCATCTTTGCTCCGTCTTACCTCGCTCCTACTTCGCACTTACCTTGAATTATAACAACAGAAGATCCTTGGTTGAGAATGTTTGTATCGGTGTGGCTTCTACTTCCCTAACTATTAATTACACTTTGCCCCTCATGGTCCTTACTTGCATAGGAGCACTTTGCCGCTTTCAGACTCCTTATTCAATTTCTAACCAGTCACTGTTCTTTAACAACGCAATGCCAGGGCTGTTAATGTGTGCCTCAACAGCTTTTACAATGTGAGTCACCGAGGAAGTTTTACAGTGGTATAAGTAGATCTGCAGGATGCTTGCATGAGGGTCAGCCAGTACCCACCTACTGTCTACACCTTATTCGGCCTCTCTCTCTCTCTCTCTCTCTTACACAAACTTATGCTTTGGGTCCTTACTGGACTACCTAAAGGTCATCACTTCTGTACCCCAGTAGGTCTTCCCTTCTTTTGCCTTCAGCAACCCAGCTGATGCCTCATCCAACCATAGACAGAGAAGGCTTCCAGGTTCTTGGTCAATCGTCTGGAATATCAAGTCCGGGTTCTGTCGACGCAAGTGCTTGATCAGTTAGAGGGGTAGCCTCCCTAATTGGGGGTTATACCAGCACCTTCGCTTTCACTATTTTAACTAGGAAGGACTAGCCTCGTCTGAGTTCCGTCGTCAAGCTGAAACGACGGTACTGCATCCGGCAGCCATTTCCCCGATTTTCCTTGGAAAAAATGAAGACTGTAGCACAATCCCTCAGGCAAATGTCCCAGAACCGCGAGACAAACATTTCTGTTCAAAATACGATGCATGACGGCTCATTTGAGATGACCGAAGACAGCTATCTCCAACATAGGATCAAAAGTAGGCCTACACCTTACCTTCCTTTTCTCTTGTCGTTATACTATCTCACCCGATTCACTAACTTCCGATTCACTAACTCCGCCTGGCAGACGGGATCTAGCTCCAGCCTTAGCCAATCATTTCAGGTTCCTGGTTTTCTCATATGAAGCGGTGCTAGAAGCTCCAATTAGCTTCAGCCTTTTTTACTTCCTCAAGGTAGGAGAGCCAGAGTACTAGCCTCCTTTTTGACCCATTCATCTTTTCTGATGCCTTGGAAACTGATGTCTCATCTACCTCCATAGAAGCGGAAGCCGCATCCTTTAGAGTAGAAGCATCTAGCGATTAAAATTCTTTAAGGTGTAGAGCTCATTTTAAGTGTGCTGAGCTCCGACCGGTTATGTTTCCTATGTTTTTTTACTATCTGTAATGATTGTTCCCTCGAGCAGCAAGAGAAATAAAGGTCCACAGGCGCAGGGTCACGCATACAGCGGTAAGGTGAATTAAATACTCAGGGTTGCCCCTGAGGCTTCGTTAGAAATCCTTTTTAAGCTGAAGGTCAGGAATCTACATTTGCACACATCGCATGACATCTTCAGATTGAGTATATATATACTCATCCAGACTACTACGATAAGGGGCTTCTTAGTCACCGCGCAACATAGGCCGGACAGGGTGGTAACCTGGAAGTAAAGAAAAACCTTCAAGATTTTTGACTAGCTATTTACAGCACGCCTGCATAACTCACTCAATAGCTAGGACGTTCCACTTATAGGTAGCGACATTCATACAGCTCCACTCAATCGTTCTCCCGGAGCAGAAATAGTTTCTTCACCTAGCCTATAACAAAATTTACCTCACAGTACCAAATGCTGTTTAGGTTAGCCTAAGTGGTCGATAGTATCACACCCAAATTACTACTTTTTTTCAATAACTTTTTTCAATTCCTCCTATTGGTCCACAATCTCCTTATATATATATATATATATATATATATATATATATATATATATATATATATATATAGGCCTATATATATATATATATATATATATATATATATATATATATATATATATATATATATATATAAATATCGCAATATGTGTTCTTGTGTATTAATAAAGAACTAAGTCAAAATACAAATACAAGAATTATAATTGAATTTACAAATTCAATTATAATTCTTTATTTGTATTTTGACTTAGTTATATATATATATATATATATATATATATATACATATATACATATATATAGGTATACAGACACACACACACACACACACACACACATATATATATATATATATATATATATATATATATATAGTTCAAAATTTTAATCGTTAATAAAACACTTTTTATTCATCCACTCAAGTTCAAATAGACTTTTTAAAAATCCGTAGTAGATGACACTAGATGTTAATACAGTTAAAAAATATCAATTCATGAGTTAAATTTAATGATTTAATTATAGGTTTATATGAGAGAAGAAAACGTTTCACAAAAGGGGAAGAAATGGAATATAGTTATTTTGTACCATTTGGCTTAAAATAAGTAATAACATTTGGTTTCATAAAGGAGCTGATTTTATATTATATTATAGGTTATGTTGTAGGACACCTGCTCTAACTTTATTTACAGTTATGTTACTTTATTTATATTAATTGTAATTATTTAATAAAAGTAACTAAAATAAAATTTTTCTGTGTTGACCTAAGTAGGATTGAACTTTATTTAAACATTTTTTGTTTACATTACTTGTTAAGACAGAAAGCAATAATAGGTTTTTTTATAGGCCAATGACAAATCACAGACAATTAATTCAGGTTTTTTTTATTGGCCTATATAAAAAATTATTAGTTATAAACAGACATTAAATACAAATATTAGGTAATAGCATAGTACTTTCCAATGTCATAAATAAGTTCAGGAAAATGCGAAAATAGGTAATATGTGAGCCAATACAAAATATGGGATTCTTTGCACTTATGAACATTAGCCTACTTATTTACGATACTGAAAGAGACAATAACCTCACTTTATGTACTTGTTTTGTTCAGTTAGAGACTAGAAGCAAGTTTTATTGTACCTCTAGGCCTACTGCATAATAAACAAGTGATGACATATTTTAGATATTTTTCCTTCAATAGAGGAAAGGTATTCAATACTGAAGAGAGATATGATCCAATAAAAATGTTTTAGAAACGCGTTCCTTTTTATAGAACAGTTCCTAAATCTGTAAATAATTTTTTTAAACTCTTAAAAATGTTACGGAATCAAAATTTTGGGTAATTGTTTCGACGTGCGACTACTGCTATTTTCGTGAAATGTTTTTACTTTTCTTATGTATTATTACGTCATAGACATGAATCCATCATTATTTTTTGTCGCTGACGCCGTTTTTTTAAAATATACTTAAAAAAACATAACCTAAACTAACTTTATTGACGCACGACTACCGCTATTTTCGTGACGTTTTTTTTACTTTTCTTATGTTTTTTTACGTTTTTACATATGTACGTTCTTACATTTTTATGTATTTTTGTAAAAGTTACTTTATTTCACATTTTAAATTTTAGGTTGTAATGGCATGTAGGCCTATAGCGTGAACCGGGCGCGCAGTAGCTACAGCGCACTGCACTACGTCTAAATTTGTAATTTTATACAACATTACTATCAACCTATATTAAAATATTCCTACGAAGTATCCAGTCAGGATAGATTTGGTTATAATTTTATACAACATTACTATCTACCTATATTAAAATATACCTATGGAGTATCCAGTCAGGATAGATTTGGTAGTAATTTTCTTCATCGGCAATAAGTGTAATATTTACCAAAATTCTTCAAAATTGATATAAAAATTGTAACGTAGTTCCTTTTTTTTACTTTGCCACACACACACACACACACACACACACACACACACACACACACACACACACACCCACACACACACACACACACACACACACACACACACACACACACACACACACACACACACACACACACACACACACACACACACACACACACACACACACACACACACACACACACACACACACACACACACACACACACACACACACACACACACACACACACACACACACGCACGCACGCACGCACGCACGCACACACACGCACACACACACACACACACACACACACACACACACATATATATATATATATAAATAAACCGATGAAATACATAAAGTCATGTGAATAAGTACAGTATTAAGAAGTTATAAGTAATACACATTAAAAATTAAAAATCCATCTCGATAGAGATACAAGATCTGTCTCATAGCAATAAGCAAAAAACTGAAATCAATTTACATTGAAAAAAAATATATTTTCAGAAATATTTTATAAAATTGTGTTTGAATAAATCAAACATTAACAATTGATAATTGAGATTAAGCCACAAGTGGGAAATTTATGTTGAAAAATACAATGTATATCTAGAACATCATAACTGAATACCTACACGCAGAATGAGTGTAGCAACAGAATAATATGACATGAAAACATGAACCTAACCATACGACAGGGGAAAAAATCATAAAAATCATACTTATAAACTGGATCTCAAACAAAATCGCTCATAAACTCAACAATCTAGTTACATAATAGCATTTGAAACCAATAAGAACTAGAATAGGAAGTACAAGTTGACTCAAACAAAAACGATAAAACTCAGTGCGCCAGGTAATTAAATAAAAAATAAACTGGACAAACTGCAACAAATTTTACATTGGACAAACAGGTCGCCGCTTATAACAATTAAAAGAACACATTTAGTTTACAACAAATTAGAGAAACATGAAATTTATAAATATTCAAGAAGACAGAATAAAAAGGTGTTAATAAATGAATAAATATGAAGAAATGTAATACGAACCATATACACTCTTTGACCTCATTATAAAACACATGCTTCTTTTTTTTTTTTTTTTTTTTTTTTTTTTTTTTTTTTTTTTTTTTTTTTTGTTTTCTTAACCCGGGTCTGAGCCCCCAAAACCCGCCCAGCCCTCGTGGCAGCTAACCTCTAGCGAGCTACCTCCGTCTCACATGCGCATGCGGTTAGTATCCCTACCGCGAATGAAGGAAACGGGATTGATTGCCCATGTACCAAGCTTATAAGCTCTTTCCATGGAGAATCAGGAGATAGTGAAATGAAACAGTACGGTAAGTGTCGCGCTAAGAGCGGGATGAAAAAACCTGGCAAGAAAGAAACCCTGCCAGGAAAAATCCCGCGACAGATCATGCAGGAACCCTGGGGGCTTGGATCACCTTATGCTATGGAATAAGGAGAGGTATTACCTTGCAAATACCTTGTTAGTGAGTCTTTGGCAGGAATGGCATGCACCTCTTCTTCTGCTGCCTACTCGAAACTGAAAAGGCATGCAATCAAATTATTACTTCCGTTGGGGCTAAGCTGCGGCCCTGGAGATGTGCCCCTGCGTCACCTGGAACATAACTGTGAAGCAGAATTTATTAGTATGTATATTTTATTTTGGTGGTATGGTGTGAGCTAGGCGGTCAGTAAGGACAACGGCCGTCTATGTGTGTCGTGGGTGGGGTCATATCTACCCAGTGAGGAAATGAGTGTTGATGTTGTATGTGCGTGAGCCTGTTTGTAGAACTTTGTTGCTAAGTGTCGGAGGTGTTGTTTGATGAAAGGCACTTTTAAGTCAGTGTGAAGCAGTGTTAATCTTGTACATCTAGGTGCCTTCGTGATTATTCGCAAAACCTTGTTTTGGAATAACTGTAGTCTGCGTGTGCGTGTGTTACCTGCATGGCCCCAGACGGGTGATGCGTAAGTGAGTATGCTGCGCAACATAGATACGTATATAGTAGTGGCCGCCCGTAGTGAAAGTGGGCTTGTTCTGTTAAGCATAGGATATAGTTGTGTTAATCTAAATGTTGCTTTTTTTAACGTGTTGGTAATGTGAGGGTCCCAAGTCAGGCCTCTGTCGAGTATGACTCCCAGATATTTGACCTGGTTCCCTCAGTGAATGTCCTCGCCTAATAGTTTTAGAGGTGTGTTGAGTTGGTGTGTCCTACGTTTGGAGAGAAGCAAAGCCTGGCACTTGGCCACGTTCACCTTAACTCTCCAGTAGCTCAGCCATGATTCTAGTACTGTAAGGTGGTCCTGTAAATATAATTGTATTAGATGTGGTTTCCATGACTGAGCGGATAACGCGGTGTCATCTGCAAATATGGCCACTTGTGTGTTGAGTGTTGTCGGTATGTCGTTGATGTAGATGTTGAACAATACGGGCCCAATAATTGAGCCCTGAGGGACTCCGGCCCGTATAGTCCGTAGTGTAGATTGAGCTTGATCTACATCAACCCTAAACTTACGGTTGGACAGGTATGAGCTAACTAGGTGTATGAGCCCGTCTGGAAAGCCATAGTGACGAAGTTTCGCTAAGAGCCCGTTGTGCCAGACCCGGTCAAAGGCCTTTTCAATGTCCAGGAAGACTACCCCAGTCGAGCAGTAATTGTTGAAACCCTTGGTTGCATGCTCCACCACTCTCATCAGCTGATGCGTAGCCGAGTGTTTTGTCCTGAAGCCAAATTGCTCTGGCCTCAGTATGTTGTGTGTGTGGATATGTTTGTTGATACGTTTGAGCAAAATTTTTTCAAATACCTTGCCCATCGTATTCAACAAGCTTATCGGTCTATATGAATCAGGTTTGTTGTGGTCTTTTCCCGGTTTGGGGAAGACCAAGATCTTGGCCTCCTTCCAAGCGTCCGGGAAGTGTTGTGTCCGGAGTATAGCATTATAGATGTTTGACAGATAAATGATCGCTTTCTCCGTGAGGTTTTTTAGCGTTGTGTTGGTGATGGTGTCTGGTCCAGGAGCTTTCCTGGAGTTTGTTTGTGAGATTGCCCACTTTATCTCTGTGATTGTAGTGTCAGTGTTTGGCTCTAATGTAGGACAGTAGGCAAACTGTGCTGTTTCTAAATCTACTTTAGCTGTAACGGCTGCATCAGCTGGTTGGTCGTTTGGTTGGAACGTGCTCTCAAGTGTGTCAGCAAACAAGTTAACTTTGTCGACCAGGTCGCCAACCTGCCCATTCGGGCCGATGAGTGGGGGATAGCGCAGCGGTTCTCGCGTGAAGTGTTTGACCATCGGCCAGATGGGTGTGTCTGTTGTGTTTAAGGTCGCCAATTCCGCTTGGAAGCCATCGACTTTGTACTGAATTAGTTCCCGCCTAATTTGCCTCTTAAGGCGATTAAGTGTTGTGTGTGGAACGCATCTGTTTACCCCGTGTTGCAATGCCCGCCGGATCCTATTTCGCCGGGTGATTAGATGTAGTATGTGCCTTGGTATGTGTACATAGTGTCTGGGCTGACATTTAACTGGTACCGCGTTAGTAATCGCAGTACGTATTGCCGTCGTAAGGCTGCCGACGGCTTTGTCTATGTCCAGTGGTGAGTCGACATTTAGGGTGGCAGGTAGAGTGCTGTCCAGCTGGGACTGGAATAACTCCCAGTCAGCCAGTCTGTAGTTCAGCACCTTCCTTAGCTCTTTGCGAGCAGGGCTTCCAGAAACCGCCATTATCACGGGGTAGTGATCTGAATTCAGATCTCTATCGACGTGAAGTTGCGGTGACACTAGCAGACCTTTCGCAATAGCTATATCCAAAATGTCTTCCGTGTGGTAAGTGCTGTGGTGTGTTGGTTCAGGAGGGGCCAGCAGTATAGCTGTTGTGTTTTGTAAGAAGGTTTGGAGTTGCCGGCCTCCTGTGTTTGTAGACTTACAGCCCCAGCATGTGTGTTTAGAATTAAGGTCCCCGGCGACTATTACCCTACTAGAGGTCTGTAGAAGAACTTCTAAATCGCGAGTGTAATCAACAGAACCCGGGGGTTTGTACGCTGATACAAGTGTTGTTGTGCTGCCGTTGAGCTCAAGCCTAATAGCTGTTGCTTCAACGCATGTGAGTGCGGGCAAAAACAATTCAAAATGTTTAATGCGTTTATCTATTATTATAGCCGTACCGCCGCGGCTTCTAGTTGTCCTGTCAGTGCGGTAAACTTTAAAGTTTGGCATTGAGAATTTATCTTGGGGGTTTAGGTGTGTTTCTGTAATAAGCGCTAGTTTATAGTTGTTTCTTTGCATATAGCGAAGAAGCTCTAGTTTTTTATATTTAACGCCGTTGGCATTCCATATCAGGACCGGTAACCTATCCATGGTTGACAGAAGAGACGTACTGGATGAAGGAAGTCAGGAATTCTGAGAAGGTTTTGGGAGGTGAGGATAAGGTCTTGACAATGAAAAGACCCAGTCCGCCCGTGAAGGCTTCCCAGGTCAGAGCAGAGTTAACAACTCTTAGGAGCGGTTCAAAGGTCCCTTTCGCCCAGTCTATAGAAGCGGACGAGGTAGGTATGGTCAGGGGTGGGTTAACGTGGACTGCAGGAGCCATATGTGGCTCTGGCTGAGGTTGGGAAACCGTCCTGGCCTTTGTGGGCTTGGGGCGTTTATCCTCTCTTTCCTTTTGCGGGGGATTAACCCTGGCTTTAAGAACGGGGGGTGTCGTTGACGACCCTGCCTTAGGGCCAGAAATGGTATTGGGTGTCAGTAAGTTAGGTGTTGGAATTAGGGCCGGTTTGGGGGAAGTAATGGTAGGAGGTGGCATTTGCACTGGCTTCCCAGAGGTAGCCGAAGCAGATGCCTGGGCGTAGGAAATGTTCGGTGTTGTGTACCGTGGAGCAGGCACCTGTGTTTTTGTTTTGGCTGAAGGGGCCGGTTTTGGGGTTTTATCCCCATCGACCTTCTTCTTTGCCTGGGCCTTGGATTTGGCGGCCTGCTTGTAAATGGCGCAGCCTCGATAGTTCGCGGTGTGGTTAGCCCCGCAGAGGATACACTTGAAGTGGTCTCGATCCTTTGTGCAGGTCTTGGAATCGTGGCCCTCGCCACATTTAACGCACCGAGGAGTAGCCTTACAACAGCTTGTTGTATGACCTATCCTCTGGCAGTTGAAGCATTGCACAGGACCTGTAGGCTGCCTGTAAGCTTCCACTCGTACCCGCATGAAGCAAATACTGGTCAGCGCCATTGCTTCACGAGCGTCTTTTTCGGACGCTAGCTCCACAAGGAACATGGGCAGAGGCTCCTTGGTAAAGTGTCCCTTCATTTGGGACACTTTGAGGACCTCCATACCCCTGCTTTTAAGGTCGTTTCCGACCTCCGCTGTTTCGGTGGATTCATCCACCCCTCGAACTACTACTTTAAATGTCCTCGCATTTTCGAGGCGGAATACGTGGTGGGGCACACCCTTCTCCCCAAGGTACCTCTGGAGGTTAACATAGTCTTCGTAGGTGCTGGTTTGGAGCTTCACTCCATCCTTCACCTTCGTTGCTAAATAAAAGTAAGGTTCTACATGCTTCTGAAACTGCTTTAGTTCAACAACGCTACCTAGCGACCAACCAAGATACTGATAAAGATTACATAGCTCGATTGAAAACATTATCAGTTAGTAAATTATTTTATACATTTACTTTAATTATAAGTTCGGTAAGTAGTAATTTTAAATTCAAAAGTAAAAGTTTCGCTAAGCACTATAAACAACTACATCGAAGAGAAAAAGGTTTATAATAAAGACATAAAAAAGGTCTTATAACCAAACTTTTAGTCAAAGTATTTTCTTTCTTTAGATTTTAAAAGTAGTTTAGAATTCAAATTTTAATTCAATATTTGCTTGGATAGAAAAGAACAATACAAGTATAATTTAGGCCACATTTCCAATTGTATTTTCCTCCATAATAGGCTACTTGTTGAGTCAAGGAGCCACACGACACAGGCATGAGTTTTTTTGTGCTAAAATAGAATATTTTTAATGAAGACTACTGTCTTTTATCATTAAAATAATAAATTCTATTTAATTCTTTTTATTTCGTATTTTTTATTAATGATACGTTTTTCTAGTAATAATTTTATTATTTATTATATCCTAAAGTATACTTCATCTAACAAGTACGCGGTATCCATAACGTATTTTTTGTATACAGGTTCATAACTGTACCCTGGGGGTAAACTGCGGAAAGCTATATTGTGGGAAAAGCTCTCCCTTTGTGAAAAGACAAAACGATAAAGCCAAAGAAAAATTCTAATATCTCAATTAGTTCATTCACAGGTGAAAAAAAATATTTGGGAATTATATGCTACAAAACATTTGATGAAATGGTACTCATGATAGTAGATTTAAGGAGCAGAAAATAAAAACAGGACATTGTCATAGTAATTGTAACTGATATGACCCCTCAAATAAAAGAGAGCAAGTACAACGCCAAAGACTCCACTGGAATGTGTTCCCACTTATCATGAATTTTATAAAAATATTCCGGATGCAGCTGAGTAGCAGATTACCCTTAAGAAACAATGTTAATGATGGCTCTCCGTCAATTTTAATAAGGTTGTACAAACTTAATTAATTCAAATAAAGAAAACAATCTTTCGCTCATGTTATACATTTTATTTGTTTTTTTATATAAAAACGTCACAAAAAATATATTTGAGTATATTTTTCTGCCATTCCTAACTCTTCAATATTCTCTTCTGTTGACGCGTTTCGGATTAACTCCATATTCAAAACTTAAATAGTACTTCGAGAGTACTATGGAAGTTTTGAAAATGGAGTTAATCTGAAACGCTGCAACAGAAGAGAGTATTGAAAAGTTAGGAATGACAGAAAAATGTACTCAAACATATAGAAATATTCCTAACAGAAATAAAGATGAGTATATTAATAATGTCATAAAAAATGTTTTTGTAAGTAAAATTGTTATTTTCTTTATTTTTACCTTGATTTTCTTTTTAATCAAGGAATTAGTTTTCTTTATTTTATCTGAATTTTTTAAACTTAAATATAAAGTGAACTTACTATATATATGGGCCAAGGAGGCCATGTATTTATAATAACGAAAAATACATTTCGAATTGGAGTTGTACCCTGATATATTTTTATTTGAAAATTGTAATTTACACCTAAAGATAAAAGGGCTACATAAGAGAAATTGTAACGAATAATATTAAAACTGCTCCCATGTAAAATAATATAACAATGACTTGCAATAGTTAATCACTAGGTTACAGATAATGCATTGTAAGTAGAATGCAATATTTACATTGGAACATAACCTAAAATTAACATTTTTATTAATATATTATTTTATATTCTTTTCAATATTCTGTTTTTTAAACGCATAGTTGCTATTAGGTTTGTAATTTTTAAAGATATTGTTATAATTGATCTTAAAATTTTGTATATACTTGTATATAAAATAGTTTTACGTTCGACGAAGTATTTACTTTTAAACTAAGTAATGTTAAGACTTGCCGGAAAAAATACTACACACTGTTGAAGATTGCATTGAGCAATTGAAGATATTAAATTTATTTATAACTTTGGATTGTCTACTAATTTTGTTTGTAAGGAATATGGAAATGCAACTATGATGTCATTAGTTTTTGATGCTTTACCTAAAATTGGTGCATAAGTAAGTGCTCTTCTTGCGAAATCAGAAGAAATTGTAATAACAGGTGGAAGTGATAATTTAAGTGGAGAGAAGTGGAAAGATTAGTTGGTCAAATACCTCCTGCCGTTCATGCTCCTACTGGAGTAGATTTTTCTAAGGTTTTAAGTTAAGTGCCAGATGCAAAGTAATAGAACAAAATTAATGAAGCATGAAACGATTTATTAAAACTTTGATGTATAGTTCTGTCAGATGTCCTGACAGGTATTGTAATATTTTCCCCATTTTTTTTAAAATTGAGAGTTTAATGAGTATGAGGAAGGAAATTAGTAGCAAGATATTTTCATTCTTTAGTTGCTATTTTATAAATCCGTCAAGTAATATTCGATTTCAGTAAAAGAAATCAAATGAGTAATTTTTAGTAGATTGTTTTTTCAATTAAAAAAGGTTAAATTAAAATAATACATGACAGTAAAGTAAATCACGAAAAATTAAAGTAAGGCATTTTTGTAAAAATATAGATTATGATAAAATATGTTTAAAATAAAATAAGAGTTAAAAGGGTAGAAAAAATACTCAATTGATTCGTTAGATATAGTTATTTTAATTAAAATCTGTAAGCAAAGAAGCATACCATGCAGACACGTCAATACAAAGTGCATAAAAATGAATTGACAATTTACAAAGTCTGTAGCATTGACCGATGGTAGCCTCACGCAAAAATGTTGTTGACCGAATAATCTTACCCTTGCATTACTAAAGGGTGTTGTAATTGCGACCTTGGAAGAGGGGTGAAAACTATATAAGTGCGAAGTTGGACGTTTCCGAAACTAGTCGCTGACCAACAATGAGAGTTCTGGTAAGTATTTGTGGTTTTATTACTGTGCGTGATACGAGTTTGTGCGTTTAATAGTAAAAATTGTGACAGTAGTGGTGTCGTATCGATTTGAACATAGGATAAAATTAAAATTTTCTATTTTTTATAATTAAATGTTTTTTTTTAGTATAAATTCAGTGATATATGTTTTTTTTGTCAAAAATCACAAAGAAATAATTTTGTCAAGATTTATCACGTTACAATTCCAAGAAAATTAGAATATTGTAATTTATTTTAGGTTACGTGTACAAATTAATTTACTGTTTCTTATTTTCTCCAAGCATAGAGATAAAAAATTTCTATATTCAATTTGTTAATGAGATAGACATGTTACTTGTGTGAGATAGATTTGGCTGATTAATCTTTAGAAATGTGACATATAAATAATTTGACTGATTACTCTTTTAAATTGTCAGGTTATCTGTTGAGTACAAATATTTAAAAATCCTAAAATCTTAAGTGTTGTTTTTTGCTATAACAAGGTAGCATTGTCAAGTACTTAGTTGTTGACGGGTTTCGGATAACTTCCATATATCAGAACAAAATAAACTCTCTTTAAAGCACTCACATAAAACAGTGTTTGCATTTTCCTGCGTCAACAACTGCCATCTAGAACATGATAGTAGGGTCTAATAGGTTTGACAAAATAACCATCATACTCAATGTATTTATAATGAAATCAACAGAAATATTATTATAACGTCACAGATCCCTTTCTTATGTAGAACAAAATAAAACCGACATAAAAAAAACAACCCGAATAAATAATTTTTAGTTCCTACAAGGTAAAAAATAATTTTCCAATAACAAAATTTTAATAACATAACTCCAACATAATTTATCATAAGCTTATTACCCAAAAAATTATGAAGTAAAGTGATTTTCACACTTTGACCCATATTTATATCTAAACAACATGAACGGTGTCTGAACGTAACAAATAAAGGGATTTTACATGGTATTGGAGCACCTTGGCAAACAGATGACATAAACACAGGTTATTTAATTATATCTTCCATACACTTATGTTATAGATATAAGAAATTTATATAATTTATAGTACAAAAGAATTAATGAGATATTATTTCTTATATTTATAAGCATCTACAGTAATCACATTCCGTGTAAATCATTCAAAAGAGGGTTGAATTTTCCGCATCTGAACGAAAAATATGCAAACATATTAAATATTCGGCGAATATCTAATAGTGGCCTTTGGCGAGAACAAAGATCAATTATCGTCCCGCAAACTCTCACAATATCGAACACATGAAATTTTTGTTTCGTGAGAAGACTCAATGGTTTGATATGATTAGTCATGTGAAATCAGCAAACAAAAAGTTGATTGTTTAGGAAATGTTTGGAACAGATTTAATGGTTAGCAAACAGAAGGCTTGACTTCAAAATGTTGTGGGTAATAAGCTTGTGATATATGTTTTCGTTATTGGAAAATTATTGTTGACGTTTTAGTAAGTAAAAATCATATATTCGGATTGTTTTTTTAAGTAGGTTTGTTATTTTATAAAAAATTTCATTTCTACATTTTTAGAGGTATGATTTCTAATTCCTATCTATATTATAATCGAATTTCGTTTCATTCCGTTGATTATGTTAGCTAAATTGCCAATATTGAATTTTCTTCTCGATATTTATTGAAGTAATAAAGTTTTCACCAGAGGATTATTGAATATCTTGCTTATGGTAATTGAACTAAATCGTATTTCCAGTGTATTTATTTAAGCTTATTTAATTCGAGTTATACTAAGTTATATAACAATATGGGTAGGTCATCGAAAAATATCCGCATTTATGAGGCAAATATTATTCATTAGTATCCGATGATGCTCGTTCTAAACTACTTTCTCAAGAAAGAAATAAAAAATCTATTCGTTTTATATTTATTTATTTTCTATGTTATTTTATAAAATAAACGCTGTGATTGTTTCTTTTGCTTATTAATTATGTTTTAGTTCATAATCCTTATTAAAAAAATTCACTCAAAAAATAAAAAAGTTGTTTTTTAAATAGCGTATTATTATCTCTAACAAATGAGACGGATTGGGATGTAACTATAGTGGGAGCACCTGGAGGGTTTCCCCTTTCATTTGCAAGCAAAATCACTTTGATCGGTTCAATACTTCCAAAATTTTCATGAAATTAACATTAAAAAACATACAGACCGAATAAAGAGCCTCCTTTTTTGAAGTCGGTTAAAAAGTAAGAAAAATCGACGAACATATTTATCGTTATATTGCGTATTATATCTAAGTTGTGTTTTTTTTATTGGGGCAAAATACGTGTTTGGTCGTCATAACCTGTTTAAAAGTTCACGAAAGAAAATAACTGAATCTGAGCCCTTGTGGGAAATGAATGTTATATTTAGACAAACTTAGGTAAACAAATTTAATTTATGTTTAATTAAAAAATAATGTTAAAAAAACTTTGATTTGTTTAGACTGAAACCAGTTTATAGCTCATTATAGAGTGATCAAGAGTACTTACATAAACACTGAGGATATAGAATGCACTACATGATTTTCATTAAAAAATATATATATTTTATATAATTTTAAGCTAGACTTGTCAGAGTTGGACTTTATTTTGTGTGATACAGAGGAAGAAAGACTTCTGGTGTAATAGAAAAAAGATTCATAGTTGGGGATAGCGTGCATTTTGTAGACAAGCGAATAATTAAAAGTAGAAATTTGTTTAATGTTAAAAAAATCACTAGGCTTCTGAGTGTTGTTTAATCTAAAGATACTGCGTTCGATTCCCGGTAGCGCCAAAGAATTTCTAGTTGCTTTACCCGCCTCTAATTCAACTCAGTCTGTAAATAAGAGTATCAGAACCTGAAATGAAAAGTTTACTCCTACTGAGATCGTGAATATTTTTTAATTTTAGATACTTTATAACTACAATTACAATTATAACTTAATTATTTTATAATTACAGTTAATGTAAATATGTATATACATGTCAGAATCACAGTGGCAAAATAGAAGCTAATTGCCAGGCAATTTTTTATTTCCTTTCTATGTATGGTGTTGAACTATTATTCTGGGTAGTTACTATTTATACGCTTTCATATTCTTCGTTGCTTGCATTGTGTTGTAGTTTCTTTTCGCTTTCCTCTTGTCCGTTTGTGAAGAAAGGTTCGATAGCGTTAATCCAGTATATGGTGTTGGACTATTATTTTTAATAAATATTATACTCACCTGAGTACGTATTGTCATGTCTCCGAGGATGGTTACTTTGTAACCGAAATATACAATAAAAATATTTGTGGTTAGAGGTTGTGTGTATTACTGAAATATATTCTTATTTTACTGAAATATATTTTTGAGAAGTTCTTCAAACTAGGAAACTATTGTGAAGTGTATTTATATGTAATTTTGTTAGTATTTCGAACATTTAAAAAATATGAAATTATTTCGTGTGAAAAAATTATTTTGTTCAACGAAACCTGAAATTTCGTCATTGAACACAGCGATGAGATTAAGTTTTATGAACCTCCAACAATTCAGCCTTGGATAGGATGAAGAATAGGTTTAAAGCCTTTGAGGTTGATGATTACAACTGAAACCGGTGTCACCTGTTAAATTCAACGGAATTTTTTGTAGTGGAAGATATTGGGCCTAGATAAACGTAGATGTATTGGGATTAGATTGACAATTAATGTAAACTATATTAAGGTTAACATTTTCACACTTTTGTTGGATGCAACTGGATTTGCTGTAAACGAAATATATGTAGATATTGATTTAATGAAGTCTTTAAGCTATAAGGTTATAAAATATAACGTAAAATTTTATTAATGTAATTAGTCTATCGTCTCTCTTTGTCGAGATGCAGAAGAGAGGAATTTAAGGATGCTCATTATGATAAAGAAATTAAATTGGTACTTTTTATTGAAAATGGATTTATTTATATTGGTAAAACGTTTCAAAGTATGGTTTTAGTTCTATTTATTTATTTAGTGCTTTTGGATGATTACATCTTCCAATATAATTCTTACTTTCTAATAGTTTTATGAAGAGCTGAATTCATGAATTATGTCTATGTACTTCCGATAAAACCCCTACAGTCACTGATTAATATATATGATATCGTTTGGCGTCACAGATTAATCACTAAATACATTTCTTTTAGTATTTCTAGTGTTAAAGCTTAGAAATAAAAATTTAAATAATATTTTTCTCTAAATAAAGCAATTGAGTCTGATTTTGTATTCATTATATTCAAACAATACGTTAACATACACAAAATAGAATTGATTTTTATTATATTAAATTCATTGAGTAAGATTTATTTTAAAAATGATTATGTTTATTCTTGTAAAAATTATAGACGTTACCAATTCAAAAGTATTTAAATGTAATAATGCACAGAAAATTAAGTAATATAAGTTATGCGTTAAAATGCCTGGTATGCAAACTAACCTAAACGCATACAATCATTGTTGTATGAAATCTTAACGTTTTTACTTAATTTAAGTATCAGATGTACTTCATACGATAAACGCGAACTACTAATTACAATGAAATAATTTTAGATTTCAATTTAAGTGACTGAATTATCGGTTAGAAAAGGAGTAGCGATTTCTAAATGAATACGGTATTCAATTTAATTAAATTTCATTGTATACATGCTCGCCAACTATAGCAGAATAGATGAACGATACCAGAAACATACAGGAGAATCTATTCAACAACCTCCCTAGGTTTCATGTCAATGAGATGATTGGTATAGAAATGCAATAAGGTCCAACAGAGAGATAAACTTATATATACATTCAATATATATATATATATATATATATATATATATATATATATATATATATATATATATATATATATAATGAATGTATGTTTAAGTAATGTAAAATATGAACAGATTTTTAAAAATGTTAATGGAATTAAAAAAATAATCATGCGTAATATAACATAAATATTCTACCTGTTTCATATAATTAATAATTAACACGTAACTGTTTCTATAAACATTACGTTTTCAGAAGTTTAAGCTCACTCCCCTCTGAAAATCGAATAATTTTACTTAAGAAATTTAGTTTTTTCCCTCGGCTGTAGTCAAATATACAAGCTTGCAAAAAAGGTAAGGGTTTTGGTCATTATGGGAAGTTAATTTTTATGAAGATACCAATAATTCGTTAAAAGTAATTGACTGTCATTTTCAACTTTACCTGGACTTAAGTATTACTACAATAAGATTGCTGTATAGTCAATATAAAACACACACACACACACACAAACACACACACACACACACACACACACACACACATACACACACACACACACACACACACACACACACACACACACACACACACACACACACACACCATATCTTTCCCTTATTTAATTTGTTTAGTCATCTTGTAACTGAGTGACTTCTCTAGGCATGTTGTAATTGAGTAACCTGTAGAGATGAAAAGTTTCTGAACGAACTAGCTCTGGAAAAAAAAATTATAAAGAGCGTTCTTTGTTCTGATGAACTATAGTTAACTTCTTCCTCCCCACCAGCCACCACACCCGGACTCGGAGACTGACGAACTGGTGTATCGTGTCATTTTAGTTCATTCCCTCCTACTGCACGTCACAGTTCCACCCTCTATTTCCATAGTTTAATATTTCACTTCGTTCAGTTCTTTATAAACAGTTCTTCTACAAAAAAAAATGAGCTCTAGTCCACTTGAACTAGTTCATTAACCAAGTTCATTAAAAAGAACTATCTTAAAAAGAACAAGTCCGAGAAAGGAACTACTTTGCTCTCCTCCAGTAAACTGTCAAGCGTGTATAGGCAACAGATAATATAACATGCCTAAACTAGATAAAAAATGTAGGTACGTTATGTAAAAGAATAAGAAATGTCTTCACTCATATCCACAGCTCTTCACATCAACAGCTTTTGGCTTTCTTATTCTTGCGGAACAAAGATGACTGATAACACTGTCACCAATTTTTACTTCATTTTTAAGATATTACTTAAAAAATTTCCCTCTAAAAAGTTTTGCACAAAACTAATTTCCAATATTGACTCCTAAAGCTACACCGAATCAAGTTTCATTCCTAGTAGCTTAAAAAAATATTCTAAGACGAGCTCTAAATATGAAAATATCAGCCTTAGACGAATCTGAAATATAAAGTCATCACCCTCAGTCTATTAATAAATTATCTAATCTTTTTATCCTACTAAATAAAGTAATTTAGATTAATCCATTCTATAAATTAAAAAGAATAAAATTCAAACCTAACTTAATTAATAATTTTGGATTTCTTAGGTTAAAAAAAAAACGTTTGAAGTTTTATCCTGACCATTTTAAAGTAGGCTACTAGTATTTCTTGCGAAAGAGATTTCCGTGTGTGCGTATCAGACAGTTAGTCTGCAGTTTCACCACGCACACAAGTTCCAAGGCGTTGTTTACGCAGAAGTATTTTGTTTCGACGAGACATATTTATAGATGTGTTAACTGTATAGTCCAACATTACTTAACACAGGGTCTAGAAACTGTTTTGTTTTACTTTGTTTAACAATTGTTTTAGTAGCTAAAATTCCCAACTAAAAATAAACGGTGTTTAAACTTTCTCAAAAACAAATAAACAGAAACATTTTCATGTATTCCGGAAATGGCCTATGTTCCGAGAGTGATGTAATAAGTAAAGACGGGACTCAATTGCTTTTAGGCTCAAACAGTTTGCGTTCTTGAAATAACATACAGTCTGTTGAAGGATAAATACGCGCTGTTGAAAGTAATGTTGAAATACAGTAAGTGAAAAGACATACAATTTGAATATTATTAATATTATACACATAATTTTGTATATATATGTGTGTGTGTGGTTTTTTTTTTTTTTTTTTTTTTTTTTTTTTTTTTTTTTTTTTTTTTTTTTTTTTTTTTTAAGGAGGTGGGGGAAAAATCTTCAAAAGACACCCGATGTTATGGGTAGTGTCGGATTCATCTCGGTATGGAGCCGAGACGCCTACCGACTAAAAAACCCCCCTTCTCCTCTTTCCAAAAGCCTTAATTCCCCGCGGGACCGCCGCTAGGCACTACTTCACGGGGCGGCATTAGCGCTTACGCTCTCCCATCTTTTTCCTTACCTACGTCCCCCACTAACTATTAGCTGGGTGTACTTTCCTTTTCTTTTCTTCCTTCCGCAGTTCTGTAATCACTTCTCTGGTGAAGTCCGTTGTGGCGTTCCATATAGTTTCTGATGCGAGCATTTGCTCTACTAAATTTTCTGGCGTAATCGCCACGTTGGTTGGCCTTTCGAATTCTCTTCGCTGTGGGTCAAATCTTGGACATGTGAAGAACACATGCCTCGCGTCCTCTTCTGCTCCATGACATACTGGGCAATTCGGTGAGTCCTCTTGCTTATACTTATATAAGTATTGTCGAAAGCATCCATGTCCAGTAAGTAGCTGCGTCAGGTAGTAGTTGGGATCACCGTGCTGACGGTTGGTCCATTCCGCTATCCGTGGGATGAGCTGGTGGGTCCACCTGCCCCTTTCAGAACCATCCCACTCCACTTGCCATCGTTGTAGACTCTTCTCCCTTTCCCTTGTTCTGGAATCTTTTGCCTCCACCGGTTCTCGCGTTCTTCGCCGATACCGTCTCCTATATTCCTCTGCAATAATCTCGATCGGCAGTAGTCCCGAGATCACGTGAGCAGCGTCCCTAGAGACAGTCCTAAACGCGCTGGTGATCCTTAATGCCACTTGCCGGCCAACTGGGTATATTCTTCTTTGGCATTCTTGTAGCTCTAGTGCTTTTGCCCAAATGGCAATACCATAGGTCAGTATTGATGTCACAACTGACCCAAGGAGCGCTCGTCTTCTTGGTTTAGGACCACCCACATTCGGCATGATGCGGGATAATGCTCCTCCAACTGCTGCCGCCCTGGAGCTGGGATGCACTACTTGATCCTTGAAGGGTGTGTGTGTGTGTGTGTGTGTGTGTGTGTGTGTGTGTGTGTGTGTGTGTGTGTGTGTGTGTGTGTGTGTGTGTGTGAATGTGTGTGTGTGTGTGTGTGTGTGTGTGTGTGTGTGTGTGTGTGAATGTGTGTGTGTGTGTGTGTGTGTTTGTGTGTGTGTGTGTGTGTGTGTGTGTGTGTGAATGTGTGTGTGTGTGTGTGTGTGTGTTTGTGTGTGTGTGTGTGAATGTGTGTGTGTGTGTGTGTGTGTGTGTGTGAATGTGTGTGTGTGTGTGTGTGTGTGTGTGTGTGTGTGTGTGTGTGTGTGTGTGTGTGTGTGTGTGTGTGTGTGTGTGTGTGTGTGTGTGTGAATGTGTGTGTGTGTGTGTGTGTGTGTGTGTGTGTGTGTGTGTGTGTGTGTGTGAATGTGTGTGTGTGTGTGTGTGTGTGTGTGAATGTGTGTGTGTGTGTGTGTGTTTGTGTGTGAATGTGTGTGTGTGCGCGCGCGCGCGTGTGTGTTGTGATCTTTACACAAATTATAATAAAAATATTTAAACAGAAAACCTATTTAAAACTATGAAGCTGCAAGGTATCATCTTCAAATCTGTTTCTGTTGAAATATATTACAAACAGATCAAACTAAGATTATTTTAGTACATAACACAAACTATGGAAGTCTAAAACGTTTGAAAGTTTTTTTCATTAGGTTTATGATTTCTGCAATAATTTATCTTAAATATTATTATGAAATCATAATTTTAACACAATACTATATATTAATAATTACGTTTAATTATATGTAAACAGGCATATCTGTCGCGACATAGCACTGAAGCTAATTTGTTCTGACGGAATGATGTTGGTTTATCGTCCTTTAAATGTTCTACTCGATTCACTTCAAATAGTTGAAACAGATGAGGTCAATGAAACGAGTTCAGTTGCAGAGTGGATGACGTCACTACACAGGGCAGAAGACTAAATTGGTCAAGATATTTAAGAGTGTCCTGACAAAACCTAGAATTCACGTTTAAAATAAATATAAAAGAGAGTTCTCTTTATAAAAATGAGAGAAATAATCGTGCAGCTTAGTTTAATATTTTAAGCCAATGGAGGATATGCAAGAGTATATAAGATGGAGATGGAGCATAGTAAAGGCAGGGAATGTGGTGTTGGCAGGGAAAATATTCACGGTCTAGCACTTTTAGAAAAATACGATTAAAAAAAAATGATAAGATATTTTATCGAATTAAGTGAAAGTAGATTTCAGTGTAAAAATTCCAAACTTCAACTATAGTATTTCAGTGCTAGAATAGCGTAAAATGTTATTTTTAGTTGTAGAATTTCTAATAAGTTTCTGGATATTTTCCATCACCTGGGTCGCGTACACTTACTCTACACCGTTATAGGCGTCCACTCATCACACCACAAATCAGACAGTTGAGCAACTAAAAGCCTTAAATACTTAATTTCGCTTTATAGAGAATGATCATGTTTTTAGTTTTCCGATATATCCCGTCAATTTTGAATTTCTTTCAAATAAAATTTTATTCAAACTGAAATTTTTTTAATTAGTTAAGTAGGATTTAATTCTTACTAGGAAAACTGCAAAACTCAAAATAAGCTTTTAAGAAACAGGCATCAATAAGAAAAGCAAAGGAAGGAACATTTTAGAAAAGATGGAAGTCGATTTCTCATAAACATACTTGATAAGGGCATGATAATTTTACTTGCAGATACTAATGGAAAAAAAGAATTTGGAACACTGAGAGTTGTATCAGAACAAGAAGAGCAAACAGAAATAGATATAATTATGTAAAATAAAGAGAATTATTCGCAAAAATATTTAGAGGGTTATAGTATGCTCTACGCATCTACTGAGGATCAAATCTTACTGAGGCTCTAAGAATAACAACCTTAGAAACATCCGAATCAACCTTGTCACGAGTCTTAATTCCGTCCATCACCCCTCCAAAATAAAAATCAAGCCTCTCCCCAAATAGCAAGACAGATCTAAAAGCAAAATAAAAACAAATTCGACAAACAGGGTTAAAAATAAAAGAACAATGTATCAAGAAATAATAACTGGGGAAAATTGAGACCAGTCGTAGCCGGCTATATTTCAAATAATTACAAACCGTCCCTTTAACATTCCCGAATGCACAGGCTGACTGAATAAGGAATGTTGTGAAGCCATTATAGAATGTCAATCTATTTTAAGAAATCTCAAATGTACGCGTGACTCAAGGGGGGGGGGTGAGAAACGCTTGAAAATGAACAGCTACTGAAATTAAAAAAAAAAAAAAACTGTCAGAAGTTTTTTGAAAAAGTGTTTTACTTTGCAAAGTCCTCAAACCCCTCATCGATAGAAGAATAATAATTAAAAGAATAATAAATAATAATACCTGTTCAGAGATAATAATGAATAATTTGGTCCTATTTAATCTAAAACCACCAGTTAACTCCATATAATGTTAATATTATAGGATTAAAAATAAACCAATTTTTAGAAAAAATAAAGGAAAAAAGATATCAGTAAAAATTTAAATTTTTTTGGTTTTTGCCAAATAGGCCTTCAACGTAAAAAGTTGAAGTTATGACAAATGTAGTAGCCTAACTTGTAACGTTAACGAATGTTTTCAAACATTTGATAATAAAGGGCAATACAATGCAGTTTGACTTAAAGAGTTAAACAAAACTTGGATCAATTACGTTTGAAATCATTTCAACTAATTTCGAAGGGAAGTGAAAACTTGGTCGTTTATAGTTTATTTAAAAGGCCAACATTTGTGGTTAAAACGTTACTGTTGTAATCAATAATTAAAAATAAAATAACACTAACATGTTGCAGATTGTCTGCTTGCTACTAGCAGGAACGTCATGGGCCACGTCAGGTTCCGCAGTTGTACATGCGTCCACAGAGCTTGAAAAATCGCCGGATTCTGCACTTGAGCATACAGTCCCAAGACCGCAGAACTCTACAAAGGCTTCCGATAAACGAAAGAGGGAGTCTCATCCTTATCCAGGAAATTTCCTTCCATACCCTCCTGCTCTGTCTGTTGAGGGATTCGAGAATGTATCGCCTTTTGGTTTTCCTCTGCCGCCGCCACCTCCACCACCTCCGCCACAGGCACCGACGTCTCCAGCACCGTCAACATTTTTTAAGGGATTACAACGTCATGAGCCAACATCGAAACACAACACATTCACTGTTGAGTTTGCAACGCGTCCACCACCTCCTCCTCCACCACTTCCACCACCTTCATTACAAAGTGGATTGAGATTTAAAGTTTCATCGCCGCCACTTATACCTTCTACGTCACATGGTAAAAGTAAATTTCCATTTCCCTTCTTCCCACCTCCACCACCACCACCTCCTCCCCCACCACCAATTATTCATAATTCAGTACATAAACGATATCCTCCTTCACGACCTTCTCACTTACTATCAGTTCCTTCGCTATCTACTCCCTTTTCCTCTTCTATTAATTTTCCTCCACAAATACCTCCAACATTATCAGCTCATATTTCGTCTCCCCAAACCTATACTTCTGATTTTCTTTCTCCCCTTCCACCACCACCGCCACCTCCACCACCATCGCCACCTCCACCACCACCGCCACCTACACCACCACCACCACAGCTATCTCCTTTACCACCTGTTGAAATTCCACCTTCTCACTTTTATCCTCCAGCTCCACCACCAATACCACCACTTCCTCCGCCGCCTCCACTGCTACAACCAAGACCACTACCACCACCACTCTCTCCTCTTCCACACATAGATCTACCAAGTACTCATTTTAATCCCTTTGATGCTCCAGAATCACATCTTACAATTCCACTTTTTTCAGGTCTGTCTACTCCTTTAGACAACCATTTTTCTCTCTCTCATTTATCTTCCCATCAAACACATATCAATAAATTGAAGCATAATATTGATTTCGTTCTACCACATCACCTACCTGCACCACGTCTACCTCCTCCTCCAACACCTCCCCCACCTCCCTCATATCTATCACCTCACCCTTCACTATCAACGCCTTCGTTTCTATTACTGTCAGAAAAATCACCTTCTCCACTAAAACATCTAGAACATTCAAGGCACAATTTAGCTTCATTTTCACCATCACCGATATCTAATTTCATACCTTTCTCACACAACCAAGAACTAAAATTAAATTTATCCTCAGATAAATTTTCACCTCCTCTAACGGTTTTAGAACAACCTTACAATTCTGAAATTCACACGTTTACTTTTCCTCCTTTGCCGTCACCTCCACCTCCACCTCCTCCTCCACCACCACCACTCTTACCTCGGAAACCAGTTACTAATTCTTACCCTGGATCATCACCTCCTGCTCCACCCCCACCTCCACCGCTTTTACCGCCACTGCGTCGTAAACCGGTGACCTATCCATACCCTAGCCCTACTCCATACACTCCAACACTTCATTCAGTGCCTCACGAAGAATACGGATTGCCAAATGTATAGCAGTATCTCAAGAAGGTTTTATAATACTAGTATTTAGTGCTAATTGAAGATTAATACCTGACCATAACCCTAAAGTAACTGAGGGGAATTGGTTACACATTGTGATAGATCTAGTCGGTAAAATAATCGCGATAAATTGAAAAGTGCGCGTTTAAGAAAATGTAGTATGCTATTGCAATAGTACTTTGCTCTGGTTACAACAACGATTATCATACAAAAAAGACCAGAGGACAGTTAATTAGAGGTTAGCTGTTAGTAAAACGGAATTTGTTACGTGTAAACTAATTTTAAATCACGTTTAGAATTAAGGTATAAAAATACATTTTAAAGAAGATATAAAATTAAATCTTTTTTGGTCTTTGACTTAATTATTATATTGTTGATTTACTCATGTTTAATAGTTGTTAATAAATTATATAAAGTGTTATGAATGAAATTACGTCAGTTATTTTAATTGATAGTACTCCTTACAACAGGTCTGTTTTTCTGTTTTTATGATTTATAAACTATCGTTATGTATCTAGTAACCTTACTCTGTTATACCGCGTTTCATAAATTAAACAGTTCTGTGTAAATCTGTAAACACCGCCAAGTTTTGTAACTCTGTCTACTTACAGAGTAGTAAAAGAAAGGATCATAAACCACTAACTTACATGTGCACCTATCATGTATTAGATATAATTGATAACTGAGTATCGACGGGACACAGGCATATAAAATATAAAACGTAGTATAAAAGGTATACAATTAGAGGCTCGTCTAGGCAACTGTGTGTGAACTATACAGAGGATTAAAATAAAGTTACTTTAAGAAGGATTTCGACCGAGCAACTACTAATGGAGTACTGTATATAGATTAGTAAATAAAAGCGATGTTAATTTTTTTACTGGGAAACTCTGAATGGAGTATGAAAAGTAATAGAAAAATTTACAAACGTGCTTAATTGGGCATACTTATATTTGGAGTGTGTAGATAAGTGCATAAAAAGTTGTAAAAATGCATTTTTTGAACAGAAGTTAGACAGGGTATATGTAATTAGGGTTTTCAAAATAGTAGATAAATTACGAATTAGAGTAAAGCTTATTTTTTTAGAGTTTTCAGAAATTACTCAGCGAGCCTAACACGACAGCCACTTTAAAGGTTACATTAATCATCAAGTATTGGTAGCCTTATCATGTAACTTATCAACCTTATGTATAAAGGCTTTATGTAAGTTGTAAGCATGTAATGCATGTCCCATTCATCTTGTTGGCAATGTGGGACTTCATAGTGGACTTTTTTTATAAAAAATATTGTAATTTAAATAAATTTATTTTTAGTTATTTTTGTTATTCAACTAATAGAATTAATTAATGCATTAGTGAAGATATCTATTTTAACTATAGCTTGTATATATATATATATATATATATATATATATATATATATATATATATATATATATATAGGCCTATATATGCATAAATATTATTAAATATATATTTTATAAAAGGGTATATTTATAAAAGTAATTGGCGGAAGCTTTTCACCAATCGATGTGTGGGTGTGTGTGTGTGGGTTTGTGTGTCTATCTGTCTGTGTGTATGTATGTATGTGTATGTGTGTGTGCGCACACACACACACACACACACACACACACACACACAAATATATATATATATATATATATATATATATATATATATATATATATATATATATATGTATATAATGTAATTCCTTTACGATATATATATAGCAATACAAATTAACAATCATTAATTTTCCTAAATTGCAGGAAGGTGCAATAGAAAATAATAATTCACAAGTATTGCTTCAATTCAAAGGAAAGCTCTTCACTACAAACTAACTTCACATGTTGATAAAATAATCATGGACTTTATATGTGAAAGCAAATCACACGAAATCACGTTAAAAGTGATTTATTAGAATAAATGTTATTTCACTAGCCCCCAATTTGGTTTTAGATAAATGTTTTTTTTACAAAATGATAAAGAAACCTCGTAGAAAAAGTCAGATAATTTAAAAATGTTCAATAATTTAGGAGTATGTACAACGAATTGTTTATTCTTTTACATTATTTAACCAGAATAAATTATCTAAACAAATTTATTTGATCAAAACAATTCGTTAAGTTATGAGAATATCTACTCATGTTGAAAGATAAGGAACATCTAAAGGTCACGAGATTGAGTAGCATATGGCAGAAGTGAACTTAGGCCAAATAAAAGATAGGCTTAAAGAGTGACCAAATAAAATAGAATAAAAAACATTCAGTCGAAGGAAAATAAACTGGGAAAATGTTTACAACACAGTGAATTAAAAAGAAAAGATTGTGCGAGATCCTTCTCATCAGTAATAATAATTTAATATTAAAAAAAATGTTTACAATAAGAGCTTTATTACGGAACGTAGTTTATTGTGGCTTTGTCTGGGATTTTACCGAACTTTGAGGAAGACCTGAACTTCTTAATATAGGTGTGAAGAATGTAAATACGCTAGAAAAATTGATGGCCTGACAGAAAAATATTAACAGTAACAAATATAATATATATTGTAAATTAAAGCTTAGCTTGCGAGAACAATTCACCAAAGGTAAATACCATAAGATTGTACTCAAGATCTTACCAAACACCTTCAACAGTGATGGACTTATATTAAAAAAGCGTAAAAGTCCAATACTAATGAAGGTGTTTCGGGAGATCTTGAGGCAATCTTTTAGTATTTAGTTCCATTGTTAAATGTTTAACAATGCGATTATCGGTAACAATTATATTTAATATCCCAAGTAAATTCACTAAGGTACAATTAAAAATATATATTCAACCGATATATATATATATATATATATATATATATATATATATATATAATATTTAAATTACATAATATGAACAATAATTAAGCAATTTTCATGAAAGGATGAGAGTTTATTAAAAATTCTGTTTGTACTAACAAATGCAAAAACAAATAATCAGCAGTGAGTGTAGATGGGGAAATAAAAAAACAGTTTTTAGATGTCTCCCATTAACAGTCAGTTGAAATATCTAAAGTCTGGGAAATCGAACCATTATTATATTGGAACATACTTTCATCTGTGTTTAAATTGCGTGAGCCTTTCATCATGTAGAGTCTCAGACTAATATAAAAAATACAAAAAAATATGATAATCTATGAACTAAAATTATCTTTGCCTTAGAGGTTAAGACCCTACAAATTCACCCTATCCCTGACGTCGGAAATTAATTCACTAAGAGTAGCGCAGGCAAGTTTTTAAGATATGAATTGGAGTTTGTAAAGTTTAATGACTTGGTTTGTCCAACTCTTTCGTTCACAGGTGAATTGTTAATGTTCTGCAACACGTATAGGTATTGATCAGTAGTGGAAATTGACGCAACTCTTAGCTCTAATAAAAACAGGAATTCAGAAATAATTATGAATCATTATTATTTTCCCATTGTAAGAAATACACACTTGTATACAATCTTCTCACAACACAAATTCAAGCAGAAAATGTTTTCGGCAGGCATAGTTTCCTTATCAATGATTAAACTGCACTGAGTATGTTCAAGTCAGATATTTTCCAGTTCAATATAAAATATTGGAAAAGTTAACAACAGGTAATATATATTTGTGTACTTGAAACAAACCATTTAAAACAAATAAAAGACATACACAAAACTCACAAATCATTTATTACAACTATTCTTTGAGCTTAGCTTTTAAGGTTATATTAGAACAAATAAAAACATAGGCTACACAAATCTCACAAATTAATCATTTATAACTCATAGACGTTTCAATGAAAAAGTTATCATCATCAGTGAGTGTTAATACTACATACTCTAACTTACAACTTTGTAGTAGTAACACACACTGATGGTGATGACTTTGTCATTGAAACGCGTATGAGTTAATACATGATTAATAATTAATGATTAAATGAATAAGTAAATGATTAATAAATGATTTGTGAGTTTTGTGTTTATTTTTATTTGTTTTAATCATTTATTGACTTATACGTGTTTCAATGTCGAAGTCATCATTATCAGTGAGTGTTACTACTACTAATTCTAACTTACAACTCTAACTTACAATGACTTTGTCACTGAAACGCGTCAATAAATGATTAATTTGTGAGTTTTGTGTGTGTCTTTTGTTTATTTTAACATAATCGCACAAGCTCAGCTTAAAGAATAGTTGTATATATTATTTAAATCCTGTACTTGTAATAATTTAACAAATTCAACAATTTAATAGGTATAAAAATAGATAGTTGTAGATTGATATTAAAAAATATTAATAATTCAAAGTATATAATAATATAACATTTTTAATATATACGTTTGTATACACAATGTTTTATTCCCAAATTTAAAATTCTATTATTTATAAATGTAACAAGTATAGTCATATAATACGTCGGGTTCAAATACGTTTTGTAAATGAAAATAAGTACAGCTAGAGAGAAACCGAAAGTACAATCCTCATGTCTGAACCTTTTTGCAAATGACTAACATTATCACTGTCAAAGATAAACTAGTTGGATGTTAAAAGAAATATACGCAGGTAAACGTGATGTTGTAACAAGATATTAAAACTTTCACATTGCAAGCTGCCAAGAAAATATTTATTTGTAGGGATCAGCCTTTCTGATCGTAAACAACAACAACGGGCCATCGATATCTTACAATGTACGAGCTCGAGATTTTTTAAATTCTAATATATATTTTTATATTGATAGATCTAGTATTTCATTTAGCTTACAACTCACCTATATTTTAATAAATATACCTAGCTATGTATAAAGTTTTGTGAATAACGGAAAAAATAATAAAACTCGATGTCCAAAACTTAAAGTTACAAATAACCTCAATCTACAACACACACGCGCACGAATGCACACAAGCAAGCAGATAGGTACGAGCAGACATGCTTACACGAGCGCGCACAAAACTTAGCCAAATTTATAAACTTAAAGTATCTTTATAAAACAGAGTACTATACAAAGTATAAGGGGAGAGTATAATTAATTAAAAAATAATAATAAATTTTGCAAACTGAAGCTAACCGGTTGCCCAGTAAAGAAGCCTCCATTTTGGTATACGCTATTTTTCGTCCCAACATAGACGCCATTTTTTCACTTCACACTTTAACCGTTTAACTAAACGTTTTTAAAATTGGGAAATTGTATTAGTTTTTAAAAACCAAATCTATATTGTAACACAGTTGTATTGCAATGTCGTATAATATAATTACTCGTATTAGAAAGAAACACTGAATTCATCAAGTTTTGAGTGTATTACAATGTGAGGATAAATTTGTGTTTTTTTCAAATGTTTTGAATTTTTTAGGCGTTGCGGCCAATTTTTATTACTTCCCCGTGTTACTGATTTATTCTTTTGTAATATAGTTGACATTTCAGTGAATTTACCATTAGTTATGTGTTAGCTATAATTGACTTATGAGGGAAATTTCATATTTTCAAAATTTAATTATTTTAAAGTATAACAATTTAACAAACAGTTTCGATATTTACTTTCATAACAGCTTTAAAGCTTTTGAACCAAATAAATCACATGAGTAGATAGATTAAATGTAAAAGAAACTTTACTATAGTTAACATTAAATATCATAAACATTTTCATTTGGAATGTTTCAACAAACAATATAGCTTAAGCATTTGTGATAGTTACTTCAAGCAATCTGAATAGAATTGGTAGAAAAAACACTGATTCAAGGCTAAATGTAGGCATAGATTCAACAGAGGAATATTTTGAACTTGGTGTACTTACAAAATTTACCTCTCAATGGTTAAAATTGCGTTTTTTTAAAACCTAATAACAACAGTTATTACAATAAAAATATTGAAAACAATTCCACAAAAAAAAAAAAAAATAAAAAATAACAGATAATACAAGTTAATTAAGATTAAACCTTTGTATTATCTGTTATTTTTTATTATTTTTGTGGTATTAGGGTTGTTTCCAATATTTGAATTGTAATAGAATGAATGTATGATGTTTTTTAAAAACATTTTAGAATTACTTGAAGAGGAGAATGTTGATAGATTTGAATATAGGAAAAGATATCTTGTCAGTTTTAAATGTTGCAAAAGTTGCTGAAAGTGCTTCTAACGGAAAACAAGACAAAACTACTTTTTATCTTTAATCTCTTGTATTTCTTACTTTCAATGTACACAAGACGATAGACTCATAGATTAATTTTGTAAGGGCAAATTTGTTCGGCTTAGTCAAACAGCATCTCGAGTTTATTGTCCAGTAAAAAAATAATAATAATAAATGAGATAATTTTACTTTATTTAATTTAAATCAAATCTCAAACAGTATTATATAGAATAATCGATACAAATAAATAAATTGGTGCGTGTATTGGAATGTGCGAATTTATAATAAATAAAGTCCCAGAATAGAAAGCCAATAGATAAGGTACGATATCCTAGCTCCTTCAGTCGTTGTTTGTCTGTACACAGACAATGTTGTGGCTAGTGAGTGCTTGTTTGTGTGTTTGTCATGTACTAGGTACTTCGTCGCCTAATATTATTGTTATATTTGCCGATGATTTGGTGAGTCTCAGTAGAACAATTGCTAGCCATATTTAAACAAGTATTTAAAAAATTATAAATACAGATTTCTTATCGGTTAACAATAAGTAAAAATGTGACAACATTTCAGTTAATTTGATTTTAATTGTGTTTTTCTTAAGAAACGTCTACAATATTTTTTTTGCCATTATTACATTTTTAAACTAATTTATCAATGTAAATGTTTTCTTTTTTAAGCTGTTTTAAAAAATACAGGAATAGCAGAAGGGAAATACAAATCAATACATTTCTGTGTTTTATTTAATTTAAATACAAAAAGACTAACGTATAAAAAATTAAACAAGTTTTTACTTCAGAACGGGGTTTTCAAAATAAAAGTGTTTATTTGTAAAATAAAAGCACAAGTTAACCTCTATATGTTTTGGACTGAACACTAAACGGAGTGCCAGAAGGAACAAAATTCTAGCAGATATTTTTCCGTTTCTATTATTTCAAAGTGACCACATAGTGAAATAAATAGGAGGTTATAGGGAAAGGTCTTTACGGGAAATATATTCAATATAATTTGTAAATTACCTAATATTTAAAAAGATTAATTTTTTATTTACTGTGCCTTTGAAGAAAAACATACTTTAAATGTGTTTTCTAAAGAGTGTGTTCCTTGAATTAATGAAATACTTTAATTAATTAGTTTTATGTATTTGTTTTGATACTTTAACTGTTTAAAATAATAAAATTATTGTCTACATTCTTTTTAATTTCTTTTAGTGATTTTAAAATCGCAGATTTGGAATATTATCATAAAATATGAACTAATTTGAAACATGTATAGTATTATTCAAGTTGACTAAAAACCTAATTTATATATATATATAGCAATATGTATTCTTGTGTATTAATAAAGAACCAAGTCAAAACACAAATACAAGAATTACAATTGAATTCACAATTCAAAGCCTTTCGTTGGCCATCAGTACCAACATCATCAGGAATATTGATGACCAGAATATATAAATATATATATATATATATATATATATATATATATATATATATATATAAAAATATGTATATATATATATATATATATATATATATATATATATATATTTCTATTTTTAACTTGCACATTTTTATTTCAATGAAAATGTCAAACTCGAAAATGAAACATCAAGTATCAATCATAAACTAAGCCACCAGAGTCCTCTCTTCTTTATACAGATTAATTAAAAACATAAAATTCCGATTTGAAATTTATTGGCAAATGTACAATTTAAAATTAGTTTTATTTGATGTTTCTATAATGATATTAAAATATTAATAGAATCCTCAAGTTAACGAATACACTCTAAAGAATACAAACAAATTATTGATGTTGAAATAGTATTAACAAAATAATCAACTGATTTTTGATGTGTTTGAGAACTCACTATAAATTTCATAAGGCTTAAAGATGAGCTTCATTATCTTTAAAACATTTTCGTAACCTTAAGACGTCTATGAGGGTCATTACGTCATGGAAGATATTTGATAAAAAAAATTGACAGAATAGTTATGATGAATGTCTTAATTTAGCCCAGGTTTAAAACGGTTCATATCAAATAAATGGCATAAATCATTTTAACGATATGACCTATGATATGATATGTTATTTTATAAGACATAAATATCATCTCTAATGCGTGGGACGAATATTAAGGATATGAAATAGAAACATTTATGTTTTGTTTTAAAGCTGAAACAATTGAAACACTCTCGAAATAATTCTATAATAATTGTTTGCTCTAAAATGATATTGGTAATAAAGTCATTGCAAATAATTCTATGAGCTACAATTATATATTATCTCTTGTGTTATAAATTGTTACTTGAGCTAGTTTGGTAAACTATAGATATTTTTTTATTAATTTTGTATCTTAGGTTGTTTCAAATTAGTTATCTTTACCAAAATATTAAGATTGGCTTGATAAGCACTAACCATTTGCTAAGAACCATCAACAGTTTCAGTTGATGGATTCAGTAAGTGGTTAAATCATTTTAAAGTGATATGTCAATCGATAATATCTTTCACTAGGCTGGAACTGTACCAAGTGAATGCGATGATTTATGGAACACACGTTTCAGTGCTTCACAAGAGCCGTTCGTATGTCAATGTGTTGTACGATGCATTCGTAACATGTTTTTGCAACATCCTTCCAAATATTATTCTCACAATAGCGTCCTCTATATGAGCAGGACGTCTGTTTGCCGTCGGCATTAACGTTTATATATACAGTTATCTATATAACTGAGCCAATCTAAATTAAACGTAAAACAGTTTTTCTCATTCAATTTTGCGGTGACAGCAATTAATTTGTGTATTATTTTTGAACGAAATACCTGTGTGTGTTTGTGTGTGTGTGTGTGTGTGTGTGTGTGTGTGTGTGTGTGTGTGTGTGTGTGAGTGTGAGTGTGTGTGTGTGTGTGTGTGTGTGTGTGTGTGTGTGTGTGTGTGAGTGTGTGTGTGTGTGTGTGTGTATGTGTGTATGAGTAAGTGTGAGTGTGTGTATGTCTGTGTATATGTGTGTATGTGTGAGTGTGTGTGTGTGTGTGTGTGTTTGTGTGTGTGTGTTTGTGTGTGTGTGTGTTTGTGTGTGTGTGTGTGTGTGTGTGTGTGTGTGTATGTGTGTATGAGTGAGTGTGAGTGTGTATGTCTGTTTATATGTGTGTATGTGTGAGTGTGTGTGTGTGTGTGTGTGTGTGTGTGAGTGTGTGTGTTTGTGTGTGTGTGTGTGTGTGTGTGTGTGTGTGTGTGTGTGTGAGCAGAGAGCGTATGTGTGTCTGTCTGTAAGTATGTTTGTGAGTGAGTGTGTGTGTGTGTGTGTGTGTGTGTGTGTGTGTGAGCAGAGAGCGTATGTGTGTCTGTCTGTAAGTATGTTTGTGAGTGTGTATGTACGCGCATGCGTGTGCGTGCATGTAACGTGCTTAGAAAATGAGAACATTTTCGCACGATATGTATTTTTGTATTTGTCTTTTTCTTAAATTTAATATTTATAAATATAACATTTTTTCTGTCATTTCATAAGGATCGTATCATAATTAAGTGTCTCTAAAACTCTGAAACCTTATAAGGAATTTTATTTGGAATTTAAAAAAATGTAATCGAGTTTCACTAAAAGGTTGGTTAACTATGTGGTGGATGGAGGCCAATCTGCCCTCTCCCGTATTGCGGTCTAGTGGATTTTACAATCTAGGAAGCGGATGCTATGTCATCATATGAGCATTTTTATCACTCTACTATTTTCGACTACGATTGATTTTTTAATAATCGATCTTGATCTGTCATTTACTGAATACCGCTCATGCCCTGCTATCCAATAAGTCGAGAAAGGCGAAGAATCCTGGTATAAAATCTTTAAAAAATCTTACAAAATAGCCAGCGTTTTTCAATTACAATTTTTTATTTACTTCCTCCACCAAATATCCTTCAGCCAATCAGTAGCTACCAACAACTACACTTGAAATTGTACTAGTATTTATGTTTATATGTCCGCAATCTTCGTCCCACTTTTGTGGCTTACTAAGTCAGGTTTCATGATCTCCAAATATTTCTGGGCAGATGCTCGTCCCACTTGTGGAAAGGTTTGTAGACAGGCCTATTTATAGAATAATTTATCTGACCGCCCTTCCCTCATAATACTTAACAACAATTCCTCACAATAGTAAGCCTTTTAACAATTTTTATTTTCCAGATTTACATTGTTTTTTTTTTTAAATTTTTTAATCATAGCAATAGATTAATATAATACAAAAATATTGGGGATTTATGAATTAGTTCAATGTTTTAAATCATTTACCCTGAATAAAATTGATTTTCTAACTAAAGTTAATACTGTTGTGGAAAATAAACAAACAGTATATAGTTTCTGTCTATCACTTTCCCATCAGGATTTAGAATGGCCTAAAATTAATGTTATATAATATATTTAGAGCAGTATTTTGTTACAAAACTAAAGAGAGTGGTTGTTGTTTAGTGAAAAATAGTTACGCACCAAAAAGAGTGGATATTCTCCCAGAATACAATGAATTTCTTTGGCCACAAGTTAGGTTAGGGAGGGTTGTATTCGGTAAGTAAGGTTAAAGTATAATAAATAAAGGACGGCCAGACAAATTATTCTGTATATGTACCTCTCTATAACCCTCCGAAAAAATATTCGAAGGTCATTAACAAACGAACACTATTAAAAGGGTAAATTGTAATTATAGTATTTATTATTTATTCAAAACACACAAAAAACAAGAATATCAACTTCTATCTACTTTTTCGTTGTAATCAGGGTTTTACTGAACAGGGTTTAGAGAACCCTAAACGAATACAAATTTTAAAAAATCAATAAATAATTTAAAAAAATTATTTTTAATAAATTAAAAATACTGTTGTTGTGATTTTGGGGTTATTATGAGGTTATCATGGGGTTTCAATTCACTAAGTTCAGAGTAAATAATAGTTTTAAAACATTCGTTATATGGAAAGTGCTAAACCCGATTGATCTACATATGCAGATACATATCCTCCTGCTATTATATATGAACCAACTAATTTACAAACATGTATAGTACAATAAACTTTGCTATGTAGCCACAACGATTTCGAAATAAAGTTATACTGTATAAGAAAGCTGATTAAATTTGCCCAATAATAATAATGGTTATAATTAGTATTTCTTTCAGCGTCCTACCCTCCACTAAACTGAACGGCACCGGGTGGCACGGATGGCCGGAAAAGAAGAAATTCACAATCTTGAAAGTTTACTAATGAAAATATATAATCATTTATAAATACCCTACAAAATCCTAAAAAAGTATACATTGCACACGTTTAAATAAATGTAACAGTTTTTAATATTTACTCTAGGTTTCTCAAACTACTATATAAAAATATTTTAAATTATAATTAAATAATTATAGTTAATTTTTTAATTACAGTTTAATCAGTGAATTCAAGATGATTACATCAAGCAATTTTAAATTAGTTGTATTGTACATTATTCTATTATATTATAGTAAACTCCCGATTATCCTTGGAATAGGGTGGTCCGGCAACGCCGGATAACGAATTCCCCGGATATTCCACTATGAACAAAGAATACGCAAAACGATCGCCAATCGATTATTATACCATAAGTTACACAAATAATGACCCCGGTTAATGCAATTCACAAATAATCTTCAGAGGACAAAATAAATACAGAAAATAATTTAAAATGTCGATGTATTTGACGGATTATAACATGTACATTTATATATCTAACTATTTACAATACGTACATAAGTATATGTCAAAAGTAAGTATATATGTACATATGTAATTTCCTTTACACATAATACTTTCACTTTTTATCAAAAAATCTGTCACTTTCGTTTGTTTTTTGTGAGCATTGATTTAGCTTTAATGTGCGATCTAAGTTTCTTGATAACCATTTTGTTGCACAGTGTCTACTTGTGTCACGTGTGTCACAAAGTCATAAAGATCGATAATGTATATGACATACATGGATAATGCATATTTCACGTCCTAGACTATTTATAGCCGAGATTAGTTGACATTTGTTTACAATCTTATGATACACTTTAGGTTTTCGGGCGTCCAAGCATTTTGTCATTGTCTCTTATATACAGTAGTCTGCTCGCCCCTTTTATTTCGCTGGCCCGCGTCGGGATGCTTCCCTTTCAATGTAAAAATTAGTACGTACATATTTACATATATATTCCCTTCATCTTAACTTCTATTAGGCCTTATATGTATTTACGTCGTAATTCACCGTTTGGAAATCTGATTGGAATAAAAATTGGATATTTGTAAAACCCCGGATAATCCGCAAACCGGTTAATCCGCCCACGGATAATCAGGAGTTTACTGTATATATATTAGAATACTGTACAATACAACTAATTTAAATAAATAAATATATATATATATATATATATATATATATATATTCAACATTTTAAAATTTCGTAAGAATAAATAAAATAATGAATAGTATAACCTTATGACCTTTAGATTAAAGTATAACCTATTGCTGTAACCCTATGAATGTTGTGTCCAATCGACTAGATAGAGACCAACTCCCAAATTTAAAATAAAATTATACCTTCTTATCGAATACGCACGTGTGTTATACAAGTAAATTAAATTTTTCCCATAATAGCGACTGAAAATAATTTAAATTTATTTCAGTTCCATCTTTAAACTAATGTTTAGATGGAAATTAGCTATTTAAATCTGATATAAATTAGGGCAATTCTTACCCAACGTTATTGCTATACATTCACTGGGGTCAATGACTGTTGTAATATCGCAGTTTATCTTTCGATTGTTTATTGTTCTATTTTTCGCAATTTCACTTTTAAAGTGTAAAGGTTTTGCTTTTGCTTGCCAGTAGGTTTAGACGACAATCCCAGCCCTCGTAAGCTTTAAGTCCATATCGACCATCTAAAACACCTCCGTTACACACAACATGGGGTTAGTTTTTCTACAATGAGAGACGGAGGCATAATCGTTTGCCCAAGTAACAAGCCGTTTAGATCTTTTCATGGATAGTTGGAAAATAATGAAATGAATAAACGAGGTGAGCAAAACCTGGCAAGAAAGAAAACCTGCCAAGAAAAATTCCGTGATACATCACGCAGGAACCCTTAAGGACCAAGGTGTATTTATGCTAAGCAGTATGGAATTGTATTACTTTATATTTACCTTCCTAGTGAGTAACAAACTTACGTTACAGATGAAATGTTATTCACTTCGTCTTCTGCTGCCTGTTTGAGGTCGGAATAGTCATGGAAAATTAAGTTAGTGACCGCCAGAGCTGCTTTATAGCTACTGGTTGTGCCACTGCATTGTCTGATACAGAACCTTTAGTTACTTAAACATTATATAAATGTTGCAAAGTCAGTGGCTTTATTAATAAGTTCAGCGGACGTGTGTGTCACATCCATCCTGTGAGGATGAGTGATGTTGTGTGACGTGGTCTGTTTATTGAACCTTGTTTCTAAGTATAGTAGGTGGCGTTTACAGAAGCGCAGTTTCGAGAACTTTCAGACAGCGCTTCAAGATATTTTCGTGATTATTGTCAAAATCTCGTCTTGAGTGTTCCTTAACTGCTTGCATTACCTTAGATGGGAAACGCGTGTGGGTGTATGCATCACCTATATGTTACTTAGATTATATACGTCGCCCTAAATGAAAGAAGGATTGTTCTACTATACATAAAGTGCAACTGTGATAGTCTAATTGTTGCTTTTCGAAGAGTGTGGCTCATGTGAGGTTTTCAAGTCAACGTCCTAACGAGTGCAACGAGCATGTGCAACAATACTTGATTTGACTTGGTGTCTTGTCTGGTAGTACTGGTAGAAGTCGAAGAACCGGCTGCTAGAGTGTGTAACCCTAGGAAACGCAACAGTGCCTGGCACTTGGCCCTGTTTACTTTCACTCTCCAGTGGCTCAGAATTCTAACATGTTGAGGACGTTTTGAAGCCTGCGTGTGTACAATCGAAGTTTCCAATACTGAACGAATACCCCAGCAAATATGATCGCCGGTGTGTTTGTTGTTGTCGGAAGATATCGAAAAATACGGGCTAGGACTTGAGGGACTCCGACTCGTATAGTACGTAGTGCAGATGGTGTTTTGTCTAAGCACTACATTCACGGTTGTATAAGTAGGATCTAATAATAGTCTATGTATGAACCCGTCTGGAACGCCACAGCGTTGCTCCAGATAAAGCTATAACGGTTTCACATAAGATACACTTTATCTTTAACTCTATGATATTTTACAAACAATGTTGACATCTCTTTTCATTCAGGTAATCAACCTTACACAAAGGATGCCATAGCCTCCCTCTAGTATTACTACCAGTACCAGGGGATCATTATGAGCGTTCCTTGGTCCGACCTACTAAGACATAACACTTAAGTATATCTTTACGGTCCCGATAGAGAGTGGGTCTACTTTACAAACAATGTAGACATCTCTCTTCACTCAGGTAATCAACCTCACACAAAGGATGCCATAACCTCCCCCTGCTATTAGTACCAGTACCGGGGGATCATTATGAGCGTTCCTTGGTTCGACCTACTAAGACATAACACTTAAGTATATCTTTACGGTCCCGATAGAGAGTGGGTCTACTTTACAAACAATGTAGACATCTCTCTTCACTCAGGTAATCAACCTCACACAAAGGATGCCATAACCTCCCCCTGCTATTAGTACCAGTACCGGGGGATCATTATGAGCGTTCCTTGGTTCGACCTACTAAGACATAACACTTAAGTATATCTTTACGGTCCCGATAGAGAGTGGGTCTACTTTACAAACAATGTAGACACCTCTCTTCACTCAGGTAATCAACCTTACACAAAGGATGCCATAGCCTCCCCCTACTATTAGTACCAGTACCGGGGGATCATTATGAGCGTTCCTTGGTTCGACCTACTAAGACATAACACTTAAATATATCTTTACGGTCCCGATAGAGAGTGGGTCTACTTTACAAACAATGTAGACACCTCTCTTCACTCAGGTAATCAACCTTACACAAAGGATGCCATAACCTCCCCCTGCTATTAGTACCAGTACCGGGGGATCATTATGAGCGTTCCTTGGTCCGACCTACTAAGACATAACACTTAAGTATATCTTTACGGTCCCGATAGAGAGTGGGTCTACTTTACAAACAATGTAGACATCTCTCTTCACTCAGGTAATCAACCTTACACAAAGGATGCCATAACCTCCCCCTACTATTACTATCAGTACCAGGGGATCATTATGAGCGTTCCTTGGTTCGACCTACTAAGACATAACACTTAAGTATATCTTTACGGTCCCGATAGAGAGTGGGTCTACTTTACAAACAATGTAGACATCTTTCTTCACTCAGGTAATCAACCTTACACAATGGATGCCATAACCTCCCCCTACTATTACTACCAGTACCAGGGGATCATTATGAGCGTTCCTTGGTTCGACCTTCTAAGACATAACACTTAAGTATATCTTTACGGTCCCGATAGAGAGTGGGTCTACTTTACAAACAATGTAGACATCTTTCTTCACTCAGGTAATCAACCTTACACAATGGATGCCATAACCTCCCCCTACTATTAGTACCAATACCGGGGGATCATTATGAGCGTTCCTTGGTCCGACCTACTAAGACATAACACTTAAGTATATCTTTACGGTCCCGATAGAGAGTGGGTCTACTTTACAAACAATGTAGACATCTCTCTTCACTCAGGTAATCAACCTTACACAAAGGATGCCATAACCTCCCCCTACTATTACTACCAGTACCGGGGGATCATTATGAGCGTTCCTTGGTTCGACCTACTAAGACATAACACTATATATATATTTACGGTCCCGATAGAGGGTGGGTCTACTTTACAAACAATGTAGACATCTCTCTTCACTCAGGTAATCAACCTTACACAAAGGATGCCATAACCTCCCCCTACTATTAGTACCAGTACCGGGGGATCATTATGAGCGTTCCTTGGTTCGACCTACTAAGACATAACACTTAAGTATATCTTTACGGTCCCGATAGAGAATGGGTCTACTTTACAAACAATGTAGACATCTTTCTTCACTCAGGTAATCAACCTTACACAATGGATGCCATAACCTCCCCCTACTATTAGTACCAGTACCGGGGGATTATTATGAGCGTTCCCTGGTCCGACCTACTAAGACATAACACTTAAGTATATCTTTACGGTCCCGATAGAGAATGGGTCTACTTTACAAACAATGTAGACATCTTTCTTCACTCAGGTAATCAACCTTACACAATGGATGACATAACCTCCCCCTACTATTAGTACCAGTACCGGGGGATCATTATGAGCGTTCCTTGGTTCGACCTACTAAGACATAACACTATATATATATTTACGGTCCCGATAGAGGGTGGGTCTACTTTACAAACAATGTAGACATCTCTCTTCACTCAGGTAATCAACCTTACACAATGGATGCCATAACCTCCCCCTACTATTAGTACCAGTACCGGGGGATCATTATGAGCGTTCCTTGGTCCAACCTACTAAGACATAACACTATATATATATTTACGGTCCCGATAGAGGGTGGGTCTACTTTACAAACAATGTAGACATCTCTCTTCACTCAGGTAATCAACCTTACACAATGGATGCCATAACCTCCCCCTACTATTAGTACCAGTACCGGGGGATCATTATGAGCGTTCCTTGGTCCGACCTACTAAGACATAACACTTAAGTATATCTTTACGGTCCCGATAGAGAGTGGGTCTACTTTACAAACAATGTAGACATCTCTCTTCACTCAGGTAATCAACCTTACACAATGGATGCCATAACCTCCCCCTACTATTAGTACCAGTACCGGGGGATCATTATGAGCGTTCCTTGGTCCGACCTACTAAGACATAACACTATATATATATTTACGGTCCCGATAGAGGGTGATTCTACTTTACAAACAATGTAGACATCTCTCTTCACTCAGGTAATCAACCTTACACAATGGATGCCATAACCTCCCCCTACTATTAGTACCAGTACCGGGGGATCATTATGAGCGTTCCTTGGTTCGACCTACTAAGACATAACACTTAAGTATATCTTTACGGTCCCGATAGAGGGTGGGTCTACTTTACAAACAATGTAGACATCTCTCTTCACTCAGGTAATCAACCTTACACAATGGATGCCATAACCTCCCCCTACTATTAGTACCAGTACCGGGGGATCATTATGAGCGTTCCTTGGTCCGACCTACTAAGACATAACACTTAAGTATATCTTTACGGTCCCGATAGAGGGTGGGTCTACTTTACAAACAATGTAGACATCTCTCTTCACTCAGGTAGTCAACCTTACACAAAGGATGCCATAACCTCCCCCTGCTATTAGTACCAGTACCGGGGGATCATTATGAGCGTTCCTTGGTTCGACCTACTAAGATATAACACTTAAATATATCTTTACGGTCCCGATAGAGAGTGGGTCTACTTTACAAACAATGTAGACACCTCTCTTCACTCAGGTAATCAACCTTACACAAAGGATGCCATAACCTCCCCCTACTATTAGTACCAGTACCGGGGGATCATTATGAGCGTTCCTTGGTTCGACCTACTAAGACATAACACTTAAATATATCTTTACGGTCCCGATAGAGAGTGGGTCTACTTTACAAACAATGTAGACACCTCTCTTCACTCAGGTAATCAACCTTACACAAAGGATGCCATAACCTCCCCCTGCTATTAGTACCAGTACCGGGGGATCATTATGACCGTTCCTTGGTCCGACCTACTAAGACATAACACTTAAGTATATCTTTACGGTCCCGATAGAGGGTGGGTCTACTTTACAAACAATGTAGACATCTCTCTTCACTCAGGTAATCAACCTTACACAAAGGATGCCATAACCTCCCCCTGCTATTAGTACCAGTACCGGGGGATCATTATGAGCGTTCCTTGGTCCGACCTACTAAGACATAACACTTAAGTATATCTTTACGGTCCCGATAGAGAGTGGGTCTACTTTACAAACAATGTAGACACCTCTCTTCACTCAGGTAATCAACCTTACACAAAGGATGCCATAACCTCCCCCTGCTATTAGTACCAGTACCGGGGGATCATTATGAGCGTTCCTTGGTCCGACCTACTAAGACATAACACTTAAGTATATCTTTATGGTCCCGATAGAGAGTGGGTCTACTTTAGTTACACATGATGCTATGTTCTCCCCTATATCCTCTAAAAGGGGATTTTATGTCCTTAAACCTCTTTTATGGCCACAATTTTTATATTATCCGTAGGTGATAAAACTACATAAAAACAACTATCAATAATTATAAAATTTCGATTCTAATTCTTAAGATTGTAAAATCCAGTCGCCAAGTAAAAAACCCAATAAAAACGTTACTAACTGAGCTTCAGTAAAACTTTTATATTTTAAATGTTACGCAATAGATTTATTGCCTTTCACACCAAATTTCGAAATGAATCTTTCGCAGCGGTGGGAAGGATAGTTCCATTACGTTACGTTTCAATTACTACGATTGCTCTAATGATTATCCTTTGCAAATTTATTCTTAAATGTAAGAAAATTATTGTAATTTGTATTATCTAACGATGTTATCTAATTACTTCAGCATAATCTCTCTTCCTAATTAAAAAACCTTTCACTTCAAACAATACTTTCTTCAGTATAATTACTTGATATTATATTATTTTAATTAAAATACTAGTAACTGACAATTGCAGATCGGAAGGCATGGAGTAAACTGTACAAAGTAGCCTAACTCTAATACTAGGAAAGTAATATACGGGCTATTGTTATAAATTTACTCTTTGTGTGTAAGTTTTGAAATCTCTTACACGTATGTCAGAGTTTTTCGATCGCAAGAACTAATCTTAGGATAGTTGAAAAAATAATATTCTATTACACTATGATTTCTTAGGTTATTGTTAAAAATAACGAATTAAATTAGGATCTTTAAAAAATGTAATTCGATGACGTTTAAACATTAAATACCAGATGAGAAAACACATTGTAAAATGGAATTATTAAAATGAACTTTAAAATTAAAATTATTAAAAAAATAACTTAAAGAGATATTTCCGTTTAACAAATAGCTGCTGGCTGAACGGCATTCTACTTATAGAGAGTTTTACATCCATCCTTAAACTTTACCAACCGCAACATTTGAATTTTTAAACATACTTCAGCAATTTTTTTCAACATATTACTTCATGAAATTTTATACAGAGCACAGTAGCGTAATTATGATAAATAAATAACAATAACCCTTGCTACAAACATTTAAACACCCTTGATGTACATTTCGTCAACACAGTTAGCATCATCAGAAGGTTACAAACACTCTTAAGACTCAAACTAGCTTGACTTGATACCCATTTTACTGTTATATTCCTATAAAATATTTAATCGCTTTCATAACGTGTCTCTTTGAAGGTACAGTTCTTGTCAAACTTAAATATTCGGTTTAACAACTCAAACAATGTTTCGGGATTGAAATAATGTAAGTTATCCTAATTCGATAAAACGCCTTTCTAATTTAAAACATTATTTAACAACGTTAAGAACAGTAAATGATCTGTAAACAGTAGTGGGAAATAAACCAAGAAATGATTGACATTTCGAATATTTCATATATTAACAGTGGTCCAGTCGTTCGGTGTATGGTTTGGTATAGGCCTACACCACTGACTTGCTGTAGAACCGAAAGAAATTGCAGAGATCATGTCAAGTATACTATAAGATTTAAACTGCAAAACAATTTTTACATTTTATCCATGCTGTAGTATTTTAGGAAATACTCGTTAATACACACCCTAAGACATCCAAGCATCAAGCTATTATTACCCAGCCGTGTTGATAACAACCGAAATGAGTATTGCGGGTTGCATAACTCGCAGTTTGCAGAAGCAAGATGTTTTGAAATTTATCTTTGCATCAATGCCACTGATTTTATACAGGCTTTTGTCAAATGTCAGTTATTTTAAATATTCAGTACTACCTTAAGCAAAAATAAATTATTACCATTTGCCATTTATCCACTACTATACCTTAGAATATATCAATAATAATGATAATTTTTTTTTTTTTTTTTTTTTTTTTTTTTTTTTTTTTTCCTTTGGAGGTTGGAATGCATTTACGCACCATCAAGTCTGCCCTGACAGACCTGGTGTGTGGGACTCCTGGCGAATACCCACTAAACCCTTCCTCCTTTCCGGCCCTTTGTAGATCTGACCAGGGTATCACTGTATTAGCATTCTTCCTGGTCAGAGGGCCCTTTATTAACCCCAGTGGTTTCTATTTCTGAAAATGAGTGTATTTGGCCTGATCACTGATCTTGACCTCGACCATCTTCTTGTCTCATTTTACTCCGTAGTATGCTCTCGATATATGTCGCTATCTCCATCCAGTTGGATGCACTCCACAGCATCTTGCCCACTATGTTGTCCGGGTCTATTGGCCCGACGTTGCTTTCCAGCGTTGTTCTCTCAGATTGCCATCTTCTGCACACAAAGAAGGTGTGTTCGGGGTTATCGGGTGACCCTTCCCCACAATGGGAGCAATTTGGATTGTTCACCTTTCCCATTTTATATAAATAGGTCCGAAAGCAACCGTGTCCTGTCAAGAACTGTGTAGTGTAGAAGTTTACCTCTCCATGCTGCCTGTTAGTCCAACTGGATAGGTTTTTGATTAGTCTGGCTGTCCATCTTCCGGTGGGGTCTGCAGACCATCTTTCCTGCCACTTGGTCATCGTCGTTCTTCTCGCTTCCTTTTGGTTTTCCCTATCGTCCGTATTTTTTCGTCGCTCCGCAATGGTCTTCTTTTCTAGTGCCAGCAGATCAATAGGAATTATTCCCGCCACTACTAGAGCGGCCGATTCCGAGACCGTTCGATAAGAACACGCCACTCTTAGTGCCCCTTTTCTCTGCACTGAGGCCATCCATCTTCTATTCCTCTCGGTTTTGAGGGCACCTGCCCAAATTTCCGCTCCGTACAGCATTATAGATTGCGCCACGGATATCAGAAGACGGCGTCTGCTCTGTGTAGGGCCCCTAACATTAGCCAGAAGCCTACTCATAGCTGTTGTGACTCTGATCGCTTTCTCAGCTGCGCATTTAACATGATTTTGAAAGCTCAGCTTCCTATCAATCATGATACCTAAGTACCTAATGGCATTTTTAACCGCTATTTTTTCCTCTCCCACAAGCATCTCAGGGCTAGGAGTAAGGTGTCTCTTGGATATCAGAAGAATCTCAGTTTTTTCCAGAGCCAAGCGTAGACCATGCTCCATCATCCAGCTGTTAACACGACGCATTACTTGGGCCAGTCGCAATTGGGCGAGCTCTTGGTTTCTCGCTATAATGATCGCAGCAATGTCGTCTGCGTATCCCACCAGGAAAGTTCCATCTGGCATTGTTATACGCAAAATGCTGTCGTAATTTGCATTCCAGAGGTCCGGGCCAAGAATGGAGCCTTGAGCTGCTCCTGCTGTTACTCTCTTCCTTCTAGGTCCATCTGAAGTCTCGTATATCAGATACCGGTTGTTAAGGTAGTCTCGTACTATCCGTAGGAGGTACTCAGGCAGAGCGAATGTCTTCTCCAGGGCATACAGTATGTCTTTCCATCTCGCTGTGTTGAAGGCATTACGTACGTCTAGGGTAACCAGAAGGCACACAGGTCTTGAAAAGTGGTTACCTACCTCGACTATTTTAGCAGCATCAACTACGGTTCTAATAGCATCAATAGTTGACTTGCCCTTCCTAAAGCCAAACTGTCTCTCAGAAAGATCCCCTGCATCGCGGAAGGCCGAAAGCAGCCGTGGCCTAATAAGTTTTTCTAGCAATTTTCCAGCCGCATCCAACATGCACAGCGGTCTGTATGAAGACGGAGAATCTAAGTTCCCCTTGCCTTTGTTAATCAGGACCAATCTTGCTACCTTCCAACGGGCACTAAATACGCCAGTTTTCAGGCAGTGGTTGTACATGTTGAGTAATACGTGCGGGTGAGTTCTCACTACGGCTTTAAGGACCTCCGAAGGGATTCCATCCGGTCCCGGAGCCTTGTTATTTTGGAGGGAGTTGGCTGCTGTCCATAGTTCTTTCTCTGTGAAGAGCGGGAAATCTTTCCCTCCGGTTTTCCTCTTTTAAATCTGACCGACAGGGTGAGAAGGGAACAAACCATCTACTATAGTTTTCATCTGTGCCGCATTCAAAGGTCCTCTTGGAGTGAATGAATTTAGCTTTTTCATTACCAGCTTATATCCCAGGCCCCAGGGGTCACTATTTAGATCTTCCCGAAGGTCCTCCCAGCATCGCCTTTGGCTCTCTCTAATTGCTCTACGGAGTTCACTCTTTGCCGTCTTGCATTCCAGTGTCTCTTCATAGGCCACACCCTGTCCCCTTCGCCTTGCTCGTTGAGCTAAGCGTCTCGTTCTAAGACACTTTCTCCTTAATATAGCTATCTCCTCAGTCCACCAATATACTGGATTTCTATTTCCTGTAGGGAATCGCTTTTGTGGGATAGCCACCTTGCAGGCTCTTTGAATGATGTTCATTGTTGCGTCTACTACAGCTTCAGCGTGCCTGTGCCTTTTTGTTGTTTGACCCATTTCCATGGCATCCAATTGGGAACCCTGCAGGACCTCCGAGAATCTGTCCTGGTCCATACGGGCGACATTCCACCTGCTTCTTCTCAGTGTTTTCAGCCGTTTCTTTGATTTCTCAGGGTTGATGCTGATTGAGATATACTGGTGATAGCTCGCCGTGTAGTCCTCCATAACTACCCAGTCCTGAATTCTAGGGACTAAAGTCTCTGAAGCTAAGGTAATATCGATAATACTACCTCTATATCCTGGTCGCCGGAAGGTAGTCGTGTTACCTGTGTTAAGGATGACGAGTCCCAGTCTTGATGCCATTTCGGTCACGCGTTTGCCTCTAGAGTTAGTTATATCTGCCCCCCATTCTGTAGCCCTCGCGTTGAAATCTCCTCCAACAATGATGTTACCTTCCATTGCCTGTAGTCCGTCCTCTAGCTGGTCCATCTTTTGGCGGAAGTCTCCGATGGACTCATTGGGAGTTAGGTACACGCTGACGTATGTAACATTGTTGCTTTTAACCCATACATAGCCGTTACCAGAGCCATGACTATCAATGGCAAGATTCCCTTCAGGTATCCAAATAGCTGCGGTTCCCAAGCTGTCCGAAAACCACGTAGGTGATGCCAAGTCCTTATACTGCTCACTTATTATTATAATGTCAGCCTTATGTTCCAATCGAAGTTGCGAAAGAAGATCATTAGCCAGTCTCCCTCTGCCCAGATTTCCTTGGATAATCCGTCTAGCCATTCTTTTTTAGTTTTTCGGCTTCCAACGCTTGGCGGAACACTATACATTTCCCAGATCCGGAGACGTGTTTTGTCTTGTCCACATCCAGATTCATATCCGCGCACAGCATGCAATAAGGTTCCTGCTGACAGTCTTTGACCTGATGTTCGCTGTTGCCACATTTAAAACATAAACCTTGCCTATCAGGTCCGTTGCATTTTCCAGTCTTATGCCCATAGCCGAGACACTTCCAGCAACGTGTTACCTCAATCCTCAACCTGATTCTACAGCTGACATAGCCAATTTTAATCCTATTATTCTTTAAAAGAATGCCTGATTCTGCCTCGCTTAAAACAACAATAGCCATCTTCTGCCCTCTATCATTTGCTGCTGTTACGTAAATCTTGCGTTCGTCATTGCTATTTAGTAAATTACGAGCGAGGGCTTCCTTTACGTCCTTCTCTTCTGTCATTGAGTCTAGGTCTCTAATCTCTATTGTTACCTTCGGGACTAGGTGTTGTATATTCCCTACTTCCCCAATTGCATCTGTTATAGTTTTGTTGAATTCATCGATATTTTCCGCCCTGCCAGACATCTCAAAGAGGACATCCCCTGCTCTCGTTTTCCTTATGGATTTTATGCCCGCATTTAAGTCCTCAGGCTTTACCTTGTCGTGGAAGACGCGTAAAACATCTGCAAAAGATTTCCCACTGACAGGCTTAATAAGTACTGCCTCTGAGCGTGGTTTATTTCTTACTTTCTTCCTTCTTATTTGACCTGGAGTCATTAGATTGGATTCCATGTCCAGTTCCAACTGATTCTGCCTTCTAGCTGCAACGTGTTTGCGGGTTTGAACTACCGTCCACTGGCCGCCATTCTCATTCTCTTTATGAGAAGAAGGATTCTCATTAGTAGCCCTTGTGATGGGGGTGGACTCTGTAGAGTTCTTAGGCCTTGTGCCATCTACTCTCGAGGGGCCATCTTCTTGTCTTACTCCTTCTCTGTGTTTTTTCCCTAGGCCCTGTTGAAGGGGACTCGAAGCCACTCTTTTCTTTCCTTCCCCTGTGTGTGGAGAATTATCATTTTGTGCCTCTTCTTCTTTTAGGAAGAATTCAGCCCTCTCCCGTGATCTCTTTAAGTAGCTTAGCCCGTCTACTAGATCTTCGAGCTCCATAATTCCAGATTTAATGTCAATGCTGACGTTTTTTTGTCTGCCTATGGCAGCCTTCATTTTGCTTAGTACGGCTCGGCATTTTTTGAAGTGCTCTGCTTCCTCTCGGGCAATTTTTTGCAGCTGCTTCTCTTGAGGAGATATCTGCTGAGAGCTTTCTGCTATTGCGTTACCCGGTGTTCCAGTTCCCGCACTTCCATTTTTTCTCCCTTGCGTAACCAATGGAGAGGCATCACTTTTTTTTCCTGCCAATCTTTGGGTCGCTTCTCCTAATTTCAGGTGGTTTGGGAGCTGAAATAATAATAATAATAATAATAATAATAATAATAATAATAATAATAATAATAATAATAATAATAATAATAATAATAATAATAATAATAATAATAATAATAATAATAATAATAATAATAATAATAATAATAATAATAATAATAATAATAATAATAATAATAATAATAATAATAATAATAATAATAATATAATAATAATAATATAATAATAAAAGTAATTCGATTGTATGTAGACATTTTTTTTCATTTTAATCTTGTTAGTATATTTTAAAAAGTCGTTTTATAAATATAAAATATAGTCTTATTGTTGTATATTATGAAAATAAATAAAATTTATTTTTTTCAATAATTAGATAATACTAATATTTTTATCATCAATTTAGATAATACTTGCCACGAAATCAAGCAGGATCCTTAGCTTCTCCCTTAACTTTCTACTGCCGGAATTGTCAGAACTTTAAATTTGTTGACTAAAAGTAACTAATATTAACCGTAATGTATATAACGATAACAATACTGGTGAGGTTGCTGAGTACAACGATATTTCGGCTGTGAATTAATCCCGGCTTGTCAGTTTATTGAATCCTGATGGATTTCATTAACTAATCATGGCAACTGACGATCGGAAAATTTAAAATCCCATATATATATATATATATATATATATATATATATATATAGCTAATAGAAGGAATTTAATAAGCAAAATAATTTAGTTGTAATAAAAAGGAAAATTAGTCGCTAAAAATACGGAAAATTAAGTAAAACATTGATAGTAAAAAATTGAAAAAATGTTGTCATTTTATAAAAATCCTGTGAATGAAAGTATGCGTAGAACAAATTAAGTGAACTAATGAAAATATGTTTAGTTTCCAAATAGCAGTTATTAGTTCTATCTGCATTAATAACATAAAGTTTCACAATTTTCTTAATCAAAAGCTTTTCAAGTAGATAACACCTCTAAAACAGTACAAACAGCTGTCTATCTTTCTAGTTGAGACAAATACTTAGACAACGGTTTTTTAAAATTTAAATTTAGGAATTTACATTCCTAAATCCAAGTATGGGGAGTTTACAGGTTTCTGTTTTCCTAATTCGGATTCCTAACTCAGGTCATTACCATTAAGTACCACAATATATATTAGCCAGTATATTCCAGTTTAGGTAACTAGGACATTACAGGTAAATATTACGAAAACTAAAGAGGTAGTTACTGTTGACAGAATAGAAGTATACTCCTAAAGGTAAGGGAGAGTAGAGTTTAGGATGTCTGGACCTATCAAGGGAGCTATCAAAAAGAGAAGAAAATAGGAGGGATGGTGTAGGAGATAGTATAGTGGTCTCAAACCCACATACATTCAAACAATAATAATTAACATATACTTACCACTATGTGCCACAAAGCATAAATAGAGACCAAAACACACACATACACACCCCCACCCAAATATATATATATATATATATATATATATATATATATATATATATATATATATATATATATATATTAAGTAACGCCTTGGAATATAACTTTACTATTTAAACACACTTTTTTATCAAGAAACTGTTCACGAATTATCTGACTATATTATAGGCCTACTACATTATTACGTAGATATATTAAAATATAACTAAAAAGTATCCAGTTACGATTGATTTTGTTGTAAAAGAAAGAAGGTTCCTAGGTAAAAAAGCCATAACAGAACTTGTTCTTCTAACAACAAAAATAAGTCCATCCGGAGACGTACGTGTCTTAGCTTTCGTGATGAGTCTTATTGCGGTTGTTTTTAATAAACAAACTATATAATGACTGGATACAGTTCTTTGTAGTTGTATAGATATATAGGAATTTAGTATAATAAAGTCCTGTGGTTTATTAAGAAGTATTGAGTTTATAAATTTATATTCCTTTTTTTTCAACTGATTTTTTGCGTATCGTCTACAGTTGAACGTCTATTTAGTAGGTTGCACAATTAATATGTTGAAAATCCTTCATGTGTTAATGTATCAATCTGACGTGTGTTTTAGGGCTGGAACGATGTAGGATACCATGGGTCCAATGAGATACCGACCCCGAACATCGACGCCCTGGCGTACAATGGAATCATGCTGGAAAGGCACTACACGTCACCTACTTGCACCCCTTCTAGAGCCGCATATTTTACGGGGAAATATCCGTTTCACATTGGTAAGGATATAGCAGATTAGAAAATCATTCATATTTGTATATAATAACCTGGTAAAATTGTAAACGTTTGTATCAAGGACTTCTACTCCGTGAGCATTTTGTTAGTTATCTGTGGGTTTAAGAGAACTTTAGAAAACATTAGTAGAACGACTTCAAGTACCAATTTTATTTAAATAAATCTATTTATAGCTTGAAAGGGTGATAAAATAAATACCTTATAAGGTATTTATACTTATAAATAGAAACCGGTTTTCTCGAAGTCTGAGGTGCCATAAAATAAGGAATGATGAAACTAAAATGCCTCTCGGAAGTGAATTATAGCCGAATATATTTGGAAAGTCATCAGGAGAGTGGAAGAAAGTAATTGATCAGAGTTTAAAAAAAAACTAAATTCACAACACGTCTGCGCGGCAGGAAGAAGGGCTTGTTAAGGGTCCGGTGTTTGCAAGTTATAAGCTTAGAAAACGAAATCTTGCTGTTCATGACGAGCTGGTAGTTAATTCTTATTACACTTTTGCTATTACTTTCGACCAGACTTTTTGTTAACTAAAAGTTGTTAAATTGTTAACTTTTAGTTAAGAAAAAGTCTGGTCGCAAGTAATAGCAAAAGTGTAATAAGAAGGCGTCTAGAATATAATTTTAATACGGTTACAAGGCAGGATGTCTAGTTTGGTCGCAGAACATCTAGGCTGTGTTGGACTTAAAAAGACAATAAAAGAGCTATAATTATTTTTACACCATATTTAGATGTAGTTAGAGTTAATAATGCAAGGGTAAGTCAATTATTACCCGCATTCTAGTTATAAAAATTTATTATAATCAAATAGAAAACTTAATGTACGTCATTTTTTGACATTGTCCCCTCGCTTTTTATCTCACTCGGTCCATCGTTGTATAAGCTCCCTGACGCTCTCATAAAAGAAGGTTTTCGGTTGAGTTGCGAACCAAGAATGTATCGCTTCTTTCATTGCTTCTTTGAGTGCACCAAACAAGTGATAGCCAGAAGGGGCAAGATTGGAACTATATGGAGGATGATCCAGTACTTCAGAATTGAGTTTCTGGAGCGCTTCAGTAGTGTGCAGAGAGGGATTGTCGTGCAACAACACAACACCTTTTGACAGCAAACCTTGCAGGCTTTAGGTATGAAGCATCTCACTGTAACGTGCACTATCTATAGTTGTGCCCCTTCTCTCACAATGTTCCAGTACTGGATCTTAGCATCATTTTCCCTGCAGACGGTCTTGAACATTTTCTTGTACGGCGAATTTGGATGTTTCCATTCCAAACCCTGCCGTTTACTCTCCGGCTAGTAATAATGGATCCACGTTTCGTTACCAGAAATGATCCTGTCTCAAAGATTGCTCAGTTCGTTACCATAGCGATCCAAATGTTTTTGGTCGATGTCCAAGCGCGTTTGTTTATGCAACTGTGTGAGTCGTTTTGGCACACATCTTGGACAATCTTTATGAAACCCAAGTCTGTTGTGAATATTTCCATAGCCAGAACCGTGACTAATTTACAGACGATGTCCCACTTCGTCAGTAGTTATTCGTCTGTCTAAGAAAACCATTTCACGTGATCGCTCAATGTTTTCGACATAACATATACATAGACATAACATAGACATAACATCAAATAAACAAAACATGAATCATCAACGCAAAAAGACAGTACTACCAACATCAACAAAAATATAACTAAATTGAAGATAGTAATTGTCTTACCTTCGAGTTGAATAGTTTCCAGTCTTACCTTTTAAATTTATATTTATATGTATGTGTACATTTATAAATTCAAAAATTTGTTGTGTGTTAGGGATGCAGGGACCTCCAATTGGAGCATCTCAACCTCGTGGGATCCCTCTTAGTGAGACGCTGATGCCAGAGGTAAAGTTTTAACAAGAAAGATTTAATAGGTAACAATTTTTTTTATTTGAGAGTAAATCTTTTATCTATAAGAAGGTGCAATAATTGGGGAATTCTGGTATACTTTAATAACACGAAATTTTAAAAGATAATTCACTGTTTATTAGATAATGATAAAATTATTATTTAAATAATTTGGATACTATAAAAGTGATTGGACTATGAGAACTTGTTTATTAATAATGCTAAAAAGTTATATCATATTTAAAAGCCAAATAGATTAAAAATAAGAGGGCACTGAAAGTGGTGTAGAGTAAATACTTCGATAAACATTAAAGTGAAGTCATATAAAACCTTTTGAAAATATTATAAAAACAAAGAGAGCAAAGCGACATTTTTATCCTGAATGTTTTTAACAATTTATGGGCTAAGATTAATAACACTTAAAACAAGAAAAACATATAATATTTTCATTATACTGAACATTTTAAAATCATCTTTTGAATTGAATAAATAAAATTATTACATATATTTATATGTAATCTCATGTTTATGCAATCTCATCATATATGTATCTCATTTACTTAAGGCAAAATACATAGTCATTTATATCAGGCACAAATTTTTTCCTCCGTTATTCGGTTTTAATATTTTTATTTATTGTTTATTATAGTTTATTTTTATGTTTGCAGCACCTCCGCTCCCTGGGCTATAAGACCCACCTAGTAGGCAAGTGGCATGTGGGGCATTACACCTTCCAACACACTCCCACCTACCGAGGCTTTGACTCGTTCTTCGGTTATTGGCTGGGGTACGTGGGATATTTCAATGGTTTACATGAAACGAACGATAGGCCTGGATCGGGAGTAAGTATCCCGTTTAATAACATGGTAATAACAAAACTATTGAATGAAATACAGGGTTAGCTTCTGTAAGATTTTGATACAATTTGCTTGAACAACCATTAATGCTTCATAAATCAGTCAAGTGGATTTTGTACGTTTATTTTGCATTTAAAATGAGTTCGGTAAGTCAGAAGGAAAGGACATTTTTTTCAGGTTAGGTCAAGTCTCAAAATAAACGTGTCAAGTTAAGAAAGGAAAATGGCGTTGTAATAAAATGAAGTGTTATGGCGTTAGGTGTCATCATCCTAACGGATCGCACAAGAACTATTATTTTTATATTATTGTTACTAACGAAATGTTGCCATGTAAAGAGAAGAAAATCTATAGTTATTAATTAATCACAAGCAACGTCAAACGTGATATTATATTCCTTGTTATATAATAGATAAAGTAGATGTTAGATAAAAATGAACAAAGTTCTATTCGTTATTACCTAATAAGTTCAAATGAAAGTACTTATTAAAATAATTAGTAATAATACGATTATTAAATTGATAAATGCTTAATAATGCACATAAAATCGTTATGTTTTAAAAATAATTAGACGTGTTACTGGCTCAAGTAGTTAAGTAATGACAAGCAATGGCTTGTATTATACTGACGTCTTTTTTTAAAATTTTCAATATCATTAAACTAGCTTAATGGATCTCAATCAGTCGGACCTATTTTAAAAATATATTAAAAAATATAAATTTAAAAATATTCGATTCATGACGTAAAAGGAACCCTTGAAAACAGTACAATAAATAGTAGTTTTATTTTATTATACTCTAGATATAAAATTTTCTATTAAATTACACTAAAACATTACTTAGCACCAATAATACATACAGAAATTACAGAGCCTTTTATTGTAATTGTTCTTCTAGAAAAACATTTGAAGGTAGAAGTTAATAATGTACAATTTCAGTGAATAAACATTTACTATGTTTCACCCTCTTACTCATTGGTAGCGCAGAATTTTCCTCTGTTAATGTCTTTTCATTAAATATAATATTTGATAAAATTGAAACCTCTTCTTATTATAAAAGACTTTTAAATTGTGAAATATATTAGTTTATTATATTTAATTAATTAATTTATAATTCAGGCACTAACAAAACAGAGTTTTAATTCCTATCAAGTTATTCCTTAACTAGCGCCCCGTGGCGGCTTCGTTGACAGTTTAAAGTTGTCACAGTTTACACAAACATCATAATGATTGTTGATAGTATATAATGAATGTACATAATAATATATGGAATATTTATTGATAATTGAGTCATTGAGAATTAGAAAAAGCAGTTTATTTTAAAAATTCATTTATCAAATCTATTTTGACAAAAATCTATAAAGAAGATATTATTTTACCACTAATACCTCTTTCCTATGAAATTTAATAATTTTTAAAAAATATTTGAAGTGCTTATTGATCCAACTGAAAAAGGTCCAAATACAAGAAAATTTGTTTCAAATGAATGCAATAATATAAAAATGAATATTGAAGTACTTATCTTTTTTATTTTAATATAGATAAAAAGATCTACTAATATGTTGCATATTTAATTTTTTATTTTTGCTGATACTTTTATTATCTCAAAACCTCTTTATGTACAACACGATGGTTCTTCCATCTGGAGCAAGAATCACTAAACTACTGGAAGAGCTTACTCTACAACGTGCAACATAAAGTTGTCCATGTGAGAAACAGTTGTCTCTCAAATAAATTCCGGCTCCATGGGTTTTGCCTAACAGTCGATGAATGCCATGTTACCTTTAGCTCAACTTAATTAAGTATTTTGAACCTATAATTTGTCTAAACAGCCGTGCGCCCTGAAGGATTAGAGCGACCCTCGCTCCCCCACGCGCAGGCACACTAACACGCGCGGCCCGGCCTACCTGCCGCTAATGGTTCTTCTATGAGTCATCAACTAGTCCTTGTACTACAAAATCTTAACTTTACTTAATTTGTACTCTAATAACTGAATTCTAATCATCGCAAAATGAGCCCAAACACGGTACAATTGTGACAACTATAAGGGGGTTTTATGGTCAGTAGGTTACAAAATTATAAATTTGACTACTTAAAAATGGTTATAGACGTTTTATTTTAATTCGCACGATCAGAATAATATACATAATTACAGTAATTCTAGTGGAGATTTCAGTATGAAAAAATAAACTAAATCATCAATAATATAACATAGAACATATACCAAGAGTAAAATAATAATTATTACAAATTCATTTTGCAACGTTACTGTTTGTTTATTTGATAAAAGTTAGGACTACAACTAATTTGCAAACAATGTAAGTCAGCTCTAGTATAATTGTAAACTGTTTCCATGTTATTGATCTGATTACTATTTCATTAAAGGCGTCTGATTAATACAATATAAAATACGCGATAAAAGTCTCGTTTTATTTGTTTTCTAATTTTTAAACCCACTAAAACCGCTCAGAGTTGTCACAATTGTATCGTGTTTGGACTCATTTTGCGAGGAATATTATTTAGAATTCAGTTATTAGAGTAAAAATTAAGTAAAGTTAACAGTTAAAAGAAATTGATTTTGTAGTACAAGGACTAGTTGGTGATTCATAGAAGAACCATTAGCGGCAGGTAGGCCGGGCAGCGCGTGTGAGTGTGCCTGCGCGAGGGGAGCGAGGGTAGCTCTAATCCTTCAGGACGCACAGCTGTTTGGACAAATTATAATAGCTGACACGACAGACGTTGTTCTGTTGTAAGTGTAAATATTCAAAATTACCAACAAAAACAATGAAAACAGCAACAGAAATTAGAAGTGAAGAAAATTGCCAAAGTATAATGTTTTTGTTGTTGTTGTTGTAATGTACAATAGTTTTCGACTTGTTTTAGATCATACCTAACCATGTACCTATGGTTACTGAAAAACAACTATAGCCAACTCCCAATATATATGGAATCATAGTTACTAAATACATTTAAATACGAATTTCTAGAACTTAAGCGTAAAGAATAACCTAATTTGTATGATTCTCAAAACAAAACAATTTAGTCTAATATCTATTACATTCAAATAATAAGGTAACCTACACAAAAAAGATTCATATTTATTATTTTATAATAATTTAGTAAGATTTATTTAATAAATTTATATATTTATTAACATATAAGTTGAAGAGGTTTTCAATTCAATAGTATTTTACCTAATATTGTGGAGTAAATAAAGTAATATAACGTATGCGTTAAAACAGCTGCTATGCAAACTAACCTAAACATATATATACAAACATTGTTGTATGCAATCTCATTTTCACATTAAAGTATCAGCTGTACGCCATAGCGTGATTACCGCAATCTATTGGTTATTTGTGCATCTATTTTAATAATTCTTAATATCAATATAAGTGACTGAATGCTCGGTTAGAAAAGTAGGCGGTCGTGTATTTAATTTTTCTCTTGTTTTTTTGAAAAATATGGACTTAGACGCTTTAATTCGGGCTCCAATTGTGACAGAATCTTCATTGGATAGGGTTTAATAACTTCACAAAGTGTCATGACGAAAGGATAAACGGTTTACATTATACAACCAGGTAAATTGTGAACTCTGTGTATTTCGTATAGTAAATATCTACCCGGCTTTTTTTTATCTCTACCCCTTAAAATTAAAATTTTGCTAAATCCTTCCTTAGTGGGCCTCTATGTAGTATAGCGAAGGTTCCCTCTAAATATCAAGTCTGTATCATTATTATTTGGTTCTGCGTTATCATCATCCGTAAGCCATTCAAAACTTCAATTTTTATTGTTAGAGATAGGAGTAATCGTCTGCCGGTAATTTGATTACCGCTATCTGCTTAGTCATTAACTCTCACTATTTATCGTAGTAAATTCGTTAACACAAGTAAATTCTTGAAATTGCGTTTATTGTGCAATTATATACCATCCTTGCGATTTTCTTATTTTTTTTCAACTTAAATAAGTATTTTTGTTTAACTTAGAAAATAGTTTTCCATAAAATTATTATTTATGTTAATCTATTGAGTAGAATAGCAAGACCTCTTTGGTTCTAATTAGCATTTTTTTCCTTTAGTTTCTATAATGCGATGAATTTATCCTGCTACTACGCTAGTATACCATGCTAACAGTCACGTTTCCTGTGTGATATGACTAGAATTTTTCCTGCAAAGACTGTACATGTTAGCATTTTTCATCCTTCACTTTTAGCGCATGTAGGTTCTGATAGCTACATAAGTTCTGGAAAAGCGGCGAACCGTAGGGTCTGGTCGGAGTTCGTCTCGACCAATGCGCCAGTCCAGTCAAGGTCGCAAGACTCTAGCATACTGGTAAAAGCCCCCGCTCTAGGGAATGACGATAATCTCCCCAGCGGGCACAAGTTTGAGGTTGAATTCGTGGTTGTAGACGTTTCATGTGCTAGATTAGGAATTCTTCCACATAGGGAATTATCCTTGTCCTCTATTTATTGTCACCATTTTTCTTTCTTCCTTCATATATACTTTTCCGCAAAACGCACCGCCGAATGTAGTACCGTAAGTTAGAAAAAGATACACTGGTAATTTATCCCTGAAATCTTCCTTGAATTTAGTTTTCATTAGTTGAAAACGCCCATGGCTAGACAGAAGTGGGTTGAAAATTTGTCTACCATGAACTCTAGAGGTACGTGAAAAGAAATGAAATCGTCATGATTCGCGGTCATCAGAAGAAATTCGACCTGCATATCTGAACAAAAACATTTGCTCGAAATCAGAGCGAGATCTGATTTATAGTGAGAATCATATATAGTGGTGATATAATACATGCCACATGTACATAAAATACTCAATCTACGTATAATACCTAATACATAAACGACTGCAGTAGTTAAGGTTTACGAGCATCTCGTTTATAGGTTTTAAGCATACGTCCATGCAGTTTTAAATAAGGTTTACAAATAATTTTGTATTTAGCTAAAATTTAGTAAGCCTATTTAACAACCCCCCCCCCGTCTCGGACCCCAAAACTCACCCAACCCTCCTGGCAGCCAACCTCTAGCGAGCTACCGCCGTCTCACATGCGCATGCGGTTAGTATCTCTACCGCGTATGAAGTAAACGGGATTGATTGCCCATTTACCAAGCTCATAAGCTCTTTCCATGGAGAATCGGGAAGTGAAATGAAACAGTACGGTAAGTGTCGCGCTAAGAGCGGGATGAAAAAAACCTGGCAAGAAAGAAACCCTGCCAGGAAAAATCCCGCGACAGGAAAAGGAGCCCTGAGGGCTTGGATCACCTTATGCTAAGGAATAAGGAGGGGTATTACCTTTCAAATACCTTGTTTAATTTGTTTTCTGTTCTGAGCTGCCCTCTGTAGCTAATACGATGCACTTCTTCTGAGCACGCTCTAAAGCTAAATACAGAAACCGTAGTTGAATTTCCAAGCTAAAATAATTAAAGACCCTAAATCTAAAGTCTCTAAACTATTTTCATATTTTCATTTAAATGAGGAGCATGTTTTGCTAGAAAACAAGTTATGTGCAGAGTTAATTCTCTAACGTTTCCTACTTAAAACTAGTAGTATTTACACAAGATCTCTGCACATCCCGTTATTCCCTTTGAGCTTACAACTTGTTAATTGCTGCGTTTCACAACCTAGTTTTGGCCATTTTCTTTGCAGTTATTGTGTTGTACATTGAGGTTTATCTTATAATTTCACTTTTTTGGTATCAACTTAGCTAAACATTCATTACTTACTAATATTGTTTTACCAGTAAGTAAAAAAAAAAATCGAAATAAATAAATAAATAGTGAAAAATATCAGTAAGTAGTGATTTTTTGGCAAGTTTACACCAAAAGTGTAAGTATATATTTTTTTATTGCTGTACAGAGGGGATCTGGTATGGACGCGCACAGGAATACACAGGACGCTTGGCAGGAGTTTGTGGGAAAATACGCAACAGATGTTTTTACGAAGGAGGCAGTGAAAATAATAAACGACCACAACACTACCAACCCATTGTACTTACAAGTCATGCACTTGGCGCCTCATGCAGGCAACCACGACCATATCCTGGAAGTGAGGGATTTGTATGATACCTTATCGAAGTATGCTTACATAGAGGAATACAATAGGCGGCTTTATGCAGGTATGTATGTAACTTAAGTTTTAATTGCCATTAAATTTAAAATTACCACTACATTAATAACGATAAACTTTCCTAGATACTTTTAATATTATTTTTATTAATAACGATTAAGTTAACGAAATAACTGTCTACAACAGTTGTAGTGTTCTGATGACGTAGGTGTTTGATGACACTGTTATTTAGCGATGAACGATTTACCTGAACAAAGACTTGCAGTTAAATTTCGTATGAAGGTAAAGGAAATGTTGACAGAAGTGAATATCTCGAGATTTAACATTATCATTAAGTAGAAGCGCAGAAATAAGGTAAATGAGCCCAGTGGCAATATCACAAATAATGCAATGAATAATAAAGCCAATAACACAGTACATGCCATTAATCAAATAACAACTAATGATCAGTTATATAAATTAAACCCCTATGTACGAGGGTAAGTCAATAATTATCCGCAATATAGTTATAAAATTTTATTGAAATCAAATAGGAAACTTACAAGTACATCATTTTTCGACATAGTCCCCTTGCTTTTCAACGCACTTGGTCCAACGTTGTTCAAGTTTCCTGATACCCTCGTGGAAGAAGGTTTTGGGTTGAGATGCGAGCCAGGAATGCACCGCTTCTTTCAATGCTTCGTCTGTCGTAAATCGACGGCCCCTAATTGCCTCTTTGAGTGGACCAAACAAGTAAAAATCAGATGGAGCGAGATCGGGACTATATGGAGGATGATCCAATACTTCAAAATTGAGTTTCTGAAGCGTTTCTGCAGTGTGGGCAGCTGTATGCGGACGGGCATTGTCGTGCAACAACACAACGCCTTTTGACAGCAGTCCTCGGCGTTTGCTACGAATTGCAGGCTTCAGCTTAGCAGTAAGCATCTCACTGTAACGTACACTGTTTATTGTTGTACCCCTTTCCTGATAATGTTCCAGTAATGGACCTTTTGAGTCCCAAAAAACCGTAAGCATAAGTTTTCCTGCGGACGGTTGGGTTTTGAATTTTTTCTTGCACGGCGAATTTGGATGTTTCCATTCCATACTCTGCCGTTTACTCTCCGGCTCGTAATGATGGATCCATGTTTCGTCACCAGTAACGATCCTGTCTAAGAAGTTGTCCCGTTCGTTAACATAGCGATCCAAATGTTTTTTGCACACGTCCAAGCGCGTTTGTTTATGCAACTGTGTCAGTTGTTTTAGAACCCATCTTGCACAAACTTTATGAAACCCAAGTCTGCTGTAAATGATTTCGTAGGCAGAACCGTGGCTAATTTGCAGACGATTTGCCACGTCGTCAACAGTTATCCGTCTGTCTGAGAGAATCATTTCACGTGAACACTCAATGTTTTCCTCGTTTGTGGCGGTAACTGGTCGTCCAGCTCCTTCATTTTGCGTAACACTTGTCAATTTTTTGAATTTTTCAATCCATTCATAGACACTCCGTTGTGGCAAACAATTGTTCCCGTACTGTACCAAAAGTCTTCGATGAATTTCGGCCCCTGATACACCTTCCGACCACAAAAAACGGATCACTGAACGTTGCTCTTCTTTGGTGCAAATAGAAAGTGGAGCGGCCATTATTAACAGCACGGCAGCGATAACGAAACTAACCTAGCAGCTTGTAACGTGCATAGACATAATAACAACGAATAAACAAAGCATGCGTCATCAACGCAAAAGGACAGTACTGAAAACGTAAACAAAAAATATACCTATATTGCGGATAATATTTGACTTACCCTCGTACATTTCGATGAACAAGTCATCATCAATCGAAGGTATAACTATAGTGAAGTTACGTTCGTTACTATAATGAAGTTATATTTATGCATATATATGTAACTATAACTGTATTAACAACTTGAAGCAGCTGTGGCGTAAATGTTTATATTAATTAAAAGAACCTCTTACCACAAATTCAAAAATTTTTATTTTAACCTTATGTACATTTCGATCACAAAGTAATCATCTTCAGAGGTATTGTAAAATACCATTTGTCAGTACCATTTGTAAAATACCTCTGAAGATGATTACTTTGTGATCGAAATGTACATAAGGTTAAAATAAAAATTGTTGAATTTGTGGTAATAGGTTGTTTTAATTAATATAAATATAACTGTATTATATATATATATATATATATATATATATATATATATATATATATATATGAATATATATATAAATTCTAAAATTTTGTAAATTATTTATTATTTTATTAGTATCATATATTGTGGTATTGGGTACATTGTTGAATATATTAATATATAAAGTAAATAAATAAATAAATATGCAGGGACATTAAAAAGGTTATCGAGTTTCTAAAAAAGACAAATTCATCAGAAACTAACACTTTGAGATCAGAGATAATCCATGATACCGAAACCTAGTGATTCGGTTAATTTTGCAAGATGACAGAACGAAATTCACTTACTCCGTCTCAAAATTCTTTGTACTTGCATTAGTTCTCCAAAAGTGTTAATTTAAGTTTGTATACAAATATGTAAATCAACCACTAGTGCTCAAAAAGGAGACGAATTTATAAGCTTATACTTACAGTTAAGATATTTTTCAAATTTTGATTGAGGACTAACAATTTAATTTGTTTACATTTCTTGTTTTGGATCTTGCATTTGAGCTAGTGAAAATGGAAGACGCAAACTGTATATTTAATAATATGTGTATATAGGCAAAATAACACTGGTTATTAATTTGTTCCTAAACACTACGTGTGTTTCCAGGTATGGTGGAAGCACTGGACGACTCCGTGGGGCAAATAGTAGCCAGCTTGAAAGCCAAGGGGCTCTTGGATAACTCCATCATCGTATTTGTGTCTGATAACGGAGCACCAACAATCGATCCGAAATGGCAAACGAACAACTACGGATCCAACTGGCCATTAAGAGGTGTAAGTATAAAGCGTTGTTATAAAACAGGGGAGGTATTATAAGGACTGATGTCACTTTGTTCTATAAACGTATTTGGGTCACACACATACAAACACACATACACACACACACACACACACACACAAACACACACACACACACACACACACACACACACACACACACACACACACACACACACACACACACACACACACACACACACACACACACACACACACACACACACACACACACACACACACACACACACACACACACACACACACACACACACATCTTTAGACTAATTAATTTGTTTATTCATTTTGTAACTGACTTCTCTAGGGATGTAACTGAATAACCTCAACCTGTCTAGACAGACATCCCATCACTAAGTAAGCGGAGAGAAGCAAGATGCATTATTAGTAAGTGGAGACTTGGAGATACATTATTTAGATGCTGACAGTGTCTGTCCAATCTGCCTTTTATATATAACGGCCCTCCATAGCCACTCACTCTATCTTCCATGCTACCTAGATGTGAGAGACGGGTAGCTGTTTGACCTTCCATCTCCAATAGTTCGCGAATTCCTCTCCTGCACTTCTCAAGTCCTTTGTTAAACCTCATGAATAACCTGCGTGTACTTTTCGTCACTGAGTAAACTTTCTTGACATCTCGTCACTAAGTAAACTGACCAGACCAACTGGCAGGATTAAACCGCACGTAGCTTTCTATTTTCCAGTAATAAATTAACTTAAATTTTAAGCTATCGTGCTATTACTGCAGATATACCTGTATACAACAAAAGAGCCTATAAGAAAATGTGAGTAGTATAGGCTTATTCGAATTATATAAGAATATTTTATTTTGTTCTTCTGGATTAAGTATTGATTCAGAAACTTTATACCTTTAAATTTTATATATAGACAATTTGCAGCCTTTATTACGTAGAAATTAATTACAATAATAGTTTCATTAAAAAATTAAAACGGCAAACATATTTTGACCAGTACGTTGTGTATGTATTTGTTTAGGGGTGTGTAGTAAAATCAACCACCTAAGCCCACATAGAGAAGACTAAGGTGGACTTAGCCAATTTTAGATAATCTAAATATAGATCGAACAATGTCCGCAAGTTCGAAAAGGTACTTTTAGGTCATGATATTTGTTTCCGTACCGGTAGTTTTGGCTGTCTCATCGTGTTAAGTACCAGAGTTTTCAACTTTCCACACAATTTTTTACTCCGCTCCGATCGGCTCCTTGAATGGATTGGTCGGCATTATGACGTTCTTCAATAGTTTCCAAAAGTTGTTAAAAATAACGATTGGTTTGTTTTGTCTGTATATACCATACAAATCGGTTCTGGAGCAACAGTTTTTATTTGTTTGAAATTTTGTACCTTTCATTGATGTTATCTTGGAGGTCCGGCGAGAGTTTGCTCCTTAACGTTACTTCTTGTATTACGCTCTTTATACCATCAAATCTTAATATATTATTCTCTTAAGATATATTTTCTCTTTGTAATGCTTTTCCAGAATTTTCTTTTCTTTGGATTTTCGTTGATATCTTATTATTTACTCGTTTTACTCAAATAATATCCATGACTTTAATAACTTTTTAGTATCACCACAATTCAAATAGTTCTAGAGGTTTTTACCTCGCCTTGATATACTCTCATCGTTTTGCAACGATATTCAATGTAGTAAACACTTTGTGGAATAAACTACCTATAAAATGTATGATTACACAATAACTAATAAAAAAATTATAAACCCTTGCTACAAAATAGACGGTCTCAATTTGTTCGCAACCTTCTGATGATGCTCAATGTGTTATGCGAAATGTACATAAAGGTTGTGTAACTTATTTGTACAAAGGATTTGTAATTATTTATTAATTATACAACACTACTGAGCTCTTGAATGTTTTTGTATTACACAACAATATACTTAAACAAAACAATATAATTTGGAATTTATTTTTGTTTTTGTCCTTTAGATAAAATCTACATTACACGAAGGTGGAGTCCGCGTGCCTGCAGTGATCTACAGTCCTCTATTGGATAATAACATTTCCAATCAACTGTTCCATATAACTGACTGGCTGCCAACATTCATCCAAGCGGCAGGTAAAGACCTATCGGTTTGGACAAGTTTTAAGTTACCAGACGAACTAAAAATATAAGGGGGCATTGTAAACAGTAAGCTTTATATCCGATATGACAATGATCCGACAATGCTAGATTTATCATTTTTGCCAGAGGCGATCCATTTTGGAAAAGGTATTTATAATAATAAAAGGTTTGTATACACTTGTGCGAACTTCAAAATTAAATGACAACTTTTGAGATTAGCTTGTAGGCATAGGTTATTGCCTGCATTTCTCAAATACAAAACATTTATTCTTATATAAAACACATTTTTGTATTCAAGTGTGTAAATAAGAGATAAATTTCCCTCACATCGATGCTATTTATTCCACACATTGTTAAAATCTGGTTACTTTTAATAAATATTTTTAGGTGGAGATGTTTCCAGCATTGGGCCAATAGATGGAGTTAGCCAATGGGATACTCTGAAGACACATATGTTGACAAAACCCCCCAGGCAATACGTTCCTATATATATAGGAAAAATTTTATAAACTGGCATTTGGTTATTAGGTAGAAATTGTGTAAGCGACATCGGGGCTATAAATCCCTCCCAACCATTAGACAATCCTATTAGCAAATTTCCGTGACGCCCTATTTACATTATTTGTTATTTATACTATACATTAATAAGTACCAAAATAATGAGTCAACCTTATGAGTTTGCAGAAGTCCCAGGATCGATGTTTTTAAAAACGACCTGCGAGAGCTGTTATAAACGTGTTCCTTTAATACAAAATTTTCAGGTGGAGATGTTTCCAGCCTTGGGCCAATAGATGGAGTTAGTCAGTGGGATGCTCTGAAGACCCCTATGTTGACGCAACCCCCCAGGCAATACATTCCTATAGATATTGATGAAACCATAAAACAGGAAGCTGTTATAGACGGCCAATGGAAGGCTATTAAATGTAAGTAAAAAGAAATGGTTCTATTAGGTTAATCAAGTGTCGTTTCTTAATGTGTGTGTGTGTGTGTGTGTGTTATTATGGTTTGCAGCAATTTAAATCAAATAGGATGTGTGTGTGTGTGTGTGTGTGTTTTATTATGGTTTGCAGCAATTTAAGTCAAATAGGACACACAGCCCACTTCAAAGGTTGCTTTTATGTATTTTCTCGTTAGTACCATATGAGAATAAAGTTATCGTGAGAAAACAGTTTTTTTAACGGTCACTTGTGTACCAGCTACCGGGAGCGATGATGTCACACGACAACCAAAGCCACCAAAGTATTGCCTTTTCCCAATTACATTGTTTATTAGCTAAAACAAACGTATCCACTTGCATCGCATTCAGATTATTATACAATCTGCTTTAAGTGTTCACCTTCATCGAGGTACTTTAGTGTGATCATGATGTAGTTGCGCAGCGCCATCGTCAAATCATAAGTGGAGGTTATTTGGGAATCGCAGCTTTCACCCGAGCTACGATCGCTCATTTAATGTGAACAGAGTTACTACACCGTTACAGAGATATATGTCCAATCAAGCATTTCCAAATTAACGCGTGAATATAAGGATATTTATGATCGCATAATGCAATGGTAAATGGCATAGTTGGAGGGAATGTTTTCTTGCATGCTCCAGGAGAAACTAGGAAAACATTTCCTATGGTTTTGGCAAAGGCTCGATCAAAAACATGGCTTAGCCTTAGCTTCTGAAGTATTGCAAAGTTAAAGTTCTATAAAACGTATGCTTTGTTTAGTTCCTCATTTCTTATCCATGCAACCACAATGTGTCACACACAACAAAGCGTGGAAGGATACAGCTAGTGATTTTAATAATATTGTTGAGTGTTGTTTTAAATAACAAAATAACAATTTTTTATTTGTTCACAATTGAGGGAAGTTATAAGCAAGTAAAATATCTGCAAGTAGTGTCTGTTTCAACTCTTTTACATCACTTATTAGCTGAAGGTATTAATAAATTCAAATATTTTAAAGTAATATTACTTTGAGAAATACGCCTAATTTTACTGCTTGAGGCGTACACATTTTAGACAAATTTTCGACTGCTTGATGTGAATACATTAAAATGTTTTGAGCGACCTCATGAAGTTACTATAACTCTATCGAGAATAGTGTTTTATGTTTCTACCTATCCCTTATTTATTCACTATTATTTCCTAACCTTAGTAAACGATATTAATCATAGTGGTTGAACATCATAAAACCACAATAATAAAAATTAAAAAACGAATCAAGAATAAATATCTAAACTAAGCCCATTTTAATAGTGATAGATATTTGGGAAAATGACAATAATAGAGTTTTGGATACAGAATGGAGTGACGAGTGAAGCCGAAAACTCTCTTGTCTTATTGCGCAGCGCCTGCAAACTCTCTTAATACTACAACAATGCACCCAAGCAAGCTATCCACCGTGTACGGCGCGTTGTTGGTAGAACGATCATGAATAATTGTTAAACTGTTGAATTTTAAACGGATTCAGTTTTAGTACAGGGTGACATTTATTGCCATCAATGTCGGTTTAGTAAGTACATTTCGTCTGAGGAAACAAAACTCACACCAGGTTATTCCTAACAGGACTTCTTTCATTCCAATAATCTTTTCTATAAGTCCTTTACTTCATTTTGAAGTAGCATGTTCTTTATACTTGAGATTTTCAAATACCTTTTTCGTAGAACAATCGTACACTTAAGATAGGATACAATATTTTGTACAGTACAATTGCTAGTAATCATTCCAGAGATTTATTACCTTGGGTATGAGTGCCTATATCTAGATACAATTGTTATGTACTTATATAAGAAGCAATTAATTTATACTGTATAAAATAAATGTGACAAAATTTGATCATTTCCTTCGAACCGTCCCAAAACCTTCTAATCCTACAAAACAATCGCATGACTTGAATTTTAAGCTATTAAACTATGAAATAAGTACAATTAATGTATTTAATTATTAACTCAACTCTGACTCCATATTAGCATTTGAAACTCGTTATATTTTGTTTTAGGTAGTGTGAGCAATATTTTTTGCACTGGTAGTAACTACTATGGGTCTCCGGGCAGATACAAATCCATACCCGATTACAACTTCACATCTGTCGTGACCAGCCCAGCGAACCGTGCCATCAACTCATCGCCCAACCTTCTGGACTACAAACACAAGCGTATGGAAGGGACGATCGAGTCCAGTTGCAAACTAGTAGTAGAAGATAAGGTCGATGAAATCCCGCCCTGTAACGAATTCTGTCTGTTCAACATCTACCAAGACCCTTGCGAGACTACAGATCTTTCCAGAAAACACCCGGACAAACTGAAAGAACTGGAATCGTTACTACAGGAACTTGACAAGACTCGAGTACCGAGATGTAACTTCACCGTGGACTACAAAGCGCATCCAGCGCTATGGAATAATCGCTGGGTTCCCTGGCGGGACCCGCAGTATAGAAGAGACTTCCTGACCGGCAGATCTGGTTCAGTGTACAGTGAAGGGATTGTGATTGTATATGTGTTAATTATTGGCGTGTTGAGTAGGCTGTTCGTGTTCAGTCGAGTTCACTTATAACCCAACTAAGTTTTATCCTTCTTGGAGAACCGACCACAAGTTTTAATTTTCTTTGGTATTTTCCGAAGTACAATGCTAAGGCTGGATCACCCCTCCCCCGTATTCCATATAATACAATTTCATCTTCAGAATTAATAGGTTTCTCGTATTTACTTTTACTAAACACACTTCAATATTGTTGTGCTGGAACAATTTTTTCAAAAATGAAATAATATCTTATTAGATGATTAATTTAAAATTTATAAGAAAAACACAACCGGGTGAAACGCGTTTTTTAAAGACATGCTAGTTGTATAAAGAAGGTAGAAAATTTATGATCTAATTTTTATATAGGCCTGGTAATATTTGATAATAATACTAGCCAGTATGTCAATCAGAAAAGGAGGGGCTTGGTGGATTCCGAGGTTTTACAGCGTCTGCCGTTTCGGATGAGCTGTTCATCAGACTGGAACACAAAAACTGGCTTTGTGTAAGCAGTTAATCGACAGTAACCATAGAGCTAATGTCGAAAATGAGTTTAAATAATGCATCAAATAAAAGACACTCAAAGGCATTCTTGTATCTTTATTTTCATAAAGTGATAATGGTAGAGATAAACGGCTTGAGGTATTGTAGAGATCTTCTTGAGGTTGAAAATAAAACGCATTAAAAATAATTAACGAGTGTAACATTAGTCTATTATTCTCATAAGATTGTATCTTCTCTTATACGAAGCATAGAGTGTAATGTCAATACGTAAACGAATTGTTAAGTAAAACAATCAGGAATATTTTAATGGGTATTTTAGAATTTTAAAGTCAGTTATTATCTTTCTGTATATATATATATATATATATATATATATATATATATATATATAATTATAAACATATATATATATATATATATATATATATATATATATATATATTTGTAATAGTTTTAGTTATTTCTTTTATGAAAATTATGTTAGTTGTTTATGGGATTTCGTTTAAATTATATATTCACTTGTTAATTGTTTGGTAGTTAAATTGTGTTGAAATAGCTACAACACAAACTAAACTCGGACATCATGTATTAATACGTATAATTGATATCTGGACAATGAGATTTTTTGAGTACGTTTCTAGTTGAAACAAACGTGAAAATATTGTTTTTTTCCACAAGCTACAATTTTAATACATTTTTCACTTTTTATATCTTTTTAAAATTTATAACATCCGTTTTCACCATGTTTCGTATTTATGTGTCTACTCTATGTAATAATGTTGTGTATTATAACTTACCTACACTTCTTATAAAACCTGTCAGAATTAATTTTCTTAAATGTTTTAATAAAACTCCTGACGTAAAATACTTGATCGCAAGATTGCTAAACCTGTTTAATGATGCAGTACTTCAATTTGTTTTGTAGATGTTGTTTTATATTTTTGACAAAGTAAATAAATAAGGGGTCCATTATAAATGTAATGCGGATTAAGTTTATAATGGATCTCGTATATTTTAATACGTAATTGGTTATACATTAAAATAGCAGTTATTTTTCATTGGAATGCCATTTGGTTGTCTATCATTTTAGACCTAACAAAGTTTGGTAAGTTTATATAAAACCTGTTTTTGTAAGAGGCTGTTGAGTGAACTAGATTGTGAAATTTCATAGTAGCTCTCACTTCATGGGCATCTTCTTTACCAACTACAACAACCTACCTAATGAGTGACAACGTTCAATAAAATAACAACTTGGAGCAACTGTGGTGTAATTTTGTATTACAAATAAATAAAACCTCTTGACCACATGAATTTTTTTATTTAAATCCTGATATTCATTTAGATTATAAAACAACCATTTTCAGAAGAAATCACTACACGGCTAACTCAAGTTCTATAAAATGCCTATAACCAGCCTGAAATGTTATTTCTTGAGCCTGTATAATGGTCTCAAGAACACAACAATATAGTAATGCAACAATCTGCATCAGGTCTGATTCACTGAACGAGTATCGCCACTAGTCTGACGTAATGTAGGCGGACGGTTATTTATAGTAATCTGAATTCCTACCAAGTTTATATTTTTTCTCCGCCTTTAGTATGTTCCTCTCGCCAAACTATTTATAGCGTAAACATATAAACACCAAATTGTACAATTTAGCAGTCTTGGTAGTTTTAAGATTACCTGATGGTAAGGAACGGGCCACCAACTAAACAGTGTTTCCATCCGTGGAAAATATACAGTGTTTGGGCTTCAGGCAAACTCTGGTATCTTTTCCAAGTGGAGACGTATTTGTCTCTAAATGTGGAGCCAGTATTAAGTTCCATTCGCTTCCAATTTGTGCACCGTTGTAACATACCATTGTTGTTAATTTTGATTTATTATTTGTACCATTATTGTAAGTTTTGTGTGTTATTACAGATTTTGGGGTTGTGTAATGTCAGAAACATAACAAAAAAAAATTAAAAAGTGAAAAAACTCTGTGCACAAGTTTAGATATGTAACAAAACTGTTTTTTTGAATTATTGTTAAAGAGAAACATATATTAAATTAAAACCTAAACTCTCGAAAACAGAAAATTAAATATTTAGTTAATTAATTAATTAGCCAACGCCCGTCTTTGGCTTTTCGGCCATTCGACGCGAAAATTAAATAAATATTTATTGAACTTTTTAATATATTCACCTTTACTTCTCTTAGGAATGTTCGTATACAATTGAGTATTTTTTCCTGCCTTTTGTAGCATTACAATATTTTTCTTATTTATGTTTCGGAAGAATTTCTTTCTCAAAATTTAAATTCTTTTTCCCTATCCTTAAACTCCTTTTTAGGTGTTGTTTTTAATATAAATTCTTCAGTTTTATTTACATAATCTTCTTAAATAAAACAGTAGCGTTTTCTTTATCCGCTTTTGAAGCCATAACCTTTTCTTCTTTTAACAGTTTTTCTAAATTTTTAACTGTTCTCCTTTCTTTGAAATGTCTTTTCTTCACCAATCTTGGCTCAATAGTTTTATTCAAATTGCCGTTGTAAGTATCCAGTGTGTTCTACTTAACGAGAAGATTCTAGACCTAAATCTTATGTTAATTGAATTGGTATTTTTAGAGACCACAAGTAATATATAATTTATCAAATATAAACAAAATAAAACACAAAAGAAAGATATGAAACGATATATAAAAATAGAAATTTTGCGTATTAATGAAAATTGTAAAAAAGAACTGAACGCAAGATTTTTCATGAAACGGTGTATTTAACCAAGGTTATTTTGGAAAAGGTTTAAATCATAATGTAAAATTTAATAATATAAAAAATAATGTAAAGATAATATAGTATATATAGAAAATGCAATTGCTGTAATATCTAAAGAGCAGAAGCATGCTAGACACTTTGCAACGGAAGTTTAAAAAAAATCTACTAAACAAAGATCGGAGGGGACAAAAGACTTCAAGGAAGAGAGAATAGTTTCAAATTCAGAATACACGTTAAAAGTAGAAGTGGGTATGGTTACAAAAGAAACGTTACTGTTTTAATTAAGCAAGAATATTATGTAAATAAAAATGTAGAATTTATATTGAAAACGAAAGGTAAAAAGGAGTTTAATGATAAGGGAAAAGAGAACTGTGAAAGTGTTGAGAATGAAATTATTCCGAAACGCGTTAACGCGAAGGCAGAAAAATTAACTCAAATGTATGGATTTATAGAAATTTAAATGCAATTACTTTATAAAAAAAATGTTTTTCGCATCATATTTTTCTACTAAAAATTGATGAAGGAAAAATGAAAACAATCTTATGAATACAATTATAAAAGCTACTTGATATAAGAAGTAAATACCAAATTTGAGTTTATTTATATATTATAATTTAGTAGCAATCATTTTGCTTAATATTTTGTCATAAAAATATTAAAAATAATTGAAATACTGATCGAATTAAAACAAAGACCTAATAATCCTTGATATGGGGCATAAGGAAGAATTATGGGCAATGTCCCATACCTCTCTGCGTGTCCTTTCCACAAAGGTGCAGGAAGTAGAATAGCCTGAACAAGAGAAGAGAAGAGGATAGAGAAACAGGATTTTATGTTACTGAGAGTAAAAAAAAAACAATGACTCAAGTGAGAAGGAGCGTTAATCTGAAAGGGACTTGTTCTTTACGGATGTTGAAGAAAGGGTGTACCCAGCATTCTGTCTAAGAATATTAAGTAACTAAGTTAGAATTTTAATATAGCTATGAATGTTTTGCTGGTATTTTATTTTGACTTGAGTAGATAATGTTACTGTTTTGTTTAACTGTGATACAGGAAAGACGCCAATTAACTCTTAATATGTATTCCTGGTCTCATAACCAATGTAACATCTCACAAAATATGTTCCTTACACACAAAGTATAAGTAATACGGTATTTTAATAGAATTTGTAATTATAAAAGGAAATTAGATGTTAGCGAAATATTGTGTTGTAATGTAACACTATATCTTGCGTAATATTAAAGTATAACGAGGTGTTGCACATTCTATACTTATTATTATAATTGTTTCATGTCCAGCGCCTTTAAAGCTAATCGCAGTGTTGATTTAGTAGTAATTGATCGTCCCTGAACAGGTTATCTAGCTTTTCACAATGCTGACGAAAAAGGTGACGAAATGCGATGAGCAGTGTTGAGTGAAAAATATATTCTTGCTATTAAATATCTATAATAAACACACACACCCAGGCACGCACACAAACACAACTCACTCACCTACGCACCCACCTAACCACACACACACACACACACACACACACACACACACACACACACACACACACACACACACACACACACACACACACACACACACACACACACACACACACACACACACACACACACACACACACACACACACACACACACACACACACACACACACACACACACACACACACACACACTCACACACACACACACACACACACACACTCACACACACACACACACACACACACACACACACACACACACACACACACACACACACACACACACACACACACACACACACACACACATATATATATATATATATATATATATATATATAAATACGTTTTCTTGTTTAATAATTTAAAACAAAATAGGTTATTCAAATACAAGAATATTTATTTTATATCCAAAGCTTTTCGTTGGCAAACAGTACCAACATCATCAGGAATGAAAATTACAATCTGTTCAAATATAGGTAAATTCAAATATTCTTGTATTTGAATAACCTATGTTGGTTTAAAAAATATATATATATATATTCACATACTCACATGGTCACAGACAATGTTCTTCGTTGGTCTGAAATATGCCTTTGTAAGTTTAAATAAATTACATAAGAATAAACTATTCCTATAAACTTATACTCGAGAGAATTTGTTATAAATATGGGAAACTACTACAATTCATTTCTGACCTTCTTAATAATCACTATGGTAAGAGCCTTGGCTTTTTGTTGCTTGTGAACGCATAAAAACAAGAAAGATTACAACGTCATCTAATTATGAAAAAGATGACGACACAATGTATTCTATGTAACTAAATCGAAGGGAAAACTGAAATTAAACAAATCATAAAAACAAACGTACAATAAAAAACATCGGAGGAGTTCCTACAGAAGTAACAATAAAATAGAGCTGATTGTTTCGCAAACGTTTCAACGAAAATTGACGAAAAATGAATTTAAGCATTTTTCATTTAATTTTTACTTCTTTATTTGAGGAATGTATTTAATAAAGACTAGTATTTATTGCAGTTAATAACAAAATATTGAGAATAAAAAAAAAACAATTATTAGAATTTTACTGAATACAAATGTTTTTAACAACAATTCCAATCAGTTCTTCAATACCTAAAAATGTTTTCCTTTCAAAAATGGATTAAAAATACATAGCGTATTATTATCGTTATATTGAATTATTTGTATTGAGATTTATCAAAATTATAATAAATTATTATGTTTAATAACCTATCAAAACTACTTAATAATAATATACGTGTAAAACGACCATAACCTATAACACAAGATCAACTTTACATGAAATCAAAGGCTGTAAGGTATGATTTAAGAAAAAGCTTTACGCGAAGCAATGATTCGATCTCAGTTTTTGTTCACCGCGTTTAAAGAAGTAATTACTTCAAAAATACATCATACTCGTTACATTTTAACAGAAGTCAATTTTTTGCCAGGAATAAATTTAATTGAAAATAAAAGTAGTTGCTATCTTTAAAATTGATTTTTACTAATTATTAAAGCCAGCTTTATCTTCTTTAATAGTTGGTAGTGAAATAAATAATATTTTTAAACGTAGCGAAAAACATATAGCCATATATATATACACACTTTTCCTTCTCAGTATTGTATCTGACTAATGAAACATTAAAGGCTATTTCTATTCCATCTGACCGATTCCATCTTCCAATAATCAAATAGAACAATATACCATTGCATCGATTCATTCAATTTTTAAAAATGTTTCGTATCTTATTAACAGATTGTTTCCCAAATTTTTGAATAATGCTGTTTTGTACTTACCCTTTTAAATAACTCTAAACACTTTAAAAAGAATCGAGAGGTAGAATGTCGACTTGTTTGAATAAATGGAAAGATTTTTGATATCTTAAAAATATTAAATACATGGCTACTGGTTTTTTTTGCACTAGACAAGAATTCTGAAAAGCTTCCTCCTCCAACACGTTTCCTGTACCTGTATTGATGACTTTATAAGAATGGTACAAATACTTTAAAAACAAAGAGATGTGAAATATATTATTTATTTTCTAGCGAAAAAAAGTAGCAAAAAACATATAAATTAATGGACGTAAAACGTATTTGGATAAAAACTTTATACCACAATAGAAGGAAAATCTATGCGTATTTTCACACATTTTGATGCGTGTATTGGAAATGTAAACAATAGGCATTCATGATAATCCGACTGGTTTACTAGTTGCCTGTCTATACACTGATAATGTTGTGGCTAGTAATTGTTAGTTTGTGTGTTTGTTGTGCACTGGGGACTACGCCGAATATTATTGTCATTTTTGCAGATGACTTGGTAAGTTTCAGACGTTAAGCGATCTAGAAATATTTTTTTAAAATTCTGTGCGTTTGAATTGTTTCAATGCGTAAAAAACTGTCAACATTAGGTTTAACTTTTACTTCAAAATGTTAAAAGCATCATTTTGTCAAAATGTTACTTTAATAAAAGTAAATGTAGAAAATTCAAAATTTTCATTAATATAAAGCAATATTACAAAATCTGGCATTAATATGGAAGAAATTGTGTAGAATTTATAAAACAATTTTGGTGAAAAACTTTAATATTTCCTAAACCAGTGAAAAAATAAAGTTACTGCTACTAAACGAAAATTACAAATGATACAACACACATTATAAACGTGATTTAGAAAAGATAAATGATTAAGATTATGTAATCAATTTTATCTTTAGGTGCGGCGAAATGAGATAACATGGTCACTAGCCAAGATATTAACGCAATCTTAAACGTTCTGAGATCCGTACGTTATATCTTGTAATCTTCACAACTAAATAATACGTGGTGTTACTCCACCGACGCGACGTGAACAAGAGGAACCACCACATCTTCTCTGAACGATTAGACCAGGGGTTCCCAAGCTTTTTGGGTTCACGCCCCTCCTCTTGAGATGAAATCCTCCCACGCCCCTCCACTTTACATTATAAATAAAGGGTATGAACATATGAAAAAGAAACAAATGTTACACACACACACACACACACACACAGACACACACACACACACACACACACATACACACACACACACACACAAACACACACACACACACACACACACACACACACACACACACACACACATAGGACAGAAAATATTCAGAAACAAAGGAAAACAATAAAACTTGGTGCTGATGTTACAACGAATAATAATTAAAAAGAAAAAAAAATATAATAGATTTTCCTATAAAAGAAACAAAATAAAATTTGCAAAGGTAAACAAATTTGTTGACAATTTACTGACTTCAATTTTGGCAACTGTCCTTGTTTAACCGTTAAAGCATCAACTGTAATGCCCAGAGCATTAGTAATAATTAATTTAAAAAACCAAATAATGCTTAGCTAATTTTTCTTAGTTATATTCTAATATTGTATTACAATTCTCACTTTATGAAAAAACCGTGATTTTGAAGTTGTGTCAGTTTTTTTCAAAAACATTTTAACTTTTTTAGCTTTAGCACCAAGGTTTTTTCGTGTTCTTGAAGACTTTATAGATTAATATATAAGATATGTTTTTGACAAAATCATGCTTGGGAATCAGGTAATTACAAAACGTTCATTACATGGGTTTAAGATCTTTGGCTAAGAGTTCTACCGACTGACCGATATCGATTTGAATAGCAAGTGTATAATTTTACTTATAGGAAATGTGTTGCCGGAAATGAGTTATTTCTTGTTGCAGTTAGCAAGATTGATCATATAGGATATGTACTCTTTATATTTAATGATTAAAGAAACTTGAGCACCATTTCTCAACTCCATGCGTTACAGATTAATAAACCTGATAAATTTTAATAATGTTTTAAAATAAATCTTTTAATAATTTTACCGAACATTTTACCGAAAAATCTTACTTGTCCGGTAAAACCAGAAACCCTTCTTTTGTTTTTAAAATCAGCTTACCTGTAAACCTAATTTTTCAACCTTTCTTCTTTCAGGGCTGGAACGACGTAGGATACCACGGGTCCAATGAGATACCGACCCCGAACATCGACGCCCTGGCGTACAATGGAATCATGCTGGAAAGGCACTACACGTCACCTACTTGCACCCCTTCTAGAACCGCATTCTTTACTGGAAAGTATCCGTTTCGTATTGGTAAGGATATAACAGATTATAAAATCATTCATATTTGTAAATAACGTCTGGTAAAGTTGTAAATCATAAGGTCAAGGACGTCTATTTCGAAATATTTTGCTAGTTATCTGTGAGTTTACGGAAAGAAAACTTTAAACATTAATAAAATGATTTTCAATCTAATTTCAATAAAACCATTTACTGTTTAAGAGGATTACAAAAGAAATAAGTTATAAGATATTTATACTTATAAGTAGAAACTACAACAGGTTTTCTCGAAGTTCTAAGGTACCATTATATAAGGATGAAACTATAATTCCTCTCGGAAGTGAGTTAAAGCCGAATATATTTGTAAAATCATCAGTAGAGTAGAAGAAAGTAACTGATCAGAGTTTCGTAGATCAAAATATCGGTTTCACATTGATAAGCATGAATGAGGTTGTAAAATAATTAATGTCTGCAAGCAGTAAATAAGTCTGTTAAAATCCTAAAGTATGGTGATAATGGACCTGGAGAAATTGTTGCATGATATCATTGTTGCAAGTAATGGCAAAGTCGAAGTTGTAAAGCCCAGTAATTAAAGAACCTGTTACAGGAAGACATCCGTATTCTATGTCAATCTGCTTAAGTATCTGTGTGTTTAAGTGGGGATCAATTCATTTTGTAAACAATAACTTAGCAAGACTATAAGAATTTAATTTAATGTGAAAGCTATAGTAAATTGTTTACAAAATAAGTAACTTCTCATGAATTTGATTATATATGACAATAACGTGTCTAAATTTTAAATCTAATTTTAACGTTTTAATAATACGACTTGCCAAATTTATAAAAATGTACTGAGACAATTTTTTTTTTATAAACAGTCATCGGTTTATCTTATTTATAAGATACTAATGCTGTCAAAAAGGTTTTGTCCAGTACGTTTTTCACGAATTCAATGAATTTGCTTAGATTATAAGGCAAATTATTTATTAATTTAAAATATGGCAGTCAAAAGACCACCGACAGAAATATAAGCACAAATTATTTGATTTATTAGAATTTGGTTAATAAAGTGCACGGTCTTGGCAGACGAAATATTTCTTTTCATAACATTTAACTTGGAATGAGTAATTCAACTAGACGTGCGCTTTAGCGAATAAATTACAATATAATTAATTTAATGTACAGTAGATGTTGAATATACAGTATATATATAAATATAAAATACGTTTTCTTGTTTAAAAACTTAAAACAACATAGGTTATTCAAATATAAGAATATTTATTAATTTATATCCAAAGTTTTTCGTTGGTAAACAGTACCAACATCATCAGGAATGAAAATTACAATAATGTCTTTTATTGTAATGTCTTTTATTACAATAATGTTTATTGTAATTTTCATTCCTGATGATGTTGGTACTGTTTACCAACGAAAAGCTTTGGATATAAATTAATAAATATTCTTGTATTTGAATAACCTATGTTATTTTAATATATATATTTATTTATTTAATAATTCTGTTTTGAGTGTGGTTTATGAGAAAATAAGTTTACAAATTATTAAAAAGGGGTTTTACAAAAAAATCTTAAATGTCTTCAGACATGTTTCAGGAAATACGGTGCTACCAAAACTGACAAATGTAATCTAGTTACAGATTATTCTGTTTACACATGTTATGGATTTAAACAGATAAAAGGATCAGCTAGTGTATATTCGTCACTGATGATGGAAACGTAGCTGCTGAAACATCTGAGTCATTAAATACTTCGTGAGAATTGGGTTTTAGTGTCTTATTATACTAGCTGTACTAGCTGTCACGCGTCGTTGTGACTCAAAAAAGGAAAAGGAAAACGAAAAAATACTCAAAACTATTTCAGTTCAACCGTAGATCAATGAAACAGCGTAATTGAGCCACCAACTCAACTGAATAAGAGAAACACAATTTTAAAAATGAAATGGAGAAGATAAAAAAAGAAAATAAACTATACTTACGAAATAAAAGCAGGCAAGAGACATTGCCCAATTCCAAAGCAATTTCACAAGAAACAAATGAAAACGAATATATAGAAATATTTGAAAATCCAAATTATGAGTGCATGAGTCATAAAATAATTTGTGTAACGTTTGTTACTTTTACGCCCAAGAGAGGGAGCTCTTTTTCAAGAAAAGCAAATTTTTACCTGTTACATACTTTTTACCTTTCACAAATGTAACACATATGCAATATAGCTATATAAAATACTATAGTATCGAAATATGCTATGCCAAACGATTAGAGTAATCTGTGAAGATATTTCGGATATAAGATTAAAGATCTTTAAGCTTCGATATTGACAATATATCAGAAAAAACGCCGTAAATATGTTTCTTCTTTATTTAGAATAATATTGATAGTTCTATAGGTTTAAATGCAATCATTAAAGTTATTTATTATTTAATTTGCATATAATGTTACGTTTTGTTGTGTTTCAGGAATGCAGGGACCTCCAATCGGAGCATCACAAGCTCGAGGGATACCTCTTAGTGAGACCTTGTTGCCTCAGGTGAGAATTATTTTATTTTGGCACAAACATCCAGCTTATACCATCTATTGTTGTATCTGGATAGTTGATTTATGGTCGTATCTCGAACGTGTTAGCGATAAGTAAATGATAATCGCTGAATCATTGGTTGAACACGATTTACTGTAAAAACCAAAAATTGTACGAGGGAAGAACTTATTAAATAATCAAACATACGTTAAAATAATTTCAATGAGCACGTAGCAATTTAGGCAAAATCATACAATAATTTTTTGATTGAAAACATTAATTCATATAATAAATCATTATGTTAAACAAACACAGAAGAGAGCTGACAATTTTTAAAATTCATGCTTTGAAAAATGTTCAAATGATGTTCAGTAAAATAAAAAAATAAAAATTAAAATAAAGTTAAGGTTAATAATAGACTGACTTAAGTTTGAAGCCTTTATTAATGTTAACTTCTTTAGTAATCAGTTTATCTGTTTGAGCCTAAGATAAATAATATTTTAGAGAAAACATAGTAGATTAGTCTGGTCACAGATTAGTCCGCCCCTTCGTTGTCTCTTCAACTTTTGTTTATGTTGCAGCACCTCCGCTCCCTGGGCTACAAGACCCATCTAGTAGGCAAGTGGCATGTGGGGCATTACACCTCTCAACACACTCCCACCTACCGAGGGTTCGACTCGTTCTTCGGCTACTGGTTGGGTTACATCGGCTATTTCAATGGAATCCACGAAACTAATAACAGACCTGGAGATGGGGTAAGTATCAAAAGTAATTAGAACGTTCTGTAACAACCTATTCGTAAGAGTAAATTTGTTGGGATAGAGATACAGGGTCGAAAATGGGCTGAGTGACTAGTATAACGTTTTGGTTTGATTTACTTTAAAATGTATTATTTATATTTTTTGGACTTTATTATATATATTTTACAAAAGTTTATTTCGCACTAAAATGAAAAGAGGTAGTTAACAACCGAAAAAAATATTATAAGTAAAATGGCGGTTATATAAAATCTTAAAAGAAATGTCTCAAGTGAAAAAAAGGCAGAGAGGAAATAAAAAGAGCAATGCTTACAAAATTAGGAATAATCCCACAAAAAATAGTGAAAATTGAATTTTTATAATACTGTTACTAACACAATGTCATCTTGTACAGAGGAAGGAAGATTGATACTAAGTAACCACTACGGAGCATAGATGTGAATTATTTTTCTGTTATATTAATCTGCTGTGTGGAGATTGATTTTACATAAATTTTATATTTATTATATGCTTTACATTTATTTATATCTTAGAGTCAAGATAATGATCAGAGGAGTGAATCAATGGCTGTGTTACGTGTGCTTTTGTATAGCACTTTCAGATAACTAGAATTAGAAAAATAGATAAAATTGATAATTAATTGAGCTGTATTTTACTACTAACCTAGCAATTTTAAAAATTTCCAACTGGACGCTTCAAAGAAAAGTATACAATTAAACAAATATTTTCAAATAATAAATAACAATTTATTTCAAAAAGTATTATTGTTAACTTATACAGAAACATGCCAAAACATACATACAAAAACACATTTGTGCAAAATGCAAAAACACAAGGAAAATTTTAAATTAGAAAATTTGAGTGAACGAATATTGACATATAGTTTTATCTTGTTAGGACACGATTTTTTATGTATTTATATTTTATGAGTTATTTATGTTAAGCCCTTTTGATTTTATAATTAAATACAATTTTTAGAATATATTAGTTTATTTTACGGACTCATTAATTTACTAATGGCAGGCAAAAAATGTCTGGACAATTTATATATTTTTAATAAATTTTTACTATATCTCAAGATAATTAATGCAGTGAACAACTGAGAGCGGATTCCTATAACAACACCTATAATAGTTGTTTCTATGAACATTTACCTATAATTTTTAAAATTCTCGAATTTAATGATAGTATGTTCTAAACATATAACGGTATGGTATTTATCTTCATTTCTCATCTTCAAGATATTGACTTCGACTGACTTGGAAAGCAGACATTTTCAAAATTTTGTTTGGAACTCATTTAATACTAATAAAAAGGATGGAATGCAGTCAAATACAGTATTATAAAATATTATTACCATGTTTAGTGTTGAAATAAAACTGAAACGTTTGCAAGTATGTAACATTTATTATAATGTAAACAAATAGTTTTGGTATTATTTGAGGAAATTAAACTTAATAAACACAATTTAGTTTGATTTATTTGACAGTTTCCATAAACAGAAGAATAAAATGCCTAAAATCGCCATTAAATATTTAAATGAAATTTCTCGGAAAGTGTCCTTCAAATATCTTCGTATGATGTCCTTGGCCTCTACCTCCAAGTCATAAAGCAGAAAGATGACGCATATGTATAGGGTCTATCTGCAGTCCAACGTTTGAATCCAGCCCACCAAGAATCCAACGTAAAACTAATGGAATGGTCTCAGCACAGTCTTCTCAGAAGAAGTGGCAGAAATTTCCTTTTGGACGCTTTGCAGGAACTACTCGGGAGCAGTTAAAACTTCCTAACTGCCAGGTTTTCCGTACCTTCATGCTCCAACTGATTGGTTCGGTCCAGGTAGTGCAATCGGACAATTATCCACTCTAGGTTGACTTTACCTAAGGGCCGAACCCACGAACTAGAGACTAGGTCCTGTTAGGTTATAAGCCTATCTCTTTAGAACTTGAGAAGTTTCAAATTAATCGTAGGAAATAAATCATCAGTGAATTTGCAGATATTATTATTCGTTTCAGATGATGCCTAAGTGAGAAAGAAACTAAGCACAGAAGTAGACAGCAGAGTAGATAGATCCCCAATTACTGAGTCGTTTGGTCTCTACATCTATTACTAGGCTTTCATTTGGGTTTTACTACCGTTATACTGTGATCACTAAAAGATAACAATTATCTGCACTCCGCTGAATCTAAGATACACTTCCTATTGGTATATGTTCTAGTCTCATAAAACGACCAACATCTAAGTTTTTATACATCATAAAGCTCTCCAAAAGGATTTTGAAAGTTCAGACCCGGATGAAAAATACTATAATCTGTTTAATACGTGTATTTTATTTTTAAGAAGAATTCTTGTTCTTATTGTACAAGAAACCAAGCTTTGTTAGCATTTTTAAAAATATAAAAAAAATAATTATATTTATTTTGGTAAAATTTAATAGTAAACACAGAAAATATTGACATTAACTTTGTAAGTGTTGGTTCATAGTTTCGCTCTTAGTTCAGTATTGGTTAGAATACCTTGCCCTAATTAATCTCCCTTGGGTTTCAAAGTCAACCTTAGTTTTTCTTAGAGGTTTCAGAGATCTTAATGTTTTACTTAAAAATGTTTTAAATTATCTTACAGGTGATTATTGCCTAAATGCACCATAAAACACTTTTTTTATTGCTTTACAGAGAGGCTCAGGTATGGACGCCCACAGAAATACAAAGGATGCTTGGCAGGAGTTTGTGGGAAAATACGCAACCGATATTTTTACGAAGGAGGCAGTGAAAATAATATACAACCACAACAATAAAGATCCCTTGTATCTGCAGGTCATGCACCTGGCGCCTCATGCAGGAAACCAGGAACACCTCCTGGAAGTGAAAGATCAAGACAAAACTTTATCGAAGTATAGCTATATAGAGGGCTTCAATAGGAGGCTTTACGCAGGTGGGTATGCGTAAGTGGTTAAAAAACGCGTAATTGTGTATGGTCATGTTTAAGTAAGAACCGATTTGCGCGTCGTATCGGCACAGCTTGTAGAGGGACGTACGTTCAAGGTTAGCAGCCTAGGCCAGTTTCCAACATAAGGAAAATATCGATGTTTGCTACCGATATTAAAAGATCAAAAACCATCTATGATTATGCCAAAAAAGATATGGGTGAGTCAAAAATATCAAATGTTAAATAACAAGAAAAAAGAGTTCAAAATACGTAATTACTGTAAGATATCTGTTAAAACTCGTATTAATTATATTTGAATTATGAAATTGGCTAGCAATTTGAGGTTTCGTGTATACTATATGCTTACATTGTTTGTAAACACTTGTGTTTCTAGGTATGGTCGAATCATTGGATGACTCCGTGGGAGAAATAGTGGCCAGCTTGAAAGCCACGGGGCTCTTGGATAACTCCATTATCGTGTTTGTGTCTGACAATGGAGCGCCAACAGTGGATCCTAAATTTAACACCAAGAACTACGGGTCCAACTGGCCTTTACGAGGGGTAAGGATAAATATTTTACTATATAGAAGAACAAAACGTTTTGTTTTTATAATGAAAAATTATTTTATAAATTCAGAAAGATATTAAAGCTGTTTAAAATATGCAATTTCTTTTTTTCTAACTCAATAATTTTATAAATTGTAGAAGGAGTAAGGCAATTAGTACTTCCCAAATCTTTCCTCTCAGTCACACACACACGCGTGCTCGCGCGCGCACGTGCTATATTTGTGATTGATTTACCACTACATAATAAAAGAAGTAATGTGACATGTTATCAACGAAAAAGAGAAGTCAAGTGTAGTTTGTGTAAGCGAAGAGAAAGAGAGCAGGAGGAGGAATGGCGATTGAGAGAAGAAAGTTAGAATTATGTACCTCATCTTATAAGTAAATATAGCACTCTTCACAACCCGTACTTCAATGAAAATTTAGAGTAGCAGAAGGTAGGATAGGAGAAGTCACTTTTGGCTCCATAACTTGTGTCGATGGTTCTGATTGCCATCTACTCGAATATTATAATCTGTTGCAAATAAAATCAGAACAGCGTTCTTAATGGCCAGATTACACCAGAAAGTTCATACAAAAAAGGGGGAAAAAGAAAAGCTAACATTGAAATATATATTGTCAATGAATTCCCATGTCTAATAAATAAATTATAAATACATTAAAGATAAATACAAATGGTTATATATTAAATCATAACTAACAATATAAGTAATTAATTATTAGGTTTCTGGTTTTCCATTTATTTTGTCATTTTTATGTTATTTATATTTGTTTAAAAAAGGATATTATAAAATTTCAATTCAATTAAATATTCTGATCTTCAATTTTTTTTATGTGCTGGGCGTCAACTTATACATTACTAGTGTAGTTTAGTATTACTTTGTTTGAAATGAAGAAACCCAAATAGTTATAATATTGTAGTTTTTGTCCATCATTGTTTTCGTGTTTAATTCAAACAATAACTGGTTTAAACAAAACCTTTTATACCTAAAACACAAACAAATATTTTTCATGCTTTAAGAACTCATCTAGAACCCCTATATAAATCTTTATATTACCGAATTCGACCCACAATTCAAAATTAATTTTCAGAGTTAATTTAAATAATTTTGTACAGAAATTTTTAATTTAAGAGTATGACCTAATGACGAGAAATCAAATATTTAGTAATATATTATATAATGTAACCAGATTAACAGTTATTAAATAGTACACATAACTTCTAACCACAAATATTTTTAATGTAGTCTTATGTACATTTCTGTTACAATGTAACCTTCCTCAGAGACATGACAATACATACTTATAAGAGTATTGTCATGTCTCTGAGGATGGTTACTTTGTAACAGAAACCTTTATAAGGCTAGAATAAAGTTGTGGTTAGAGGCTGTGTGTATTATTTATTAATAATAAACTACAGCAAATTACTTTAAATAATTATTGATCAGAATAACAGTCTTAAACTATTTTATTCGAAAAAATGTATTAAAATAATTTATAATCAGTTAACATTTTACATACCAAAATACTAAAGAACTTAAAATGCTGGCTAGTTTATTAATTCAGAATAATTATTCAAACATTTGAGCAAATGTATATTGTAAACGTTATTTCTAAACATGCAATTCAGTGTTTTTTTAAATTTTCTTCTTTATTATACATTTTATTTCCACTTATCTTATCTCATTCGATTACACAATGAGTTTACTGTTTTTATATGTGTGCTAAATTTACCATTGAGGTGCCTTTAATGAACTTATTATTTAACTCAAAGCAAACATTAAAAAGTAAAATAATTTAATTCTGTCTCGTTTTAATTTGCGTTTGTCTCGATTTTTAGACAAAAACATCAGTACATGAAGGCGGAGTCCGCGTGCCTGCAGTGATCTACAGCCCTTTGCTGCCTAATAATATTACCAACGAACTGTTCCACATGTCTGATTGGCTGCCAACGTTGTATCAAGCAGCAGGTAATCAGCGACATATGTTGGGCAAGTTTGAATACGTTAATTCTCACTACTGAGGAAAGGTCAAAATACTCTGAATTATTTAGAGGTTATCTGTTACCATCAGGTATTCTATTCAGCGACAATATGAACCAATGGCATTCTATCAATGCTGGCTTCGTCATTTCTATCAGAGGTTATGAGTTTTGGAGAACAGAATTATTTTATTTATTGAATACTACAATTGTTTTAATTCTTAATTACTTAAGCCTGTATTTAAAGTTAACTTTATCTTAATATAATTTACTGTATAAGTGATCTATATAGTGCGGACCACGAAACCGTCCACTTGTATTTTGCGTGTACTACCACTTCTGAAAACATGCTACAAAATGAGAAATAATCACTTTTACATTAGTTTATGACTATCCGAACTTTTAATTTTATAAAAACTTAACGAGACAGAACGTTTTCGATCGCTCCGTGGCGATGTTCATCAGTGTCGTCATGAAGAAGATCGCCACGAAGCGATCGAAAACGTTCTGTCTCAGTAAGGATTTACAAATTTACACAATTGAAAGTTCGAATAGTCATAAACTAATCTAAAAGTGATTAATTAAGTTTCACCGAACGGACTACAAAATTCAAAAATTGAGAACATTCGATACATCAACAACTTCTGCAACAGATTTTCTACACATGTTTCAAGAATGTTATTTCATACCAACATGTAATATCGACCGTCTCTTGGAAGCTATAATGCCGTCTCACGTTTAGTCAGTTCTTATCGTGTTTGTGGGAAAGTATTTATACTCACAGTTACTAGAATAAGAACTCTAAAATAATTCTAGCGTACGTGTTCATACTAATCCATTAACCATCTCGCCTACTGCGATTTGTCAAGGCCAAGTGCACGGTTACGTGATTCACACTATTATTTTTGTATTGGTAGGTAAAGACTATAGTGAAAATATGAGATGCAGTCTAAACAACTTAATATAACCTATTTATTGAAGTTTTACAATCTATTTGTTCCACAAAGAATAACTACAAATATCTAACTATCGCTTGGAGCTCTTGGTGAATAAAGTAGTATTTCCAATTACAAATGTTTTTCTCAATTTGAAGTTTAATTGAAGTATTGTTTCAATAACAGAAGATTCATTTAACGTTTTGAAGATTTATTCAAAATTTTGAGGTTATTAAAATTGAGAAAAATAAAATATGGCTTATTAAGGGAGGTATGAATGTTTTTATTTAATACATCATCATGTAAATGTACGCCTAAACATTATGCATATGTAAAAATATGCCTAAGTAAATACGTTTTCTATAATTCATTCATTTCAGGTGGTGATGTTTCCAATCTTGGGCAAATAGATGGAATTAGTCAGTGGGATGCTCTGAAGACATCTTATGTGACGGAGATCCCGAGGGAATATATCACTATAGACATTGATGAAACCCTCCAACAGGAAGCTGTTATATATCGCAACTGGAAGGCTATTAGATGTAAGTAAGCATATGATACAATTAGTACAGTTTATTATTTGTAATAAAAAAATATAGGACGTATAAAATCGTGTGTTTTCTACTTTAAAAATAATTTAATTATTGAATTATCAAACAAGTGTTTACATATTTAGTAAGTTTCTGTGTAAGCGTCGCTATAGACATTTTGACGAAAATATTTTTCTATCAGGTTGCACGAAAGGTTTTCCCCTAACTAAATAAGAATTACAGCAATTCTTTGAATTTTTTGTTTTAATTAATTAATGTATCCCTTTAATTTAAAAAATATAAAGCACCTCCTGTGAAGGATGAGATGAATTTTCTCTCGTGCAAAACAGACAGTTATACCCTGCGAAAGAAGTATTCCCTTAAAATCCCATAAAACTGCTTTAGATTTTTCTTAATATGGTACATTAGATGATCTAAGAATAAAAAATGTCAACTTTTAAAAAAACACACAATTTCAATGAATGAAACTACAAATACCGTGTTAATAAACAACCATAACAATTTACCCAAATCATTTTCATTAGTTGTTAAAACTCTTTTAAAAAGAGTTGAAATTAGTATTTTAGAGCACTTTGCCACTTTGAATATATATTAGCATATATTCCGACATGTTTTTAGTCTTTATTAACATTTAAGTAACATATTTAGAAAATAAGTATTTTATGAAAGTAACTTATATGAGCAAATTGCTTAGTTTAACTCTTGCAAAGACACTGCGCATGCTTACTTTTCTTCACACAATAGCTATTTCGTTTTAAGTAAATTTACAAACTATAAATAAAGGTAACCTGACGGAATACTTAATTCGTTAATAATAACCTACAAGGTTTTACAGATTTTTTAAACAAAAATAAGTAGGCCTAGTTATTACGAAAAAGCAAACATTTTTCTTTTAGTTATTTTATATTCACTCCTATTTATTCATTTCAATTGTTTTAGATTCTATAAAAATATGGGCAGCCAGTTACCCAATTCGAAGCTTAGAGTTTAATTTTGTTTTGTTTTACTCTTGCACTACTGTTGTTATTCAGAGACAAAAAGTGCCTAGATATTTCAAAAGTAGTAGTGTTTTGGGAAAATGAACTTTTGAGTTTATTTCTAAAATAAATCAATTAACTGCTTGAGAAGTACGTAACTTAAACATTGCATATGGATTGGATATCTTTATGGAACCTAAATTCTATCAAGAAGATTTGCTAACATAACTTTTAATCTAATAATTAAATAATTATTGTCAGTTGGTGTTCGGTAATACTTATTTATTATATTTCCTTACCAGCTCTCTCACATTTTGGTAGTAAAAGTTTTAATTTATTACTGATTTAAAATCCCCATACTTTTGAATCTAGGAGATATAAATTTATTATTAAAATTTTATTTTTCCATTGAAGTCTCTTCAAAAAAAAATCATAAACCTTTCCCAGAATCGAATTTCTAAGCACTTAACTAGTCGCTTATATTTAAAAACATTTATGTTGTTTAAACAAAAAACATGTTGTTTAAATTAAAAAAAAAAACATTTATGTTGTTCATGTATTTTAATGTAATTGATCATTTCAATTCCGACCAATATTTTCGTTTTCAGATAGTGTAAGCAATTCTATGGCCTTCGCCAGTCACTACTATGGGTCTCCAGGCCGGGACAAATCCATACCCGAGTACAACTTCACATCTGTCGTGACCAGCCAAGCGAACCGTGCCATCGACTCATCGCCCAACCTTCTGGACTACAAACACAAGCGTATGGAAGGGACGATCGAGTCCAGTTGCAAACTAGTAGTAGAAGATAAGGTCGATGAAGTGCCGCCCTGTAACGAGTTCTGTCTGTTCAACATCTACCAAGACCCGTGCGAGACTACAGATCTCTCCAGGAAACAACCGGACAAACTAAAAGATCTAGTGTCTTTATTGAAACGACTTAAAAAGTATCGGATACTGAGAAATAACATTACCGTAGATTATATGGCGGATCCAGCGCGTTGGAACAATCGCTGGGTATCATGGTTGGACCCGCAGTATAGAGAACAAACTCATTTGACCAGCAATTGAGCTGTTGAGTTTATATCACAGAATTGTTGAGAAAATACTCTTCTAGGAACATCGTACATAAAAATTCGTAGAGAAATATTATGAATTTGAACCTAGAGTTTTATAAAAGCCTACGCAAAAATTAGAAATTAAAAACAATAATAAATAATTTAGAACAATTATAACAAATCACGCTTTAAAGGGCAATGTTTGGTTAATTGTCTATAACCATCCTAAGGATTAATTTTGACGTATTTAGTTTTTGATCCGTTAGAAAAGTTAATATTGTAAATAGTTGCTAAAATACGTGTAACGAATTATGTACAATATTTTCTATGCAATGTTTTTATAGGTTACTTTATTGTTGCTAAAATATGTGTAACGAACTATGTACAATATTTTATATGCAATGTTTTTCTTTTCTAGGTTACTTTAATGTGTCCTAAAAACTGTGCCATCTGTGTTGCAGTTTAGTAATTAAAATTGTTTTTAATAAAAGCATGCATTTAGTATAACTTATTCTATATAATACAATATAAATGTTCTTAAAACCTTTGAAAATGCGTTTGTGTAGTAAAATATAATCGTATTATCAAATGATTGTTTCTTACGAGATGCTGGTTTATCTTATCTCTCCACTGGACACTATTATAGGTTCTTACCCCATCGACCTATACATAAACTGGTAATCCAGTCTCTACTCCGAGTCTCAAAACTCCATCCTTCCAAACGCGAGGTCAGACTGCTAAGGCCTGTAACCAAAACTTTGGTTTAGACTTCCATATTTTCTGAATCCAGGAGTTTTCTATGTTAATCCCTGTTTTATATGTTCAGAGTTTTTTTTATGGTTGAATAAATATTTATGGGTTTCATTTCATATCAGGATGATTAACACTAAACAGTGCTACTCACTGATATAGATATACACTATTTAAAACATAACAACAAAATTTGACCATAAAAACATATAGAAAATTTAAAAAAAGTACATATTATTAAAACTTATTTCTTTAATACTGGCAAGTTGTCCATATGTCATTGCCTTCCAGTCTCAAATTTCAAATGAATTCGTTTTGTATTTAACCTTTTTATGTAAATATACAAACCTATTTGTATACATTTAACTCGCAGATGTAGATGCAGAATTTTATTCTGGGTGAATGAAAGAGAAGATTTATAACTCAGTTATTTCAAAACTGGTACGAGTAGTATTTTCCCCCGTAATCAGCAGGAGTTTTATGTTGAAACAACTTGTCCTAGTATTCCTAAGTTTACTCATACGAAATACAAAAAAATTGAAAATAAAGAAATGAAAAATAACATACCTTATTTATTTCTTTAAAAGGAGAAAAGCTTCTTTAGAGTAATAAAAATAAACAAAAGTACAAGTGCGGATCACGTGACTGTGCATTTGGCCTTGAGAAATCGCAGTAGGTAAAAGGGGAGGTAGAGGGTAGGTTTAATACTTTCCTACAAAAATGATAAGAACTGTCAAAACACTGACTTGAGTGAGATGGTCTATATCAGAACAATTAGTTGATAAACGAGCTTCGGTATGAAATAAAAAACATTCTTGAAATATGTATAGACATATCGGATGAAGTAGTTGTTGATGTATCGAACATACTCAATATGCAACATGTTTTTAGAAGTTGTAGTACACGCAAGGCCAAGTGCATGGTTACGTGGTCCGCAATATATACTTGGGTGAAACTAAGATAACGTCATACCATACATAATAAACCACCAAGTCTGTGTCTAAGATACGGCTGCAGTAACCAGCCTCCTTCAGTTGTTGTCCATCTGTATGCAAGCAATGTTGAGGCTGCTGAGCGTATGTTTGTGCGTTTGTCATGTACTGGGCACTTCACCGCCTAATATTATCTCAATCTTTGCAGATGATATGGTGAGTAGCAAACGGTTTGACTAAATAAAGATTTTAAAGAAATTATAAATACATTTTTTATACCTAAAGATTCACAATTTGTTAATTTAAATAATTTATATTAAGCATATGATTTTAATAATTAAATAAATTTCAATATATATTGTTTCAGTGATTATTATTTGGAAGTAGCTTTCTCATGTTATACAACTTGTTAAAGAAGGATAAAATGATCAGGCAGACAAAATGAAAACATAATATTAATATTTATGAATTATTTGTTTTCACAAAAAAAATATTTACATTATAAAATTTGCTTGATTGACAAAACGTATGAGTATTTAAATTCTGCAAACTAACCTACAACTATCACAAAAACAAGTAATATGAGGGAAATGTTTTAAAGTCAATTCGTACTGAAGTCAAGAAAGAAAAATTATATTTTAGTAACATAACCTATGCGTTAACAGCTGTTCTACCTAAAATTATTTCATTATATATTTAATTAATGAATTAATATTTGAAAAAATGTATTAACATTAAGTGTCATCCACTAAAAGATTAAATTAATGCAGACTATTTGAACTTGAGTGGATGAATAAGAAGTATTTGATTAACGATAAAAAACTTGAGCAATATATATATATATATATATATATATATATATATATATATATATATATATATGTATAAATTTACTATTTTTATAATTTTAAATTTTTCTACTTTTTTCTAATCTTAGCTTTGTAACTGTAATTATTGTTCAATTTTAATTAGTTTTGTAAAACAATAATATTTTTTAGTATTTGAAGAATTTGTAGGCTCAAGATATTAACACTTGGGAGCGCTTATATAGTAATCAATTATAGTTCACTTATTTTTCAGTTCCTTCCATTAAAAAGGTGAACCCAAAATCAGTTGAAGCTATATATATATAATTTGTTTCCTTGTTTAATAATCTAAAACAACATAGGTTATTCAAATACAAGAATATTTAATAATTTATAATCAAAGCTTTTCGTTGGTAAACAGTACCAACATCATCAGGAATGAATAATACAATAATGCAAGATATAGGCATCATTGTTATTCATAGGCATTATTGTATTGTTCATTCCTGATGATGTTGGTACTGTTTACCAACGAAAAGCTTTGAATATAAATTAATAAATATCCTTGTATTTGAATAGCCTATGTTGTTATATATATATATAACAGAATCCCAATATTAAGTGGCAATTTTACATTATTCTCTTTATGGTGTTGGACTATAACTTTTGTTTGTAACTATTTATTTTCTTTTTTTCATTTCTAATTTAAGAAGCTGATAGACTAATGGTCTATAGGCTAACGTCTTATTCTATCTACGTCTTGTAATGCTTCACTATTGCGAAGAACGTTTTTCTTATAATTTCATAGAGTACGTCTTATAGTAATATTTAGCTCTAGAAAAGTTAACTCGGTGCTAAGAGTGCTGGTTTCATGTAGATTCACAGTTCAAATCCGACCGGGACACTAAATTTTTCAATTTCAGTTAATGAATAAATATTTGAAAAAACTATAATAACCTCAATTTTCATCCACGATAGGTTTAATAAACGTTATTTGACTTGATTTGATGAATAAAAACGTATTTTATTAACTCTTGGAAATTTATACCAGATATATATCAGAGCTAATACAGGGAATTTAATAATAAAGAAAACAAATGCCAATTAAACGTAAAAAGAAGTGTTAATAGAAATGAGAAACCCCTGAATAAAAAAATAAAGAAAAGTGTCCAACCAAATACCTTAATTAAATATATTTAGATGAATTGATAAGCCTACAAAAAGGTAAAAAAAATATTTAATCCTTCAACGCTATTCATAAACGTCTACGAAATTAATATTTTGGAGAAACGTCATCACTACAGATAAACGCCCTCTTGGTTCTGAAGTTGGTGCCACGGAACTAACAAATTTGTGCATCATCGTGTAGTATTAGATAGAGTAACTAACGTAACTAGAGATGACTAACCATGTTTTCTCTGGATCTAGAATAATTCTCTTTAGAGAGAGAGAGTCTTTCATTTCTCTCCGTTTATTTCAGCGACAGAATACAGAAATCGTTCATGTATCTTCTTAATGGTTTCATTAGTTTTTAAATTTGTCGTTAATCCACAGTGACTTGAATCCAGAAACACATTATCCACGCACTCCGTTCGATACATAACTTAGGCCTATTAAGTACTAGTTTGCTACTAAACTGTTACTAGTTTTAGTAACTAAATTAGTTCTAATTTGCTACTAAATTGATACTAGTTTCAGTAACTGAATTAGCACTAATTTTCTACTAAACTGGTACTAGTTTCAGTAACTAAATTAGTACTAGTTTCCTACTAAACTGATACTAGTTTCAGTAACTAAATTAGTACTAGTTTGCTACTAAACTGATACTAGTTTCAGTAACTAATTTGGTACTAGTTTGCTACTAAACTGATACTAGTTTCAGTAACTAAAATAGTACCAGTTTCCTACTAAATTGATATTAGTTTCAGTAACTAGATTAGTACTAGTTTGCTACTAAACTGATACCAGTTTCAGTAACTAAATTAGTACTAGTTTGCTACTAAACTGATACTAGTTTCAGTAACTAAATTGGTACTAGTTTGCTACTAAACTGATACTAGTTTCAGTAACTAAAATAGTACCAGTTTCCTACTAAATTGATATTAGTTTCAGTAACTAGATTAGTACTAGTTTGCTACTAAACTGATACCAGTTTCAGTAACTAAATTAGTACTAGTTTGCTACTAAACTGATACTAGTTTCAGTAACTAAATTAGTACTAGTTTCCTACTAAATTGATACTAGTTTCAGTAACTAAATTGGTACTAGTTTGCTACTAAACCGATACTAGTTTCAGTAACTAAATTAGTACTAGTTTGCTACTAAACTGATACTAGTTTCATTAACTAAATTGGTACTAGTTTGCTACTAAACTGATACTAGTTTCAGTAACTAAAATAGTACCAGTTTCCTACTAAATTGATATTAGTTTCAGTAACTAAATTAGTACTAGTTTCCTACTAAATTGATACTAGTTTCAGTAACTAAATTAGTACTAGTTTGCTACTAAACTGATACTAGTTTCAGTAACTAAATTGGTTCGTTAGTACATATTGTAGATTTAAAGAGCAGTTTTGGAGTGGGGAAACTCAACATTCTACGACTATGAAGACTCATATATAGTTTAAAGCTTTGAGGATTGCAAAGAGTTGTGCTGTGAAACAATTAAAACTGAGATAAAACCATATATGTCAGCGAAATCTCTTGGAAGAAATGCAACCACCATGTTTATTTAGGTCGCGTGTCTACATTCTTGACAGTAGAAACATCATCAAGGGCGGTCTCACGTTTATTTTTGTATTATACGTATAGATCTCGACTTACAAGAGGCCTTAACTTCACACAGGCACTACTAACGATGGAATCGAATTTCCTGCTTTTATCTGAATGAACAATTATACTTTCTGCAACTTTGTCGACCATAGCTGCTGCATTCCATCTATCTTCTTACACGGATTACTTTGTTAGTCCCTAGATATAGTGTTCAACCTTTGCTCAATTCCAAGTTCTATTTCGTATCAGAGTAATCATATCCTAAACAAAACATTTCACATTGAGGGAGCACCAATTCATTTCCTTCCTTCTAGAAAGGACTGTTTGTTCCTGATAACAATATTGTGTTGAGTACTTTTTAATAAAGTAACAGAACCCGCTCTATCAACACTGGAAACTGAAAACCTGTCTAAGATAAACCCTTTTCTTAAGGCATTTGATGGTAATAGATAAATCTGTTTGTCACTGCTTTGCTTTGATTCCAAATTAGTGTAGTCTGCAGTAGTGAGTGTATTGGATACATATGCAAGTAAGTTGTGAATAATGCTTGTGTCACTGTGCTACACAAAAGTACTTGAAATCCTTTTCTGCATGGAAGACTCTCAACGTGGGGAATTTATATAACAAAAAAACTACAAAAATTAAGATTTACTTGCTTCATAATTGTTCTAAAATAGAAATAATTCAGCACTCATAAAGATTATTTAAGTATGTGAACAATTATTTATAGGCGATGGTCATGTGAAAGGCGGGATGAAAACACCCTTGGGATGAAAGGCAGGAGACCCCTTGTGGTGTGGGATGTAGGAAACCTGGGCCTATTTGGAAAATGCCATGCCTTTATTTTCTTTTGGCCAGTAAAAGCACAATAGAGGATGAAAGGCTAAATTAGAAATTCCTGGGCAGCTAGACCTCAGGGTAAGGGAATGTATTACCTGAAACAAAACTGAAAAGAAGGTGGTTAACAGATGTTATTTACGTGCAAACTATTATATTTACATTGTGACATAGGGATTGGTCTTAAGTGTTTGTGTGGGCGGTCTCGTATCCATCAAGAGAAAACATTTGGGCGTGTGTGTGTGTTTGTGCGCGCGTTGCCTATGTGGGTGTGTGCGTGCGTGCGTACGCTGCGTGTAGACTATGATTGCTATCAATTGTGAGTGTTGTTTTATTAAAAATACTTTCACGTTAGTGTATAGAATTTTCAACTTAGTGATTCTAGGTTTTTTGTTGTTTCTCAAACCTTTGTTATGAAATAACTAGTCTGCTTGTGTGTGAGATGTAAGCATGACCCCAGAATGAAGATGGATGTAAGAATATTCTATCCAAGCAGATGTTACCGTTGCTTTCGTTATGTAATGACCACCCTTAATGGCAGAGGGTTTAT